>CM070779.1:29231872-29771872 GCA_036346955.1 Dipus sagitta
TGGAAGTTGTGAGTTCTGGTACTATGGATCAAATTTGAAGGATAATGATAAACTCCTAGTGAAGTTTTCTGTGCCCTGGTCTCTAATCCAAGTTATAAGTAATGTGTGCGGGAAGAAGCCACGAGCCAGGTGAATTTGTGAACAGATATTTCCCTTGTTCTCTTCCCAGGCTGCATGGCTGAGAGGTTAAAAGGGGAGATCCTTGACAGGGAGAAAATGGTGGATCTCTTGGCTGGTCCAGACGCTTACCGAGACCTTCCCCGGCTACTGGCTGTCGTGGAGTCAGGCCAGCAGGCGGCCAGTGTGCTCCTCTCTCTAGATGAGACCTATGCTGATATCATGGCAGTCCAGACGAGTCCCAGTGCCACTTCTGCCTTTGTGTGAGTCACTGCCTAATATTTGTAGAGTTAGCTCCCTTCCTACTTTTAAAACAGTGTACTATTTTTATTATATCACAAAAAAAAAAAAAAAGAAATCTGTTCATATGTTATGGTACAGCATAGCAAGACTCTCTCATGTCCATCTATCCATCATCCCTGTCTCAAAGGCATTCATCGCCCTCATTTCTTTTCTTTTTTGATTTTTCGAGGTAGGGTCTCACTCTAGTCCAGGTTGACCTGGAAATCACTGTGTAGTCTCAGGGTGGCCTCAAACTCACAGTGATCTTCCTACCTTTGCCTCCCAAGTGCTGGGATTAAAGGCACGTACCTCCATGCCTGGCCCACCCTCATTTATTTTATGATGGTCCTGGAGAATTGAACCTGGATCCTTAGTCGTCCCAGGCAAGCGCCTTAGCCACTAAGCTATCTCTCCAGTCCCTCCCTCTAAGGTAGGGTCACACTGTAGCCTAGGCTGACCTGGATCTCACTCTGTAGTCCCAGGCTGTCCTCAAACTCACAGTGATTGTCCTACCTCTGCCTCCTGAGTGCTGGGATTAAAGGCATGTGTCACCATGCCCAGGTAATTATGTTCTTGAACTTTCTTCCCCAGGTCAATCATGCGGGGCTGTGACAACATGTGCAGCTATTGTATTGTTCCTTTCACACGTGGCCGGGAGAGGAGTCGGCCTGTTGTCTCAATTCTGGAGGAAGTGAGGAAGCTTTCTGAGCAGGTAACAATTCTCCAGGGCTTTCTTATGAGCATTTTCTGGGAAGATGAGGACAACCTTTCTAATTTTATAGGTTTTGTTTTCTCATCTCTTTTTTTTTTTTATTTGTTTTATATTTTGAGAAAGAATCTCATATAGCCTAGGCTGGCTTCAAGCTCCTTATTTAGCTAAGGATAGCCTTGATTATCTTATTCTCCTGCTTCTGCCTCCCAAGTACTGGCATTACAGATGTGTGCCACCATGTTCAGCTTGTGTTATCTCTTAGTTGAATAAGTTGAAATTCATGCCTGGCTAGAAAGAAGTACCTGGATGTACATATTTGGTTTGCTGCCCCCAAATTATGGGTGGATCGGACATGCTGTGTGCATAGGAGGCAACACAGTGTGGTGGGCAGTGGTGAGAATATGGGTTTAGAATCAGGTGACTGTGGATTCTGGTTCTACCATTCTGTAGTTTGATGTTTATGCATAAGATATTTAATCATCTTCAGCCGGGCGTGGTGGCGCACGCCTTTAATCCCAGCACCTGGGAGGCAGAGGTAAGAGCATCGCCATGAGTTCAAGGCCAGCCTGAGACTACATAGTGAATTCCAGGTCAGCCTGGACTAGAGTGAGACCTTATCTCGAAAAACTAAAAAAAAAAAAAAAAAAAAAAAAAAAAAAAAGATATTTAATCATCTTTGAAATGCAGTTTCCTCATCTATGAGACAAATACCTTCCTTGTAGAGCCATGGGAAAGCTTGAGAAGATTTTTTTTTTTTTTTTTGAGACAGAGTCCTGCTGTGTAGCTCAGGCTGCCCTGGAGCTTATTGTGTAGCCCAGCTGTGCCTCAGACTCATAGGACTCTTGCCTCAGGGTCCCTAGAAACATTAAACTACCCTGAACATTCTAGGGGAACCTCTCACATCTCTTGTTAATTTTGCCACTGAGCTAGCTCACTAGTTCAGGGCCAGAGAACAGATGAGAGGAATGAGTGGAGTCAGAGGCCAGGCAGGAGAGATGTTTTCCTCTGCTTCCTGTGTGGAGCTAGTCCTGAGCTTTTGGGCAAAGCTATTCTCTCAGCACCTGGCTTGAGACTTCCAGTCCTGCAGAGGACAGTAGGTGGAAATGTGGTACTTCTGTGGGAGTTTCCCTGTTTCTTTCTTGTCTGTCTAAGGAACTATGGAAGGAGGAGCTGGGCTCCTGTGATTTTCCGTCAGCCCTTCCTCACCTTGTGCTTGGATTCTTGTGGTGCATGTTCTCTGCCCTCTCTCCTTCCACGGATAGTCCTGTCATGGCCTGTGAGGTCTTCTCCATACCTCACCTGTTCTCTTCCCTCTCTTCCACAGATAGTCCTGTCACGGCCTGTGAGGTCTTCTCCATACCTCACCTATTCACATGCTTCCTGGCCTAAAGTTGTCGTCTTTTGCCCCACTTTCATTTCTCCCATAGTATAAAACTATTTCAGGATAGGTGTACATTTTGTTTAAGTAAATGGGATGATGAAAGAAACCTTCTTCTTCCCAAATCAGGGTGGTGGTGCATGCCTTTAATCCCAGCACTAGGGATGCTGAGGTAGGAGGATCGCTGTTTGAGGCCAGCCTGGCTACAGAGTGAGTTCCAGGTCACAGAATGAGACCCTGCTTCAGAAAACCAAAAACTGCCCTGGAGAGATGTCTGAGTGGTTAAGCTGCTTGTATTCAGAGCCTTACAACCTGAGTTTGATTCCCCAGTACCCACATAAAGCCAGATGCACAAAGTGGCCAATGCATCGAGTCTGTTTGCAGTGGCTGGAGACCCTGGCGTACCCATTCCCTCTGTCTGTCTCTTTTCAATATCTCTCTGCTTGCAAATAAATAAATAAATAATTAAAATAATATTAATAAAAAATATCAGGAAAACTAAAACTAAAACAAAACAAAAACCCTTCTGCTTTTACCTTCAGAGTGCTGGTATTACAAGTATGTATTACCATGCCTGATGAAGAGTAATTTATTTTTATTAACAACTTCCATGATTGTAAACAATATCCCATGGTAATGCCCTCCCTTCCCCCACTTTCCCCTTTGAAACTCCACTCTCCATCATATCCCCTCCCCTTCTCAATCAGTCTCTCTTTTATCTTGATATCATAATCTTTTCCTCCTATTATGATGGTAATTTTTTACTTGAGGTTTTATTCTGCAGTTGTCTTTTTCTTTTCATTTTGTACACTTTTATTTTAAATATTTTTTTGTTTATTTTTATTTATTTCAGAACAAGAGAGAGAGAGAAAGAGAGGCAGATAGAGAGAGAATGGGCATGCCAGGGCCTCCAGCCACTGCAAAGGAACTCTAGACACATACGTCCCCTTGTGCATCTGGCTTACATGGGTCCTGGGGTATCAAGCTTTGAACCGAGGTCCTTAGGCTTCACAGGCAAGCGCTTAACCACAAAGCCATCTCCCCAGCCCTATTTTAAATGTTTCCTAAACATTATTTATTTATTTATTGAGAGAGAGAGGGAGAGAGAGAATAGGGGCACCAGGGCTTCTAGTCACTGCAAGTGAATTCCAGATGCATGCGCCACCATGTGCACCTGGCTTATGTGGGTTCTCGGGAATCGAACCTGGTGGGTCCTTAGGCTTTGCAGGCAAATGCCTTAACTGCTAAGCCATCTCTCCAGCCCCCTAAACTTTTATTGTAGAGAAACTGTTACTATTAGAGAAGTAAAAAGTCTTTGAGCTGGAGAGATCACTTAGTGGTTAAGGCGCTTGCCTGTGGAGCTGAAGGACCCACCAGGTTTGATTCCCTGGAGCCCATATATGCCAGATGCACAAGGTGGCACATGTATCTGGATTTCATTTGCAGTGGCTAGAGGCCCTGGCGTGCCCATTCTCTCTGTCTGTATCTGCCTCAAATATTCCCTCTCTCAAATGAATACATACGTAAAATATTTGTAAAAAAGTTGACTTGATAAAAAAAACAGAACAAAAGCTGGGCGTGGTGGCGCATGCCTTTAATCCCAGCACTTGGGAGGCAGAGGTAGGAGGATTGCCATGAGTTCAAGGCCACCCAGAGACTACATAGTAAATTCCAGGTCAGCCTGAGCTAGAGTGAGATCCCACCTCAAAAAACCAACCAACCAACCAAACAAACAAACAAACAAAACAAAACAAAACAAAACAAAAAACCAACAAGGGCTGGAGAGATGGCTTAGCAGTTAAGGCGTGGCCATTCTCTCTCACTTGGTCTCACTCACTTTCTGACTCTAATAAATAAATAAAAATAAATTTAAAAATTTTAATAAAAGTCCTTCTCAGGGCCAAAGGGTGTCAGAGTATTTAAAAACACAAGGAGGGATAGAGAGATGGCTTAGTGGTTAAGGTACTTGCCTGCCAAGCCTAAGGACCCAGAATCAACTCCCCAGAACCTACGTAAGCCAGATGTACAAAGTGGCACATGTATCTGGATTTGACTGCAGTGGCTGGAGGCTCATTCTCTGTCTTATAAATAAAGAAAAAAAAGTTATAAAAACACATGGAGGTGAGAAAGTAAGACATGGGAATGTGGGGTTTTAGGGCTGGGATTCCATCCAGGTCTGTTCTGCCTGCCACAACGTGGACTCAGAGACCATCACATAGCTTTAGAGCTCTCTGCTCAGAAAACCTAGTGAGAGACCTAGCTGACCTGAGGCCCCACCTCATATCCAGTGAGCTCCCCACATCCCACAGGGACTCATAGGAGTCCCTGGGAAGCACAAAGGACAAAGGCAGTGTGGGGGACATAGGCTAAGATAAGTGTCCAAGGATCTGGCTGCCCTGGGGCTGGAATGACATGCACCTGTGTGCATGTTGGACTTTACTGGAGAATCATAAATAGAGGTTTCTGCTTTCTTTCTTTTCCTTTTCCAGGTAGGGTCTCACTTCTAAGAGTCCATCAGTTTAGCCTTTAGATAAGATACCTGAGCTTGAAAATATTGGGTTAAAGACAGAACATATTTGTATATGGCTCTTGGTAGGTTCCACTAATTATTATTATTTTTTCCTTTCTTTTTTTTTTGAGGTAGGGTCTTACTTAGCCTAGGCTAACCTAGAATTCACTGTGTAGTCTCAGGGTGGTCTCAAACTCATGGCGATCCTCCTACCTCTGCCTCCCAAGTGCTGGGATTAAAGACATGTGCCACCATGCCTGGCCTTCCATTAATTTTTAATTAGTGATTTGGCATGAAGATATTAAAGTTTTTTTTTTTTTTCAAGGTAGGAGCTCACTCTACCCCAGGCTGACTTGGAACTCACTTCATAGTTCCAGGCTGGCCTAGAACTTGCAGTGATCCTTCTACCTCTGCCTCCCAAGTGCTGGGATCAAACGTGTATGTCACCATGCCCGGCTACCATAAATAAAAATTTTTCACATTTCCATACATGTATATAAGTTTTTTTTTTTTTTAAAACTTCTTACATATCCCCCCCCCTCCCTTTTTTTAGGGGCTAAAAGAAGTGACACTTCTTGGTCAGAATGTTAATAGTTTTCGGGACAGTTCCGAGGTCCAGTTCAACAATGCAGTATCTACCAAGCTCAGCCGTGGCTTCACCAGCAACTATAAAACCAAACAAGGGGGGCTTCGTTTTTCTCACCTTTTGGATCAGGTTTCAAGAATAGATCCTGAAATGAGGATACGATTCACCTCTCCCCACCCCAAGGATTTTCCTGATGAGGTGAGTGTTGTCACGTGTGTGACAGGCTTTCATCTGTTTCGTAGGCATGCAGCAGAGACCGTCAGTCCTGCTCTGGGGGTCTTGTGATGTGCTAGGGTGCCCTATGGACCTAATGTCCTTTTGGAAAGAGGAAAGGTCCCCCAAGGTCAAGGTGGAAATGGGAATGATATTGATTGGGGTCTCCTGTGGGAGAGAAATCAAGGTGGACAGCTGCACGGGGTGTGGTAATGTGGGAGAACAGCAAAGGAGGCAGTATGATGCAGTGGAAGATAGCCCACATTGCAGTCTGACACATGTAGGTTCAAATCTCAGCTCTTGCCCAGTGTGATGTATGCCTGTAGTCCCAGCCTTGGGAGGCTGATGCAGGCAGATTGTAAGTTCCAGGCAAGCCTTGGATACATAGTCAGTCTCTGGCCAGCACAGCTACATAGAAAGATCCCACCTTTTTAAATTTTTAAGAAGTTTGTGTGGCACATGTGTGTGTCCCAGGGCCTCTTGCTGCTGAAAATGGAATGCCAGGTGTTTACACTCCTTTTTGGAGCCAGCTTTATGTGGGTGGCTGGGGGCTGGCAGGCTTTGTAAGTACCTTTAACTGCTGAACCGTTTCCCCAGCCCAAGCCCATCAACTAGCTTCCCTCCCTCCCTCCCTCCCTCCCTTCCTTACACACACACACACACACACAGAGAGAGAGAGAGAGGGAGAGGGAGAGGGAGAGGAAGAAGGAGAGAGAATGGGTACGCCAGGGCCTCTAGCCATTGCAAACAAATTCCAGACACAAGTGCCACCATATGCATCTGGCATACGTGGGTTCTAGGGAATTGAACCTGGATCCTTAGGCTTTGCAGGCAAGCGTGTGGACCACTAAGCTATCTCTCCAGCCCCCATCATTTTGACATGGATGATAGAGAAGGGCTAAAATGAAGAGACAGCAAAGTAGAAGTAGTACTTGGAAAGAGGAGGGGGTTTAATGAAATGTGGGTTAGGGGGCATTCTAGCTTAGGCTGACCTGGCATTCATTCTGTAGTTCCAGGCTGGCCTTGAACTCACTGTGGTTCCCCTGCCTCTATCTCCCAAGTGCTGGGATTAAAGGTGTGCACCACCACACCTGGCCCTTCCTCCAGTTTTTTATTTTTTTATTTTTTTCCCCTTCCTCCACTTTTTGAAATGTTTGGGGCCAACAGAAGGCTGATTGAGTAAAATTATAGATTTGTGTAATCCATGTGGTTGATTTAATCAACCTTTAAAAAAATATTTTATGTATTATAGTCAGGTTCGCATTGCTGGTAGAAATCACCCAACCAAGAGCAGCTTGTGGGAAAAAGAGGTTTATTTTGGCTTATAGGCTCAAAGCAAAACTCCATGATGACAGGGAAAACAATGGCATGAGCAGAGGGTGGACATCACTCCCTGGCCAACAAAAGTGGACCATAGCAACAGGAGAGTGTACGAAACACTGGCTTGGGGAAACTGGCTATAATACCCATAAGCCCGCCCCCAACAATACACTCCCTCCAGGAGGTGTTAATTCCCATATCTCCATCCGCTGGAACTAGCATTCAGAACACCCAAGTTTATGGGGACACCTGAATCTAACCACCACATTCTGTCTCTGGCCCCCATAAACTGATAACCATCCATGATGTAAAATACAATGCATTTATCCAACTTTAAAAGTCCCCATAGTTTTTTTTTTTTTTTGAGGTGGGGTTTTGTTCTAGCCCAGGCTGACCTGGAATTCACTATGTAGTCTCAGGGTGGCCTCGAAGTCATAGCAATCCTCCTACCTCTGCCTCCTGAGTGCTGGGAGTAAAGGCATGTGCCACCTCGCCTGGCTAGTTTTTATCAATTCCAATGATGTTTATATATCCCCATAGTCCAAGATCTTTTAACTGAGCCATAGTACCAAAAAAATCCCCTCAAAACCCGTAATGGCACAGAATAAACACATTGCAAAAGATGGCATTGGGCATAGCAAAGAAATATCCAACCAATACAAGATTTAAACAGGGAAAACATCAAACTCTGTAGCTCCAAGTTCAACAACTCTAGCCAGTGACAAGTCTCCAAGTCCAATAATTCTAACCAGCAACAAGTCTCTGGTATTCCTATTCTGCCCCTCCAGGTAGGCTACTCACAGTCCTGCAACTTCATCTGGGAAAAAAAACCAAAAAACAAAAAAACTTTACCCGGGGCCTGCAGCTCTCCTTGGCAGCTATCACCTGGTCCCAGTATCTCCACTGCAATCCACGGTCCATCCTCATGGCCCCATGGGGTCTCCATGTAGACATATAGCAAACCTGCTTCCAACTGCCCATGGCCATTTCCAAAATACAAGACCGTGTTGCAAGCTCAATGACCCTTTCTTTCCTGCATTTCTTTTTTTTTTGGTTTTTTTTTTTTTTGGCTTTTTGAGGTAGGGTCTCACTCTAGCCCAGGCTGATCTGGAATTCACTATGGAGTCTCAGGGTGGCCTTGAACTCATAGCGATCCTCCTACCTCTGCCTCCCAAGTGCTGGGATTAAAGGCGTGCGCTACCACGCCCGGCTTCTTTCCTGCATTTCTTATACTCCACAATACCAGGTAGGGTGCCAGTTTGTTAATCCAGGGGGGTATAAAGCAGACTTTGAAGAACAGGACACTCCTTGAGCACTCAGGCCCCTTCAAAAGAGTCGACATTCTTCAGGACACAGGCATAACAGCAAGCTTTTCCCACAAACTGCTTCTAGCCCAGTCCAAGCAAAGCTCTTTCTCACCCTCATAAACTAAACCTCACAGTCCATAGTTCTTACTGCATTCAGGTCTTTCAACTCTGACCAGAATAGTCTATCAGGCTGTACTTACAGCACTGCAAGGCCAAGGTTTTAAATCCTTCCACATTCCTCTTGAAAATCAACTCCAAAAGGCCAAAGCCACACAGTCAGGTGTCTAGCAGCAACCCCACTCCTGGTACTACAATATTGTTGCAGTCAGGTTCACATTGCTGGTAGAAATCACCTAACTAAAAGCAGCTTGTGGGAAAAAAAAGAGGTTTATTTTGGCTTATAGGCTCAAGGGGGAAGCTCCATGATGGCAGGGAAAACGATGGCATGAGCAGAGGGTGGACATCACCTCCTGGCCAACATAAGGTGGACAATAGCAACAGGAGAGTGTGCCAGACACTGGCTTGGGGAAACTGGCTATAACACCCATAAGCCCGCCCCCGAATAATACACTGCCTCCAGGAGGTATTAATTCCCAAATCTCTATCAGCTGGGAACCTAGCATTCAGAACACCTAAGTTTATGGGGAACACCTGAATCAAACCACCACATTTATTTATTTGAGAGAGAGAGAGAGAGAGAGAGGGCAGGCAGATAGAGAGAATGGATGTTCCAGGGCCTCCAGCCACTGCAAATGAACTCCATACACATGTGCCACTTTGTGCATCTGGCTTACGTGGCTACTGGGGCATTGAAGCTAGGTCTTTAGGCTTTGGAGGCAAGCACCTTAACCAGTAAGCCATCTCTCCAGCCCCCCCCGCTTTATGACACAGGGTCTTATGTAGCCCAGGCTGGCCTTGAATTTTTTTTTTTTCTTTTTGGCTTTTGGAGTTTGGGTTTTGCTCTAGTCCGGTTGTTTGAGAGATAGAGAGAGGGAAAGAGAAGCAGACACACCAGGGCCTCTAGCCACTGCAAACGAACTCCACATGCATATGGCACCATGTGCATCTGGCTTATGTGGGTCCTGGGGAATTGAACCTGGCCCCTTAGGCTTCACAGGCAAGTGCCTTAACTGCTAAGCCATGTCTCCAGCCTGATTTTTTTTGTTTTCCCTCTGAGGTAGGGTTTCACTCTAGCCCATGTTGACCTAGAATTCACTATGTAGTCTCAGGGTGGCCTCAAACTCACAGTGATCCTCTACCCCTGCCTCCCCAGTGCTGGGATTAAAGTGGGCGTCACCTCTAGCCACTGTAGACAAACTCCAGACGCATTCATCACCTTGTGCAGCTGGTTTACGTGGGTCCTGGGAAGTCGAACCTGAGTCCTTTGCCTTTGCAGGCAAGCGCCTTAACTGCTAAGCCATCTCTCCAGCCCAATCATCAGGTTTTGTAAGCAAGTGTGTTTAACCACTGTGCTATTTATTCAGCTTTGTCCCCGATTTCTGTGTGTAGTTAAGGAGGACTCTGAATGCCTGATCCTCTTGGCTCCACCTCTCAAGTGCTGGTATTACTGGTGTGCATGCGTCCAGGCCTGGTTTATGTTTCCTGGAGACTGAATCCAGGGCTTTGCGAATATGAGGCAAGCGCTCTGCCCACCAAGCTGCATCCTCAGCCCTTCACCAATCTTTTAATTGCTAGAAGATTAGCCTTGAGGGAGAAACAGTGTTCTTCAAGTTTCCATGGTAAGATTGGGTGACCTCTGATGTGTTCTGTTTAAGCAGGTTCTGCAGCTGATTCATGAGAGACACAATATCTGTAAGCAGATCCATCTGCCAGCTCAGAGCGGAAGCAGCCGTGTGTTGGACGCCATGCGGAGAGGGTGAGACTCACTGGGGAGGGCACATTCCCCACCTTCCCATTCCTGGGGGGCCGGTGTAGTACATGGAACTTAGTAGCTACTTAGTAAATGTTTGTTATATGAGTAAATTTGTGAATATTTAAACTTGTTTTTGCTCATTCCATTAGAAGAGTAAAGATTAGGTCTTTCATTTGCTTAACATTTTTTATTTATTTAATTTTTTGGTTTTTCAAGGTAGGGTCTCACTCTGGCCCAGGCTGACCTGGAATTAGTCTCAGGGTATCCTTGAACTCATGGTGATCCTTCTACCTCTGCCTCCCGAGTGCTGGGGTTAAAGATGTGTGTCACCACGCTCAGCCTTAAACTTTTGAGAATAATAAAATCTTTTAGGTCTTGGAATTTACATCTAGGTCTCTTCACTTACTTTGAGAATAAGTGTTATAGAGGTAAGACTGAGGGCAGAAATGCAACCGAAGGCAAAGTGCATAGGACTAGTATTTTGCCTTGTTTTCCACAGTGGCAAAGAATTTTAGAAATACTCAAGTGGCTGGGCCTGGTGGCACATGCCTTTAACCCTAGCACTTGGGAGGCAGAGGTAAGAGGATCGCCATGAGTTTGAGGCCACACTGAGACTACGTAGTGAAATCCAGGTCAGCTTGGGCTAGAGTGAAACCCTACCTCAAAAAGATTAAAAAAAAAAAAAAAAATTTTTTTTTCAAGTGTCTAATTTGTCTTGACTTTTTTTTTTTTTTTTTTTTTCGAGGTAGGGTTTCACTCTAGCCCAGGCTGACCTGGAATTCACTATGGAGTCTCAGGGTGGCCTCGAACTTACGGTGACCCTCCTACCTCTGCCTCCCAAGTGCTGGGATTAAAGAAAGACGTGCGCCACCACACCCAGCTCTTGACTTTTTTTTTTTTTTAAAGGCTTTTAAATAAAATGTCACAGGATCTAGAGTATATATTCAGATCTGAAGGGTTCTTTTATGTACTCCTCTACGTGCTTTGTGGATGTGAATTGATTATATGTGGGCATTCATGGTTTTTTTTTTAATTTTAATTTTTTTTAATAATTTTTTTTGTTTTATTTATTTATTTGAGAGCGACAGACACAGAGAGAGTGAGGCCGATAGAGAGAGAGAGAGAGAGAGAGAGAGAGAGAGAGAGAATGGGCGCGCCAGGGCCTCCAGCCACTGCAAATGAACTCCAGATGCATGCGCCCCCTTGTGCATCTGGCTAACGTGGGTCCTGGGGAAACGAGCCTTGAACCTGGGTCCTTAGGCTTCACAGGCAAGCGCTTAACTGCTAAGCCATCTCTCCAGCCCTGGTTTTTTTTTTTTGAAGTAGGGTTTCATTTTAATACAGGGTGACCTGGAACTCACTCTGCAGCCCTAGGATGGCCTCAAACTCATGTCTACCCTCGTGACTCATTCTCCTTGGTATTGAGACTAAAGGTGTGCAGTAGCACAGCTGGCTTATAGTGTTTTACATATATATATATATATATATATATATATATATATATATATTTTTTTTTTTTTTTTCCCCTTGGTTTTTTGAGGAAGGGTCTCTCTCTAGCCCAGGCTGACCTGGAATTCACTATGGAGTCTCAGGGTGGTCTCGAACTCACCGCGATCCTCCTACCTCTGCCTCTCAAGTGCTGGGATTAAAGGTGTGTGCCACCACACCCGGCTCTAGCGTTATATTTTAATAGCATTGATTTAAACAATATTGGGCCAGATGTATTGGCACATAACTATAATCCCAGCAATTGGAAGGTAGGGGCAGGGGGACCAGGAGTTCGAGACCAGCCTTAACTGCCTACTGAGTTTTCAAGGCCAGTGTAGGCTACATGAGACTTTGTCTCAAAACACCTTGCCACCCAAAAAAAAAAAAAAAAGTTCATTGTTGCAGTCAGGTTTGCATTGCTGGCAGAAAACACCCGACCAAGAGCATCAGTTTGTAGGAAGAAAGGGTTTATTTTGGCTTACAGACTCAAGGGGAAGCTCCATGATGACAGGGAAAAGTGATGGCGTAAGCAGAGGGTGGACATCACCTCCTCAGCAACAGGACAGTGTGCCAAACACTGGCTAGAGGAAGCTGGCTATAACACCCATAAGCCTGCCCCCAACAGTACACTGCCTCCAGGAGGCATTAATTCCCAAATCTCCATCAGCTGGGGACCTAGCATTCAGGACACCTAAGTTTATGGGGACACCTGAATCAAACCACCGCATTCATCTACGTTTTTTCTCCCATCCAAGTGCTAACTAGGCCTGGCCTGTAGCGTTCGCATTCAGGGTGGTACGGCCATAGACTCATCTAGGTCTTTTTTGTTTTTTGTTGCAGATATTCAAGAGAAGCTTATGTCGAGCTCGTTCATCATATCAGAAAGTCTATTCCAGGTGAGTTTCAGAAATGCTCAGCACATTACCATAGTCCACAGTGGTCTTGCTGAATGACTAGCCTCTTTGGACAGTTCCACTTGATGTCAGTTCATAGTTTTTTGCTCCTCTCTATTTTCTCCTTCCCTCTCTCATTCTTCTCTTCTTGGTTTTACTTAGTTATTTTTGTGTGGTGGTAGTGATTTAATCCATGCTTCACATCTGCTAGGTAAATGCTCCACCACTGAACTGCATCTCTAGCACTTGAATTTTTAAAAGAAATTATTTATTTGCTTGTGCACATATACTCACACATGAGGGAGTGGGAGAGAGTGAGAATATGGGCACTCCAGGGCCTCTTGCCGTTGCAAATGATCTCCAGATGCATGTGCTACTTTGTGCATCTGGCTTTAAATGGGTACTGGGGAATTGAACTTAGTTAGGCAGGCTTTTTTTTTTTTTTTGATTTTCGAGGTAGGGTTTTGCTCTAGCCCAGGCTGACCTGGAATTCACTATGTAGTCTCAGGCTGGCCTTGAACTCACAGCAATCCTCCTACCTCTGCCTCCTGAGTACTGGGATTAAAGGTGTGTGCCGCCACGCCCTGCTAAATGTGGAGCTGCTGCATCGGTTGGGGATTGAACCTGGGTCAACTGCTTGGAAGGCAGCTGTGCTCACCACTGTACCGCCAGCGTTGCACCTTGGCAGGCTTTTTTTTTTTTTTTTTTCGGTTTTTTCGAGGTAGGGTCTCACTATAGCCCAGGCTGACCTGGAATTCACTATGGAGTCTCAGGGTGGCCTCGAACTCACGGCGCTCCTCCTACCTCTGCCTCCTGAGTGCTGGGATTAAAGGCGTGCGCCACCATGCCCGGCTTGGCAGGCTTTTTAAGAAAGAGCCTTTGACTGCTGAGCTGTTTCCCAAGCCCATAATTAAAAAAAAAATTTTTTTTTTCTGACGTAGGGTTTCACTACAGCCTGCCTCCCCCCTTTTAAAGTAGGGTCTTACTCTACTCCAGGTTGACCTGGAATTCACCATGTAGTCCCAGGCTGGCCTCAAACTCATACAATCATCTTACCTCTGCCCCTCAAGTGCTGGGATTCAAGGCACGTGCCACTACACCTGGCTTTTTTAAAAAAAAAAACCCTTTTATTGACAACCCATACGTGTACATAATATGCCATGATCATAATCCTCTCCCACCACCCTTCTCTATCCTCCCTCTTTGATCCCCTCCTCCTCTAATTAAATCCCTTCTTTCCAACCAACCCTTGACTTTCTTTCTTTCTTTTTTTTTTTTTTTGGGTTTTCCAAGGTATTGTCTCACTCTAGCTCAGGATGACCTGGAATTCACTCTGTTACCTCAGGGTGGCATTGACCTCTCAGCAATCCTCCTACCTCTGCCTCCAGAGTGCTAGGATTCAAGGCGTGCACCACCACGCCCGGAAACCCTTGAATTTTTGAGACAGGGTCTCCTATGTTGTTCAGGCGGGGAGCCGTCTGTGGTGCTGCAGTCCAGCCCTGCTTGGTGCGTCTTAGCTTTCCTCCTTCCTGATGTTTTGAAGGTGGGAGACTTGAAGTAATACTTTTCCTTCCACAAGCTGCCTCTTGTTGGGTATTTTGTTCCAACAGTGAGAAAATAACTGCTACACTGTGTGTGTGTGAGTGTGTATTCACGTGTGCACACCCACGTGTTTGTAGAGGACAGCAGAGAGCCTTGGGTGCTGTTTTTCATGTTTATCATTAATCTATTTTTAAAAATATTTTGTTTCTATTTATTTGAGAGAGAGAGAAAGAGAGAGATTGAGAAGTAGGCAGGTAGAGAGATAGAATGAGCACACCAGGGCCTCAAACCATTGCAAATGAACTCCAGATGCGTGCGCCCCTTGTGCAACTGGCTCATGTGGGTCTTGGGGAATCGAACTTGGGTCCTTTGGCTTTACAGGCAAATGCCTTAACCTGTAAGCCAACCCTCCAGCCCACAAATGTATGTTTGTGTGAAGCACTGCAAGATTTTTAGTAACAAGAGCAAGACCCAGGAGCTGGAGGTGCTAGCAGTTGAGTGCTTGCCTAGCATGGATAAGGCCTGGGTTCAGTTCTTAGCACTGTTCCCCACTTCCTCCTCAAAGCAAGGCCAATTTGAAAAAATGTTAACTTCCACAATATCTCTGAATCCTGAAATTGAAGCAAAAATACATTTCTTAGAAGCCAGCTCTGCAACAGATGTGGTGAAGCTGGCCCCATTCCTCTTGCTCTGTACTGACCTCTCTTCTACTTGGGTGTGAGTTGAGTAGCCCTGGGCATGGATTCACAGTTTCTCCTCCTCCTCCTCCTCTTCCTCGTCCTCCTCCTCCTTCTTTCTTCTTTTCCTTCTTCTTGTTTTTTCAAGGTAGGGTCTCACTCTAGCCCAGGCCAAGCTGGAATTCACCATGGAGTCTCAGGGTCGCCTCGAACTCAGCGATCTTCTTACCTCTGCCTCCTGAGTGCTGGGATTAAAGGCGTGCGTCACCACACCCATCAGCTTTTTGTTTTTTTTTTTATTTTTTATTTTTTGGTTTTCTGAGGTAGGGTCTCACTCTAGCCCAGGCTGACCTGGAATTCACTATGGAGTCTCAGGGTGGCCTCGAACTCACGGCGATCCTCCTACCTCTGCCTCCCGAGTGCTGGGATTAAAGGCGTGCGCCACCACGCCCGGCAGCTTTTTGTTTTTTTGAGGTAGGGTCTCTCTCTAGCCCAGGCTAACCTAGAATTCACTTTGTGGTGTTAGACTGGTCTTGAACTCACAGCCATCCTATTACCTCTGCCTCCCTAATGCTGGGAATAAAGGTGTGCACCATCACGCCCAGCTCCCTCTCTTCCTTCGTGAATCTACAAATGCCACAGGCTTCCACCGCAGGTAAAGCAGCAGCAGCAGCAGCAGCAGCAGCGGAACCCTGTTGTCCTTTGTCCTTTGTTGTGTATGACAGGTGTGAGCCTCAGCAGCGACTTCATTGCTGGCTTTTGTGGGGAGACAGAGGAGGATCACCTACAAACAGTGTCTTTGCTTCGAGAAGTTAAGTACAACATGGGCTTTCTCTTTGCCTACAGCATGAGGCAGGTGAGCCTGGGGTGGGACAGCACTATCACTGTCGCTCTGGCCTAGCTTTTGGGGCTGATCAGAGGCAGCTGGGCAGAAAAGAGCAGAATCAACACAAGCCTTGTGAAATCACAGGATCTTATTATCTTCTTAGAATTTCTCTAGTTAACTCTTGTCTATAACAAACTGTAGCTTTCTTTTTTTCCTTTTTTAAAAAAGATTTTTAAAATTTTATTTGTTTATTTATTAGAGAGGGAGAGAGAGAGAGAGACAGAGAGAGAATGAGAATGGGCATGCCAGGGTCTCTAGCTACTGCAAATGGACTCCAGATGCATGCGCCACCATGTATATCTGCCTTATGTGGGACCTAAAGAATCGAACCCAGGTCTTTAGGCTTCACAGGCATGTGCCTCAACTGCTAAGCCATCTCTCCAGCCCCCCCCCTTTTTTTTTTTTTTTTTTTGGTTTTTCGAGGTAGGGTCTCACTCTAGCCCAGGCTGACCTGGAATCCACAATGGAGTCTCAGGGTGGCCTTGAACTCACAGCGACCCTCCTACCTCTGCCTCCCGAGTGCTGGGATTAAAGGCATGCGCCACCACGCCCACCCCCCCCTTTTCTCTCAATTCACTATGTAGTCTCAGGGCAGCCTCGAACTCACAGTGATCCTCCTACCTCTGCCTCCTGAGTGCTGGGATTAAAGGCATGCGCCACTGCCCGGCTTCCCCATTTTTTTTAAAGTTTTTTTTTCTGATTATTTATTTATTCATTTATTAGAAACAGAGAGAAGGAGAGAGAGAGAGAGAGTGAGTGAGAATGGGCGCCCCAGGGCCCCTAGCCGCTGCAAATGAACTCTAGATGCATGCATCACCATGTGCATCTGGCTTACATGGGACCTGGAGAATTGAACCTGGGTCCTTAGGCTTCACAGGCAAGTGCTTTAACCGCTAAGCCATCTCTCCAGCCCCAGCCTCTGTTTTTTTTTTTTTTTTTTTTTTTTTTTCTTTTGGGACAAGGTCTCAGTATGTAGCTCATGCTGGCCATG
Organism: Dipus sagitta; assembly: GCA_036346955.1. Taxonomy (NCBI): domain Eukaryota; kingdom Metazoa; phylum Chordata; class Mammalia; order Rodentia; family Dipodidae; genus Dipus; species Dipus sagitta. Next base: position 29,248,647 of record CM070779.1, read on the forward strand.
AACCTGTGATCCTTCAATTTCAGCCTTCTGAGTTTTGGCATACAGACGTGAGTTACCAAGGCAGCAGAATTCAGCAATTTTAGATTCCTGTGCCAGTATTCTGCTCGGCAAGGTGTTGTACATCTTTAATCCCAGCACTTGGGAGGCAGAGGTAGGAGGATCATGGTGAGTTCAAGCCCACCCACCATAGTAAATTCCAGGTCATCTTGGGCTAGAGCGAAACCCTAACCCCAAAACAAAACAATATTCCTGTTTATTATTAGGTTTTAAGGTAACTGTTTGGTAATAGCATGCCTATTACCCCAGTACTCACTCAGGAGGCCAAGGCAGGAGGATTGCAACTTTGAGACCAGCCTGCATTACAGAGTGAGGCAATGTCTCAAAAACAAAAACAAAACAGCACAGCAACCCCCCACCTAAAAAAAAAAAAAGAAAAAAAACAAGGGCTGGAGAGATGGCTTAGTGGTTAAGGCACTTGCCTGTGAAGCCTAAGGACCCAGGTTCACTTCTCTAGGTCCCATGTAAGCCAGATGCACAAGGTGGCACATGCATCTAGAGTTCATTTGCAGCGAGAGGCCCTGGTGTGCCCATTCTCAGTCTCCCCTTCTCTCCCTCCCTCCCTCTCTGTCTTTAATAAATAAATAAATAAATAAATAAAAATCTTTAGAAAAGCCCCAAATAAACTAGAAAACATTAAAAAAAAATGATGCCTAGTGTGTATTAGTGCGCCAAGGCATATGTGTATGTTTTTAAAAAATATTTTATTTTTATTTATTTGACAGAAAGATGCATAGAGAGAGAGTGAAAGAGAATGGGCATACCAGGGCCTCCAGTTGCTGCAAATGAACTCCAGACACACATGCAACCTTGTGCATCTGGCTTATGTGGGTTCTGGGGAAGTGAACCCGGGTCCCTTGGCTTTGTAGGCAAGCACTTTAACTGCTAAGCCATCCTTCCAGCCCACACATGTGTTTTACAGAATTGTTTCAGGGATGCAGCTTTTGAGGAGCCTATTGCATTCCACTTTGCTTATTTTCTATGACCATTACAGAGATCCAAGAGATTCTTTCTTTAAAATTATATTTATTTATTTATTTATTTGAAAGCATAGAGAGACAGACAGAGATAGAAGAGAGACAGAGAGAATGGGTGAACCAGGGCCTCCAGCTGCTGTAAAACTTTGTGCATTTGGCTTTATGTGGTTACTAGGGAATTGAACTAGAGTCATTAGTTTTTTTTTGTCTTGGTTTTTCGAGGTAGGGTCTCACTCTAGCTTAGGCTGACCTGGAATTCACTCTGTAGTCTCAGGGTGGCCTTGAACTCACGCTGATACTCCTACCTCTGCCTCCTGAATGCTGGGATTAAAGGTGTGTGCCACCACACCCGGCTTGGGTCCTTAGGTTTTACAGGCAAGTGCCTTACTTCTGTCCTGCCTAAAAAATTATTATTTTTTAAAAAATATTTTACTTATAAAATATTTTATTAATATATTTGAGAGAGAGAGAGAATATTTGTGTACCAGGGCCTCCAGCTGCTACAAACAAACTCTAGACAAAGGCTCCTCCTGGTGTGTCTGGCCTATGTGGGTCCTGAGAAATTGAACCTGGGTCCTTAGGCTTCACAGGCAAGTATGTTAATGCCTTAACCACTAAACCATCTCTCCAGCCCCTGAGAATTTTGTTTGTCTTCCCCTAGCATCTTGCCCTAGCCCAGGCTGACCAGGAATTAACTATGTGGTCTCAGGGTGGCTTCGAATTTTTAGTGAGCCTCCTACCTCTGCCTCCCAAGTGCTGGGATTAAAGACGTGTGCCACCACGCCTGGCTTTATTTATTTATTTACTTATTAATAACTTATATAATTATGGACAATAAACCATGGTAATTCCCTTCCCCCTACTTTCCCCTTCGCAACTCCACCCTCCATCACATCCCCTTCCCCTCTCCGTCAGTCTCTCTCTTATTTTGATGTCGTCATCTTTTCCTCCTATCATGATGGTCTTGTGTAGGTTGTGTCAGGCACTGTGAGGAAGCCCCAAGTTCTGATTTCTATTGCTCCCACAAAAGCCAAGTATGGTGGTGTGTTCCTGTAATCCTAGTGCTGGAGAGGCAAAGACAGGAGATCCCTCGGGTTTATTACCAAGGCTAGTTAGTCTAGTCAAACACGTGTGCTACAGATTTAATCAGAGATCCTGTTCTAAAAAATAAGGTGGAGGCCTGGGGAGATGGCTCAGGTGGTAAAGTGCTTGCCTTGCTAACACGAGGACCAGAGTTCCATCCCCAGAATGCATGTAAAGATGCCACTGCTGGGGAAGCAGAGACAGGTGGGTCCCTGCAGCTCTCTGCCAGTCAGCCTAGTCTAATTGATACGCTCCAGGCCAGCGAGAGACCCTGTCTCAAAAAAAAAAAAAGGTGGATAGCATTCCTGAGTATGACGTGTGAAGTTATCCTCTAGCCTCTACATGCACATACATGTACATATGCATGCATGTTCACACATACATGCATTAAAGACAAGGTAGTGATTGAGAGTTACCCTCTGTCTTCTGCATGCACTCCACGCATGTGTATACCATGTACACGTTTACAAACATGCATACACACATGCAGACCACATATACACAACAGACAAAAAAAAATCTGTTTTGGGCTTATGCTTTTGTATGTGTCTGTAAATTATAGGTAAAATCAGCATGTTCTCCTTTATGCCCCAAGAATGCTTTTCAGTGATGTTCATCTTTTTATTTCATTTTAATAGAAGACACGAGCATATCATAGGCTGAAGGACGATGTCCCAGAAGAAGTAAAATTAAGGCGTTTGGAGGAACTTATCACTGTCTTCCGAGAAGAAGCTTCAAAAGCCAATAAGACCTCAGTGGGTTGTACCCAGCTGGTACTGGTCGAGGGGGTAAGGTCATATGTATGTGAGTGCGAATTAAAAAAAAATTTTTTTTCTTTTTCTTTTTTTTTTAAATTTAAATTATTTATCTATTTAGAGACAGTGAAGGAGAAAGAAGCAGAGAGAGAGAGCGAGAGAGAATGGTCGCACCAGGGCCTCCAGCCACTGCCAACGAACTCCAGACGCAGCTCCCCCTTGTGCATCTGGCTTACATGGGTCCTGGGGAATTGAACCGAGGTCCTTTGACTTTGCAGGCAAACCCCTTAACTGCTAAGCTATTTATCCAGCCCCTACTTTTTCTTATCCTTATGTGAGAGAGAGAGTGAGTATGGGTACTCCAGGGCCTCTTGATGCTGCAAATGAACTCAAGTTGCATTGTGAGCGCTGGCATGCCACGATATGTAAGTGGAGGTCAGAGGACAGCTTTTTTTTTTTTTTGTTCTCGATGTAGGGTCTCACTCTAGCTCAGGCTGACCTGGAATTCACTGTGTATTTTCAGGGTGGCCTTGAACTCAAGGTGGTCCTCCTACTTCTGCCTCCCAAGTGCTAGGATTAAAGGCATGCGCCACCACGCCTGGCTTGAGGACAACTTTTGAGTTGATCCTTGCCTATCTGCTGCACTTGAGGCAGGGTTTCTTGCTCTGTATTCTCATTTGCTGTTCTTTGCTGGGATTGCCTTGAGTTTCCAGTAAATTCTCCTGTCTCTGCTTCCCATTTTTCCGTTTGTGTCTACATGCTGAGATGATAGATGCCTGCCATAGCTGCTGGCTGGCTGGCTTCCTTCCTTCCTTTCTTTTTTTTGAGGCAAGCCCAATTTTTTTTTTTTTTTTTTTTTTTTTTGGTTTTACAAGGTAGGGTCTCACTTTAGTTCAGGCTGACCTGGAATTCACTATGTAGTCTCAGGGTGGCCTCGAGCTCACGGTGATCCTCCTACCTCTGCCTCCCGAGTGCTGGGATTAAAGGCGTGCGCCACCATGCCCGGCTTCATTTATTTATTTATTTATTTATTTATTTATTTATTTAATTTATTTTTCTTTTTTTTTAATTTTTTTAAAATTTTTTTTATTTATTTATATTTGAGAGTGACAGACATAGAGAGAAAGAGGCAGATAGAGAGAGACAGAATGGTCACGCCAGGGCCTCCGGCCACTGCAAACGAACTCCAGACGCGTGCGCCCCCTTGTGCATCTGGCTAACGTGGGTCCTGGGGAACGGAGCCTCGAACCGGGGTCCTTAGGCTTCACAGGCAAGCGCTTAACCGCTAAGCCATCTCTCCAGCCCAATTTTTTTTTTTTAATGTGTGTGTGTGAGAGAGAGAGAGAGAGATAGAGAGAGAGACGGAGACAGAATTGGCACATCAGGGCTTCCGGCCACTGTAATTATACTCTAGACATGTGTACATTCTGTGCACATGTGCGACCTTGTGTGTGTGTCTGGCTTACATGGGATCTGGAGAGTCCAACATGGGTTCTTCTTAGGCTTCGCAGGCAAGTGCCTTAACCGCTATGCCATCTCTCCAGCCCAGCTTCTGCCTTTTTATATGGAGTCTGAGGATTGAGCTCAGCTACTCTAGCTTGAGCTTTATTCACCGAGCTGTTTCTCAGCCCCTATTTATTTATTTATTGATTGATTTTTTTGAGGTAGGGTCTCACTTTAGCTCAGGCTGACCTGGAATTCACTATGTAGTCTCAGGGTGGCCTCAAACTCATGGTGATCCTCTTACCTCTGCCTCCTGAGTGTTGGGATTAAAGGTGTGTGCTACCATGCTCCTTAATTATTCTATTTTTTAATGGCAGGGTCTCATATATTCCTGGCTCTTCTGGAGCTTGCTATGTAGCCCAGGCTAGCCTCAAACTTAAGATACTCTTTCTTCTTAGTGCTGAGATTACTGGCATATATCACCACACCCAGCAGCCTTATTTTTCTGTAGTTGTTTTCTTTTTTTTTTTTTTTATTTCTTGTTTATTTATTTATTTGGGAGTGACAGAGAGAGAGAGAGAGAGAGAGAGAGAGAGAGAGAGAATGGGCATGCCAGGGCCTCTAGCCACTGCAAACAAACTCCAGACACATGCGCCCCCTTGTGCATCTGGCTTACATGGGTCCTGGGGAATTGAGCCTTGAACTGGGGTCCTTAGGCTTCACAGGCAAGCGCTTAACTGCTAAGCCATCCCTCCAGCCCCTTTCTGTAGTTTTTTTTTTTGGTTTTTTTCGAGGTAGGGTCTCACTGTGGCCCAGGCTGACCTGGAGTTCACTATGGAATCTCAGGGTGGCCTTGTACTCACGGCGATCCTCCTACCTCTGCCTCCCGAGTGCTGGGATTAAAGGCATGTGCCACCACACCCGGCTTCCTTTCTGTAGTTTTTTTAAAATTTTTATTTTCACAGTAGCGTCTCACTCTAGCCCAGACTGACCTGGAACTCACTCTAGCAGTCCCAGGCTGGCCTTGAACTCTCAGCCATTTTCCTACCTATGCTGGGATTAAAGGTGTGTGCCACCATGCCCCACTCTTTTTTTTTTTTTTTTTAAAGCTTTGTTAGAGATGCTTTTGCTTTGTTTAGTATTAGACAAATGTAGCTGAGGGCTTTAAACTTACTGTGTAGCTGAGGATGATCTTGAACTTCTGATCGTCCTGCCTCTACCTCTCTAGTACTGGGTTTACAGCTGTGTGTCACCATGCCAACCAAGTTTTATATGGTTTTGAGGATGGAACCCAGGGCTGGGCAAGCACTAGACTGAGCTATATCCACGAGCCCTACAGATGCCTTTTAATTTTAGAAACAGTGTAGTCTTACTATTCAGATGTAGCCTTTTAGGAGTTCCTATTAAATGTCCCCAGGACACAATGAGGACTATTTGGTAGGAGATAAATGATTCTCTGCTTTGTGGAAACTCTGAAAACTGTTCAGCTGACAATTCCCAGGTTACTCTGTTGGCCCGAGTCCATGGAGTTTTACTCTACACTTGCATGTGTCAGTGTTCTGCAAAGACTCAGGGGGAGCTATGCATATTCTAGAACTGTCATGCTACTTGGGTCTCTCTTCTCCAGAATTTGCTCACAATTTCTTATTGTTCCAGCAGCCTGAACTCTGGTGTATCTCCCTTGTAAATGTGGAGGTGCCATATTTTTCTGTCAGTGAGCCCCAGCTGTCCTCTGGTCTCTGTCGTCCATGGGCTGGTGCATAGGCATGTGTGGCCACAATCTACTTTTCATGTGGGTGCTAGGGATCTGAACTCAGGAAGCCTCTGGTCCTGTCAGGCCCTCATACTTGGGTGGCAAGTGCTCTTATATTCTGAGCTATTTTCGTAGCCCACCCTAGATCTTAAAACAGCTGTTTCTTGTATCTTGTATTTTTTTTTTTTTTAATTTGGTTTTTCGAGGTAGGGTTTCACTCTAGCTCAGGCTCTCTTGGGATTCACTATGTAGTCTCAGGGTGGCCTCGAACTCACAGCGATTCTCCTACCTCTGCCTCCCAAGTGCTGGGATTAAAGGCGTGTGCCACCACGCCCGGCTTTTATGTTTCTTGGTTCTAGGCTATACAGTGAATGTGGTTTCTCTCATTAAATCAGTGCTAGAAGAAAATGACTTGTATGTATTTAGAATGTAATCCTATCCTAGAGGTTTCTCATTCTTCTGGCCCCAGGTCATAATGGACTCTGGCTTCAAATTTGCATATTAATAGTGACAAGTAACCCTTGTCAAAGTACTCCTGAAGATTTCCAAGTGATTAGTATGAGACTGGGAAACATGAAAGTTGATTTGTCAGGTACATCACCCACAAGTGCCTGGGCTTTATGCTTGTTGAAAGTTCATTCCTACAGAAGCCAACTTTGCAAAGACTCACTGATTGATTCATTAAAATATAGCCAGCAAAATTTTATTTCAGATGCACGCCATGCACTGTCCTGTTGTGGAAGAGCTGTGGATACTGAGCATTCAGAGATGCAGTGCTGTGTGGGTTAGCCTGGGAGAGTCTGAGGCAGAGCAGGCTGTGTCTACCCTTGTAGAACTGAGAACTGTGACTGCTTCATAAATTCTCCTCCACATTTTCTGCAGTTCAGCAAACGTTCTTCCACTGACCTGTGTGGTCGGAATGATGGGAACCTGAAGGTGGTCTTCTCTGACGCAGAGATGGACGACGCCACTTGCCCTGGGCTCCAGGTCAGAGCCCAGCCTGGGGACTATGTGCTAGTGAAGGTAAGGTGTCTTGGGTTTTTACATTGTGAAATGAGTGTTGGTTGGATAATCTGACTCAATAAAGTATTTTTCCTGAAGGAAGTTTTTATTTTTATTTATTTATTTGGCAGAGAAAGGGGCAGGGGGAAGAGAGAGAGAGGGAGAGAATTGGCTTGCCAGGGCCTCCAGCCACTGCAGTCGTATGCACCCCCTTGTGCATCTGGCTATCTTGGGTCCTGGGGAATTGAACCTGGGTCCATTGGCTTTGCAGGCAAATGGCTTAACCGCTAAGCCATCCCTCCAGCCCTGGAGGAAGTTTTAAATGTTTTTATTTATTTATTTGAGAAAGACAGAGAAAGAGAGTATATGGGTGCACCCAGGGCCTTTGTCACTGTAAATAAACTCTAGATGTATGCACCACCTTGTGCATCTGGCTTTATGTGGGTGCTGGGGAATCAAACCCTGGCTATCAGGCTTTGCAGTCAAGCACCTTAACTGTTGAACCACCTATCCAGCCTCTGGAGGAAGTTGTTTTAGTAAAATAAAATTTCTTCTGTTTTTGGTTTTCCAAGGCTGACCTGGAATTCATTATGTAGTCTCAGAGTGGCCTTGAACTCAGGCAATCCTCCTACCTCTGCCTCCCAAGTTCTGGGCTTAAAGGCATGCACCACCATGTCTGGCTAATATTTATTCATTTGTTTGTTTATAACAGAGAGAGAGAGAGGCAGATAGAGAATGGGTGTACTAGGGCCTCTAGCCACAGCAGACGATGTCCAGACACATGTGCCACCTTGTGCATCTGGCTTATGTTGGGTACTGGGGAATTGAACCTGGGTCCTTAGGCTTTGTAGCTAAGTGCCTTAACCACTGAATCATCTCTGCAGCCCAAAAATCTCTTCTTGTATAATGGAAGGTCACCTTGGATTGAATTTTAGATTGTTCCTAGGAAATACCTTCGATTTTTCAAAAAATATTTTTTCCTGCTGTGGAAGAGTTCTTTGTGAGAATGTGATGAGCTTAGAATATGTGGTAGCATGCTATTTCCTGTTGCAGAGGCCAAGAATTATAAGTAATTTTGTGTTTGTTGAGGGTACGCTCTGCCATACATCAGCATGCCATCTCAAGCAAGATGAAAGGAGAGAACATACACCATGAAGCTGGGTGTGGTGGTGCACGTCTTTAATCCCAGCACTTGGGAGGCAGAGGTAGGAGGATCACCATGAGTTCAAGGCCACCCTGAGACTACATAGAGAATTCCAAGTCATCCTGGCCTAGAGTGAGACCCTACCTTGGAAAACAAACAAACATGAAGTTTTCTTCTGACCTCCACATGTCCACCCCCTCCTACACAAATAATTTAAAAAATTCAAAGCATATTAAATGCACAACTGTGACTCCAAATTACCATTTAGTGTGCTTTTTTTCCTAGTGTGCTTTTTTAAAAATTATTTTTATTTATTTGAGAGAGCAAAAGAGGCAGAGAGAGGGCTGGAGAGATGGCTTAGCGGTTAACTTGCCTGCAAAGCCTAAGGACCCAGGTTCAGTTCTCCAGGTCCCATGTAAGCCAGATGCACAAGGTGGCGCATGCATCTGCAGTTCATCTATAGTGGCTAGATGCCCTGGCATGTCCATTCTCTCTCTACCCCTCCCTGTCTCAAAAATAAATAAATAAGCTTTTTTTTTAAAAAAAAAGAGGCAGAGAGAGAGAGAGAAATGGGCATGACGCCAGGGCCTCCAGCCACTGCAAAATGAACTCCAGAATCATGTAGCACACAGAATCATGTACCACCTTTTGCATCTGGTTTATGTGAGTCCTGGAAAATCAAACATGGGTCCTTGGGCTTTGCAGGCAAGCACCTTAATCACTAAGCCATCCCTCCAGCCTGAGTGTGTGCTTTTTTTTTTTTTTTTTTTAGTTTTTTTTTTTTTTTTTGTTATTTTCATTTATTTATTTGAGAGCGACAGACAGAGAGAGAAAGAGGCAGATAGAGAGAGGGAGAGAGAATGGGCATGCCAGGGCCTCCAGCCACTGCAAATGAACTCCAGACGCGTGTGCCCCCTTGTGCATCTGGCTAACGTAGGTCCTGGGGAGTTGAGCCTCAAACCGGGGTCCTTAGGCTTCGCAGGCAAGCGCTTAACCGCTAAGCCATCTCTCCAGCCTACAAAGTGGAGCATACATCTCCTGCTGCCCAAACTTGAGAGTCACTCTTTTTTTTTTTTTTTTCTAGGTAGGGTCTCAGTCTATTCCAAGCTGACCAGGAACTCACTGTGTAGTCCTAGGCTGGCCTTGAACTCAACCATCCTCCTACCTCTGCCTCCTGATGCTAGGATTCAAGGCGTGTGCCACCATGCCCAGCTTCATGTTCTTTTTTTTTTTTTTTTTCGAGGTAGGGTCTCACTCTGGCCCAGGCTGACCTGGAATTCCCTATGTAGTCTCAGGGTGGCCTCAAACTCTTGGCGATCCTCCTACCTCTGCCTCCCAAGTGATGGGATTAAAGGCATGCACCACCACGCCCAGCTTCGTGTTCTATTTTTTGAATGAATTATTACAGTGGAATTTATCATTAATGAAAAATACTGCCCATATCATAAGTAAATTATTTGATGAATTCTCATAGTAACCCTAAGTATCATCCTGACTTTCCTTTAGTCTGTCACATGGCAGCCGGTGTTCATGCTGCTTAAGCCCTCCAGTGGCTTCTCATTGGAGCCAGAGTGAAATTCAGGTGTTCAAGGCCTTATGTGATCTGACCCAGTGACCTTCCAGCTACATGTCTCCCTCTCGCTCTCCCTCCAGCCTTGTGACCTCCCCTTTGTCCCTTAGTGACTCTGCTTGAGCTCTTCTGATGGGCGAGGCTCTTGACCTTTGCCCAGATACCTTTTTTTTTTTTTTAATTAAATTACTTATTTTCAAGGAGAGGAAGAGGGAGAGAGAAAGGGCATGCCAATGTCTCTTGTCACCTTAATTTTAAGGTTCCTTTTCCAATGTCATCTTCTCAGAGGCCATCCCTGGACATTCTTGTTTTCAAACAACTTTCTCTGCCTGACTCTTGATGCCTGCTGACCACCCTGCCATCTCTGAGCGCTTCCCACTTTCCGGTGTCTGGACTCGTTGTTGCTGATGTGCATGCTTACTGCCTGCCTGTCCTCAGAGCTCTTCTGTGGACTGGCTAATGCCTGTTTCATTTACATTTGTATCTCTAGTACCTAAGGTAATTCCTAGAATGCACTGTGCACTCATAGGTCAACTTGTTCCGGTGAGAAATGTGACTCTTGGTAAGTTTGAGGTCCTAGCCAAAGCCCTCAATTAGAGAGAAAAGAGAAACTCATTAAATTTTGCCCATAGCATCGTAAGAATGGTTAAATAGCCCAAGTTGGATCATAGCTCACTCCAGGAGCTGGAAGTTCAGGCTCTGTGATGTGCAGCTTGCAACTGGGCTTTATGGCTGGAGCTGGGAGGAGGCATTTCCACAGAGGAAAAGGAACAGCTGGTTGGATGGACCTGGACTTGCTTTTGCCTTCTTACCTTATGTGCATTGTCATTTCACCAGACACCTCTTCCCAGGACTGGGGCTACAGAGAAACCAGTCTCTGGTGGCTTCTGCCTAAGTCTTCTCTGCAGTCTCTGGCGTAGTTGGTTACCTTGCCTCCTCCTGCTGGGTTTTCTTTCAGATCACGTCTGCCAGCTCTCAGACACTCAGAGGACATGCCCTCTGCAGGACCACCCTGAAGCACTCCTCGGCACCCAGCTGACCTGAGTGGGTGCCTCATAGTGGACTTGGGCAGTTCTTCCCAACGGGAAGGAGATGTCACTGGTCACCTATGACAGAGGTAACAGTGCTTTGGAAACAAGCCCCAAGTGGTGAAGCACCTTTGTACCAAGTGGAAGAATGCATTGTTTGCTGCTATGTGAACAGCTTTTACAACAATAAATGTCCTTAAAGTAATACTCCTTTTCTCTTTGTTCTTACTTTTTTTTTTCAGGTAGGGTCTCACTCAAGCCCAGGCTGACCTGGAATTCACTATGGAGTCTCAGGGTGGCCTCGAACTCACGGCAGTCCTCCTACCTCTGCCTCCTGAGTACTGGGATTAAAGGCGTGTGCCACCACGCCCAGCTTTCTTACTTAAAAAAAAAAAAAAGTATTTATTTGAAGGCGGGGGGGAGGGAGGGAAGATGAGAGAGAGAAAGAGAATAGGCGTGCCAGGGCCTCCAGCCATTGCAAATGAACTCCAGATACATGCACCACTATGTGCGTCTGGCTTATGTGGGACCTGGAGAATCGAACCTGAGTCCTTTGGCTTCTCAGGCCAGCGCCTAACCGCTAAGCCATCTCTCCAGTCCTGTGTTTAGCTTTTTGAAGAGTTGTTAACCTGTTTCTCCTGGTGACTGAATTATTTGAATGTTGCAAACCAGCCATGCCAAAGGGTTCTGTATTTTCTGTTGTAAACCAATGGTTAGAGAGATTTTAAGTAGGAAAACTGTGTTTTATAAAGTGTAGACTGGCTGCCAGGCAGAGTAGTCTGGAGGTGGCAAGAGCAGTGGCAGGAAAGCAAGTTGTCCTGAGGTTTGATGGGAAGACATGCACTAAGACTGTGAAAGAGAACACGCAGATGGGAGAGATGCTCCTGAGGCAGAACCAGTTGATGAGAGGAAGGGAGGAATCAGGAATGCTTTCTAGCTCACATGGTGGCATACTCCTGTAATCCCAGCACTTGAGATGCCAGAGCAGGAGAATTCTAAGTTTTTATTTTTTGTTTTTCTTTATTTATTTGAGACACATAAATAGGCAGGGGAGAGAGAGAGAGGGAGGGAGGGAGGGAAGGAGAGAGGGAGAGAGAATGGGAGCGCCAGGGCCTCCAGCTGCTGCAAACGAACTCTAGATGCATGTGCCACCTTGTGCATCTGGCTTACGTGAGTCCTGGGGAATCGACCCTGGGTCCTTTGGCTTTGCAGGCAAGCACCTTAACCATTAAGCAATTTCTCCAGCCTGAGAATTATTAGTATGAGGCCAGCTTGGGACTACAAAGTAGTATTCTGTCTCAAAAATAGAATAAACAAGCAGAAAACCCCGGCGGGGAGGGGCAATAAAGAGCCAGGCACGGGGGAGCATGCCTTTAATCCCAGCACTCTGGAGGCCGAGGTAGGAGAATTGCTGTGAGTTTGAGGCCACTCTGAGACTACACAGTGAATTCCAGGTGAGCCTGGGCTAGAGCAAGACCTTACCTCGGAAAACCAAAGAACGTCAATAAAGAGCATGGTTTCTGGGAGCCTGGCTGGGAGAGTAGGTGGGTTCTGTTCCTCTTTGCTGCAGTGGGACTGGTGGCGGGGGTGGGGGGAGGGGGAAGGGGGAGGAACTTTAAGTCTGGGCAAAGACTGAGGGCAGTCGTGTGATCGGGCATCCATTTCCTGGGGTGATTCCCTTGCTGGGAGACAGGTCCATTCCCAGGATTCCTAGCAGCCCTCTTGCGTATATTTTGGGGTTTCTGCATTTACGGGTCTGCCTTTATTGGCTTGGCTTTCTACTCAAGGCCACTGGGCTGGAATTATAGTCACTGGACCAGGGACCTAGAGAGACTTAGCTTCATGGTTTGCGATGGTGTCAGGCTCTCACCTCATCTGTGCCCTGAAAGTTTAACCTGAAGGAGTTGGATTCCAGCCCCCGTTTGATGTTCATACTGAACCAAAACACATAGCAAAGCTTATAGAGTTGGAGAGTGTGTTAGCTTTCCATCAGTGCAACAGGGGAGGGACCCAAGTTAAGAAAAGTTGTAGGTTCACAGTGCTGGAGGAACTAGGCTATAATCTGTGGGTCTTTTTGCTTCTGGACCCTATTTTGGGATCAGCACATTATCATGGGGAACACTCACTCACATGGCTAGCAAGCAAAAAGAAAATGAGCTGGGTGTGGTGGCTCACGTCTTTAATCCTAGCACTTGGGAGGCAGAGGTAGGAAGATCACAGTGAGTTTGAGACCACCCTGAGACTATATAGTGAATTCCAGGTCAGCCTGAGCTAGTGGCCTAATGGCTTTTCACTAGGTGTTAGCTCTTTTTTTTTTTTTTTTTTTCCAGATAGGGTCTCACTCTAGCAGAGCCTGACCTGGAACTCACTTTGTAGGACCAGGCTGGCCTTGAACTCACAGCAATCTTACCTCATCCTCCCAAGTGCTGGGACTAAAGGTGTGTACCACCACACTCAGCTTAGGACTTACCTCTAAGAGGATGGACCACCTTCCAGTACCACCAATGTGAGGGCCAAGTATTAATAAACCTGGGCCTTTGGAAGACTTTCCAGATGCAAAGTATAATGGAGGGCAGGGGCAGAAGAGTTGAATCATTGTCATAATTGTCCCCTAAAGCACTAGAGGACACTATTTTGTTGCCTCATCATTTAATATCATTGATTTGTAAAGTTCCAGATAAGGTCTTTGCTCATTTAGGAACATACAGAGAGATTACTATGCCTATGGATTGAAGACAAGTGAGTCATTTTTTTGTTTTTGCATGAAGAGACTGTTTATTAATGAGATGATTACAATGCCCCAATCCCTGAATTACTGCCCTTGTTAATTCAAGGCAGTCCAAAGGATCCTGGGCATGTTCAGAAGACTAATGCTACGTGTTTCCTCAATCATAAGAATATTGTGGGATCACAATTTCATAGGAAAGTTTTACTTTCATTCACGACATCGCCTGGTTTCAGGTGTCCTGGGTTCAGCTTGATGCCTGGAGATCATTCTGGGGGAGACAGAGACGAGCAGTTATGTCACTAAACACGGCAGTGGACCACAGGCATGGTCTGAGCTGACCCATGCAGCCACCTCCCAGCGCTGAACTCGAGTGCTGCTTGGGGAGGGGATGTCGCAGCTTGTGAGGCCCAGGTCGCAGTTTGTGAAGCCCAGATGGTGTGTCTGTGGGTGCGTGTTTGCGCTGGGAAGAAGGACACAGAAGGTGAAGACCGTGGTGGGAGGGGGTCCATGTGGACCCCAGTCAGGGTTGATCTGGAGACAGCAGAGGCAAAATAGGGATCCTGGTGTCAGCAGCCCCCTGCTGAAGCTGGTACCATGCTGGCTCCTCAGTTATGTATAATTTTTAATTATTTTATAAATTTATATTTTATAAATTTTATATCATTGATAAATTTTAATATTTATTTGAGGGAGAGTGAAAGAAGCAGATATAGAGAGAGTGAGAAAGAGAGAGAGAGAAAGGGAGAGAATGGGCACTTCAGGGCTGTTAGCCACTGCAGATGTGTCACCTTGTGCATCTGGCTTATGTGGGTCCTGGGGAATTGGACCTGGGTACTTTGGCTTTGCAGATAAGCGCATTAACTGCTAAGCCATAACTTCAGCCCCGGTTATGAATAATTTTAATTATTGTTGCTTAGCCTAGCATGGGCTGGGCTTCCTGTCATCCCCAGTGCAGCACACATGGCATTGAGCTGAGTTTTCCCCTGACTCAGGCTGGCTTGGGCTCAGGGTCAGTGTCCACTGAGAAGGGGCAGTGTGCAAGAGCATGAACAGTCACACTGGGGACATCAGGAGTATGCCCCACTCCAGCCCCTTGGTCACCATTTGTCCACACATCCAGGGAAATGCGGGGCTCAGGCACAACATGAGGTTTAAGCCAAGAGAGAAGTTGACATTTGCAGGTGGTAAGTCTCACGGGATGGGCATATCCTAAACGGCACCGCAAGGCAGGGGGATAGCTATGTCAGTAACGTGTTTGCCTCCTAGCATGAGGCCTGAGTTTGAGCCCCAGAATGATGTAACATGCCAGACAGGGTGGTGTGCACCTGTAATCCCTGAGCAGAGGAAGTTTAGAAAAGAGATCCCTGAAGCTCACTGGGCAGCCTCCCAGCCTAACTGGTAATCTCTGAGCCAATGACAGAGACTGTCTCAAAGGAGGTGGACAGTGTTCCTGAGCATGACAACCAAGGTTGTCCCCAAGACTCCACTGCACAGGCATGGGAACACATGCACTCACAGAAAATAAAGAGCTGGGCGTGGTGGCGCATGACTTTAATCCCAGTCTGAGGTAGGAGGATCGCAGTCAGTTTGAGGCCACCCTGAGACTACATAGTGAATTCAAGGTTAGCCTGGACTAGAGTGAGACACTACCTTGAAAAATTAAAAAGAAACAACAACAACAACAAAGGAATGCCACTTCTGAAACAGGCATACAGCTCAGCGGTAGAATATTTTCTTCATACCTGTAAAATTATGCATTTGAACACAAGCAAAGGAAAAAAAAAAAGAGAACAGTTGTGTGTTCTCTTCTCTTACCAATTTCAGCTTTTTCACCTCGACATTCGTTAGTGGAAATGAGGACACTCCCGTTGGTACATTCATTTCTTTAAGCAATCCTGCAATAAGGAAGGGCCATCTTGTGATAGGAGTTGAGGGAAACAATAAAAGACCTGGGGAGGCTTGTTTGAGCCATGTCACCTGTAGTATCCCTGTCCCTTGGCTCTAGCAGAAACCACTGCCCTGCCCAAGCTACAGCAGAAGCTGAGTGCTGACCTCCAAAGTCTCTCCAGCGTGTGGGTGGGGGTGAGAGGGTGGTGGAGACATGGTGATCTGCTCACACTGCGGCCACGTGACCGTGCTCAGTCTCACCATAAGGAGGACTCCAGGAGAGGCAACCTATGCTGTTTTGGTGGTATCTGCACTATGGTCAACTCTTGCTGAATTATCCAGATATGTGTACACTTGACATATGACACTGTTATTATTGTTGGTCCTAGTGGCTGTGGCCTTAGGCCCCTGCATGGCCACACCTCTCATTCCTGTGTGACTAGGGGAAGCAGGACCATCACTGCACTACATATTCTCGAGGTTTAGGCCCGGAGCCAACTCTGTACTCCTCGTCACGAGAGCTACGAAGGAGGTATTTGGTCTTGATTGCACTTTTGCCTTATCTAAAGTTGTCCCCCATCTAAAGAGGCGGTGCTGTGGGATCCAGCGGGTGACAGGGTGGCCTTGTGCTCAGCAGTCCTGCATCCCTCTACAGTATGACATCCACCTTCCCACCTCTCCTGGGGCCCTGACGCTCCCAGGTGTTCGAGTCACTCATTTCTCATACCGTTAAAAGTGGAGAAGAGCTTCTTCGCTACTTCAGACATGATTCCTCCTGCCTCCTCCTCCTGCAAGAGACGGGGAAATGCTTTCATTAATGGCGTCTTGTGGTCCCCAGCTCAGCCTCATGGCCAGGGAGGAGTGGTTCAGGGCCTTGCTTCCTGTGTGGTTTCTCCATGAAGGGAGCGGTCGCTGGTTATAGACAAGGATGGAGAGGTCCATCGTTCAGGCTCTGAAGCTCCCTAGTAGGTTTTGGGATCTTGGCGGCTCCTTGACACGAGGTCGTGGCCTCCCCACGAGCACCTCACTGCTGCGGATCCCAAGGGAGGCTTTGGCTCTTCTCTCGATCTCTGCTGTTTCTGTGCAGCGAGGCCTCCAGGTCTGAGCCTACCTGCACTGTCTCCTATCGCTGTCCCTTGTATGACCCTCCCAGGAGGCTTCTGATCTATATGGCATCCGCTTGGCACCTCTGGTTCTCCCTTCTCTCCTTTCTGGTTTGTTGAATCCTGCTCCGCACTTCCGGGTGGAGGCATCGCTAATCAGTAACCACCACTGTACAACCATCCTATACTCCTTGTACTCTTTTTATTTAAATTTTTTGAGGCAAGCCCAAAATATTGGACTTTTTTTTTTATGTGTGTGTGTGTGTCAGAGAGAGAGAGAGAGAGAAACAGAGAGAGAGAGAGAATGAGTGAGAATGGGTGTGCTAGGGTGTCCAGCCACTGCAATCGAACTGCAGCAGTGTGTGTGCCTCCTTGTGAGCATGTGTGACCTTGGGTGCTTGCATCTCTTTGTGCATCAGGCTTACATGGGGCATGGAGAGTCAAACATGGGTCCTTAAGCTTTGCATGCTTAACTGCTAAGCCGTCTCTCCAGCCCTATTCTCCTTTTTAGTAATTGTTGTTTATTTATTTATTTGAGAGTGACAGACACAGAGAGAAAGAGGCAGAGAGAGAGAGAGAAAATGGGTGCACCAGGACCTCCATCCGCTGCAATGGAACTTCAGATACATGTGCCCCTTGAGCATCTGGCTTATGTGGGTCCTGGGGCATCTAGCCTCAAAGTGGGGTTCTTAGGCTTCACAGGCAAGCACTTAACCGCTAAGCCATCTCTCCAGCCCCTTATCTTTCCTTTTTGATGTCCGCTCAATAAGTGTTTGCACAAATGACTGTGTACTCTGACACATGGGTAGTTCTACTGAGAGCAAGTGTCTCTCCAGGCCTGTCACCTCAGCTTGAGGGCTGGCACACGCTGTCCTGCCTGGCAACTTGTTGGAAAGGGAAGGCTGGGCTTGTGATGACCCATAAGTCAGCCTCTTGGTCTCCAGCCCGTTACCTAAGGTGGATACAAGGGCTGAGGTGTGCACCCCGCTGTGGGCCTCCAGCCAGCACAGGGCACCAGGCTCCTGGTAACTTCTAATTTTCATCACGTGAGCACTGTCAGTGCAGTCACGGGCAGCTGTGGTTTTAAGGTCCGCAGAGAGCCTTGGTTAGGAGCCTGCAGCTCTCCACCATCGTGTGTGCGATCTAGTCTCCACACCCTCTCTTTCCCATAGTCCTTTGTGCTTGGATATCTGATGTCAAATCATTTCCTATCTACGACAGGTAGATATTAGAAATCCAAGGACTTACCGCGTCAGGGGGGTCTACAGTGTGGTCAGACCTGTCAGCAACAAAGAACAGAGAAACATTAGGTTCATGAGAACAGTGCTACTCCAGTTGAGAGGTTAAATGTGTTTCATGTGATCTCTTAGTCCTCAGAAGGATGTCCTTGTAGACAGTACCTTATGACTTTGATGTCTGCTACCAGTTTGTCTTTTACAATCTTGGCTGCATGGGAGAGGACTAAGATCTGAAATGACACAAAAGGAACACGAGTTAGACATGAGACCATGGCTTGTCCTCGTGTCATAGGGACTCCCAGGAGTAATGGTCCTCAGGGGTCTCAGGGCAGCTTATCACGCCCAACCCTGATCACTGACATTCATTTAAAAAATATCTATTTATTTATTTGCAAGCAGTGGGAGAGATAGAAGAGAAACAGACAGAGTGAATGGGGTGTGCCAGGGCTTCCAGCTGCTGCAAACAAACTCTAGATGCATGGGCCACTTTGTCCATCTGGCTTTATGTTTGTATTGGGAAACTGAACCTGGGTCATTAGACTTTGCAGGCAAAAACATTAACTGCTGGGCCATTTCTCCAGTCTACATTCTTTTTTAAAAAAATAGTATTTATTGGGCTGGGGAAATGGCTTAGTGGTTAAGGCATTTGCCTGCGAAGCCTGAGGATCCCAGCTTGATTCCCTAGGACACATGTAAGCAGATGCACAAGGTGGGGGGGGGTTGGGGGGCCATGAGAGTTCCTTTGCAGTGGCATGAGACCCTGGCACACCCATTCTCTCTTCCTCTCTATCTGCCTCTTCCTCTGTCTCTCAAATAAATAAAATGAAAAATATATTTTAAAAATAGTACTTATTTATTCAATTGGAGAAAGAGAAAGAGAGAAGGATGGGCATCCCAGGGCCTCTTGGTGCTACCAATGAACTCCAGATGCATGGGTCACTTCTGGCTTCATGTGGGTACTGGAGAATCAGACCTGGGACATCAGGCTTTGCGAACAAGCCTATTTAGCCACAGGGCCATCTAGCCAGCTCTCTCCTTACCTTTCTTGTGATTCAGTTGTGATTAATTTCTGAGAACTCACCGTTTTCCCGGTGGCAAAGCTCTGTCCATCCTTTTGTATGACGACCTTGTAAGTGGCCCTGAGGGGTTTGTCTTTCTGGTAGGCATAGGATACTTTGGTGATGTTTGCAGACAGGTTGTCCATCTGTTGTGAAGAAGGCCTCGGTCGGTGTGGGGGAAGAATACGACAGAGACTGCCTTCCTGAGCTGGGCAGGCATCCCTCTGTCTTCCTTTCTGATATTCACTGGTCCTACTGGGTGCCAGTCTCCTAGCTTGGTGCTTGTGCAGCCAAGTAAAGCACCCTATTGGGCCCGCTGCCAACCACTTTCCTTGGTCCATTTGCTGTTTCCCAAGGATTTAGGGCAAGAAAACATGCAATATTTTGCCTTTCCTGCCCTGTGTCAAGACAGCTCTCACGTGATTGCTTAGGGACACTCTGATTAGAACATCTGCATTTTCCTTCAAGCCAAGCATGGCTCCTCAGAATCTGTCAGTTACCCTCCTGTTGCTCCTAGCTTCTACCACTTTCCTGGACCGAGGGTGTACGAACACCTCACAGGTCGACAAACCTGGTACCATTGCTCCTGTGGTGACCGTCAGTAATCATAGCGTCCCTAGGTGATCTAGGGTGAGGACATGCGTTGTCCCATGACAGTTCTACATGTGGGCAAAACGCCGTTAATTATGTAAACACACCTGCTGTGTACGCTGCAAACTTATGGCACTCAAAATGTTGACCTTCTTTGTGTCTTTCCAGGTTTCCCTGTGTCACAACCCAGGACTGGTCAGTAATAGAGCAAGTGTGTCCTGTGGCCTTGGTCCATCCACGTCTGGACGAACGCTCATGGGCCATTCGCACCCCACCTTCCCCCTCAGCCAAACTCACAGTGACAGAGCTCTGCTTGGCGGCGTGGTTGAGAAGAGTGTTGACCATCGTGTGGGACAAAATCATGGAAATGTTGGCATTCTTAGAGTCTGGAGGGAGACGACTTCCAGGCACAGGGACTGTTTTTTTGCCAAGGACAGCATTGGCCTGTCGAGAGGAATCCAGAGAAACCTCTGAGTTATGGGACCCGCACCCACATGTAAGCCTCTGGAGGCTGGCCTTGACGGTGTAGGGCGATGGGACCTGGTCCCAGAGCGTCGCTCTGGGTTGGGGCAGCTGGCTTCACTGAGCTCTGTCAAGTGACGCTGGTAAGGAGGGGGTTTGTGGTGGCTGGAGAGTAGCCGCAGGTGGAAGTGGTAGCGCAGGTCAGTAACAGTGGAATGGGGCCCTGGCAGCGAGGCTCAGGCAGCCAGATGTGGCTTTGCCAAGAGAAGCCACAGATGGCCATTTTCTAGGTTAATTGCCCTATTTATTTGCGTGTTCCAGCAGATGTGTCTTCTCAACTCTCAAGAGTTCCCCACCCCCTTACTCTCCCGCTTATGAATGTTCTCCCCCACTTCCTCAGTACCTCTTTCCCTCCTACCGAGCCCGTTGCCCACGCCCCCTCCCCCCCCCCCCCCCCCGCCTTCCTTCCATGCCGCTCAACATTAGTGAAGTTGGACGATTCAGAGAAGTAGGAACAGAGACAAGAGTGGATCGTGTCTGCAGTCAGTGCTGTGTCCCCTCGCCTGGCTTGCATGGCCCCACCTCATTTTTATTTCACTCTGAAGAAAGCTCACTTACCTGCAGGCAGTGTTGGTTACCAAAGTCCTTCAAGTGTTTGGACTGAGCAGGTCCTCAGCCATCCCCCCTTGGGCTCATTTCTGGTGACTTTTTCTAATCTGCTCCCGAACTGTGTATTTGTCTGTGCTGCCGTATATCTGCACTTAGCTTGTTGTGCGCACGCAGCCAAAAATGAAGGTGACTCTAAC
The DNA here is from genome assembly GCA_036346955.1 of Dipus sagitta. Lineage (NCBI taxonomy): Eukaryota > Metazoa > Chordata > Mammalia > Rodentia > Dipodidae > Dipus > Dipus sagitta. The sequence continues at coordinate 29,269,332 of CM070779.1, forward strand.
ATCCTGCCCTCCTCTGCACTTGTCACTGTCCCAGACGTTGTCCTCACAGGGAGGACAGAGGGCTGTCCGAAGAGTCAGCCCACTTTGTTTTTCTGTGTATAGTCCACTGCGAGGGGAGACATGGGCACGATGGTCACATCGTGTTGCAGGGTCCCACAAGACATTGTCCACTGGACTGGAGGGGTAAAGAACACTTGCGGGGGGGGGGAGCTGGAGAGATGGCTTAGCAGTTAAGCTCTTGCCTGTGAAGCCTAAGGACCCCGGTTCAAGGCTCGATTCCCCAGGACCCACGTTAGCCAGATGCACAAGGGGGCGCACGCGTCTGGAGTTCGTTTGCAGTGGCTGGAGGCCCTGGCGCGCCCATTCTCTCTCTCTCTCTCTATCTGCCTCTCTCTCTCTCTCTCTCTCTGTCACTCTCAAATAAATAAATAAAAATGAACAAAAAAATTTAAAAAAAAAGAACACTTGGGGGGATCTGGAGGCTGGTGGGCACAGAGGAGGCTGAGCCCTGGTTAAGATGTCACAAGGGGATGGTAGCTAGTTTGTCTTGGCCTTCTCGTCTAATGTGTGGCATTTGGTGTGCCACCAGCACTGCTCCTGATGGCAGAATGATGATTAAAAATACTTACACAGTAGAGGATAGAAAGCCCTTTCTGAGAAATCTGGGCACTTTTGACTTGGTACTTGAATAAGCCGGTAGCTGTAGGGGAGAAGGAGAGGAATGGAGAGGGCCCAGCCATGGGCTGACAGTTTCAGTGCCCCAAAGTAAGTCTGTCCAATGTCCCCCCCCCCCACCTGGGGACCAGCACGGACTGTTCCCCCTTGCCTGGGCCTCACACAGAATGCACCTTTCTTGCTGGCTTCTCCCCCCCAGTTTCTGAGAGGATATCGTGTGTTGGGGGTGATGCACTCAGGGGATTCATTCAGTCTTTCACTGCTGTTTCAAGACCTGCGAGGCCACGAAGGCACCGGCTACCCTCTGCTTTGTCTCGTCTGCACCCTGGGAAATGTCCCCAAATCCCTACTCCACCTTTTGGATGCTGCAGACCCATGTGTTTGTTGAAGGATCTGTGATGTCGGCGCCCTGCGCGTGAGGGCCTGTAACTACGCCACGCTCAGACCGCGTGTCCCTTTGTGAACTCTGGGGGTCAGGAGCTCAGTGAGGACGAGTGAAGGACACTCTGTCCTGTGTCCTGCCTGGGGCAGTAGTTCAGGTGGCCCTGTAGGAAAAGGTCAACTGGGACCTTGTCCCTTCTGAGGGTGCTCATGAAACCACCTGGTGTTTGTGGCTGTGGCGTGTTTGAGCTCACCACATCATTTGTGGGCCGTTACCCCATGGAATCCCTTAGGTGCTTGGGCCATCTCTTTCCCCTGATGTGGGCCCCCGAGGAGGCTGGGAGTTTTTACTCACAGTTCTTGCAGTCGTTGAAGTCACTCAGAACAATGGCACAGGAGTTTGATTTCTCCACCTGTGAAGTAATCTGCAGTGAGCTTAGCTGGTGAAGCACTAGGAGCCTGTCAGCTCAGCACTCCTCCATTTCTAGGCCTGCCTCCTCCCTTTCCCCTGTCCTGTTGTTATGGCCTCTTGTTTTTTTTTTTTTTTTTTTTACCAGAAGCCCTTCACGGATGCCCACACCCACGAGACAGCGTCAGTTCTGCTGGGGGTGATTTGGTGCCGAGGGTCCGCCAGTCCCCTCATGTGGGGACACGGGAGTGGAAGGACCCGACGCCTCATGACTGAGTCTCTCCCAGCATCAACCCTTTCACAGGCAAAGGTTTCTCCCTGTCTCCCCCAGTGAGGTAGGCCTCCCCTTCCCAGCACTTACCTTCTCATTTATTTCTAAAGAAAGAACCATGGGGACGACTTGGTCCAAGGGCAGCGGCACAGGGAGAGGAACAGTTTCTGTGACCCTGAGGAAGATGGACATAGAGAAATGACTGACCTTGTCATTGAGTTGTGTATATCTGATGCAAACACCCACTGCTGAAGTACCATAGTGATGATGTGGGGTGTGTACGGGGGTGTGCATGCACGTGCGTACGTGAGCCCCACACCTTCCTTTGCAGTCCTTGGCGACAATGCCAGGATACCAGGTTCAGGTACCAAAGCCTGGCAAGTTTGGCTGAGAAGCCCCCCAGAGGATTTATCCTTCTGTCACTCAAGCCCATCTGTGGGTGGGCCTGTGGTAGCCTCGTTAACTGTGGTCGTACACCCAAGTAAACTCCATAAAAGGGATTGGGGGGGGGGCTGGACAGAGGGCCTAGTGGTTGAAATGCTTACCTGTGACTCCTAAAGACTGGGGTTCAATTCCCCAGTACCCTAATAAGCCAGAGTTTGTTTGCAGTGGGTAGAGACCCTGGGGCACCCATTCTCTCTGTCTGCCTCTTCCTCTGTCTCTCTCTCTCTCTCAAATAATGAATAAATAAAATAATATTATAAAATGGACTGGGAAGTCATTATAATGCATCTCCTTCTGGAAGCACCAGGGCGTTGTGGCGAATGGAAGATATTTCCAAGTTTTCTTGCATCACAAACAAGTGAATATTCTGTTTGAAATTGCCTCTTTGTGTATATGCAAGTACACTGAAGCAAATGTGCTTTTATGTGTAAAAAAAGCACATATGTGCTGGGCGTGGTGGCGCACGTTTTTATCCCAGCCCTGGGGAGGGAGAGGTAGGAGGATCGTCGTGAGGTTGAGGCCACCCTGAGACTACATAGTGAATTCCAGGTCAGCCTGGGCTAGAGCGAAACACAAACCAAAAAAAAAAAAAAAAAAAAAAAATGAAAACAAAAATCAAGGACAACTCCCCCCACCCCCAAATAAGCAAAGCACCTGTGAAAGTGAACATGAGGTTCTGGACCTCATCATTTCCTCCAAGGAGGACGAGCCAGCAGCTGGAGAAGGTCTTTTCACTCTGCATAGCCTTGTGTTTTTGTTTTTCTCAGTTATGCCCCCGGTGAATGCATGGTTGATGTGAAAATTAGAACACATTATTTGAGTATAGTTGGCATGCACAATGCAGAGTGAGTGTGAGAAGGCTGTTCTCAGAAACAGTGGGGCATTGCTGGGCAGGCCCTGCTTTGGCTTCTGTAATTACTGCCTCTGCTGCATGTGTTCACGTGTGTGTGGGGGGGGTCATAAAAACACGTGTGTCCTCACATACTAGTGTTGTGTTGGTCCCGTGACGATGAAAATCATCTTACTTACGTCTCCACCAACTTAATGGCCACTTCAGTGACCTGGACATGTGTTTCCTGGACCTCAAGGTTGACACATTGGGTGTTGTTGGAGGAAACACCAATTTTCAGAGTCATGTCCAGCTGTGCTTGAAATCCCATAAGGCTGATGACAGGCCCAAGCAAGCTGTGGAAACAAGGTGCGAGAGAGTCCAGGCCTGCCACAGAGCTGAGGCTCGGGCCATGCACTGGGTATCAGGGGTGGAGCTCAGCGTTTCAGGGTTCACCTGGGCAAGGGTAGGATCGGCGCTTCCCAGTCCACACTGGTCTACGTTAGTGTCCCTGGACCATGGAAACCAGAGTCTGGCTCACCCTTGGCAGTCAGTTAACATTTGATACATCACCCTCCTAACCAGCCTTGAGGAGGTCAAGGGTGGTTCGTGGCACAAACCTGTCTGGTAAAAGTTCAACTATGTGTCTAGTGCTCAGGTTTTTTCTATTATAGGCAATAACATGAGAAAAGCCCATTATGACCCTAAGCAGTCTTATCTGTACAGGTCACTGAAGGTTTTGTTTTGTTTCTGGGAAAGACTCTTCCCTGGTAGATACAGGCGGGGCTCCCTGGCCTGCTTCTGTTTCTCCTCCCTGGCTCTTGGACAAGGTAAGTTACTGCTCAGTCCTGGTTGACCAAAGGGACAGTTGCAGAAGCAGGCTCACCCTCCTCCGCCAATGGCGGCACTGGTCGTGGCCTGGACTTGGATCCCGTCTCCTTCCATGGCGACCTCCATGCTCTCCATGGTGACTTCTTCCACTTTCAGCCTGCGGAGTGACAGCATAGAGTCGTCAGCTGTGTGCAGGGCAGCAGACCGGCCTGCAGCTGATATGCCTGTGAAACAGCCTTGTAACACTCTGTGGAGTCGCCACCACTCATGGGCTCCTTCCCAACGAGTGGTTTAAACACGAGAAGTCCCGATCTCGAGCTGGAAGCTTCTTGCTGGCCCCATTTTATGGTAGTGGAATACATATGTAGTGAGCTGGGAGGGGAAAATCCTCATCAGTTCCATTCAACTCGGACTGTGTGTGGTACAATACCATCCTACCAGGTAGGATGTGCCCACTCGTTGATTTGTTTTTAAACATCTTAACATTTTTTTTTAAAATGTAATTGAGAGAGAGAGAGAGAGAGAGAGAGAGAGAGAGAGAGAGATTGAGAGGGAATGGATATGCCATTGCCTCCAGCTGCTGAAAATGAACTGTTTGTGCATCTAGTTTATATGGGTCCTGGGGAATTGAACCTGGGTCCTTTCCCTTAGCATGCAAGGGCCTAGACTGCTAAGCCATCTCTCCAGCTCAACTCGTGGGTTTTTGACATTACTGGTATGAAGGTAATTGATGGTCTTTGATTGGATTTGAGGTCCCCACCATAGGAAGGAATTCCTGTTTGTTTTGTAAACATGATCAAGACTTATGGCTAGTGTGGACCTAGGCCCAAGAGGCGAAGGAACTGCTGTCCTTTGGCTGAATAGACATGTTGCTAAAATGCCTTTTACCCATCTGTGTTTATACCCATGGATTAGTGTTGCTCCTGTCCGAGATGCCTTGTCAGAGATGCTGTTTTTTGCAGTGCGTCAGTTTACGCAGAGAATCCTAACTTGTCAAAGGGCTGAGGAAAAGTGATTTTGAATCCTCAGCCCTAAGAGCCATGTGTATTTCTTCCAGGCTCAAAAAACATTGCAAGAGGGCAAGGAGTGAATATAAGATTCGGAAGAGGGGGAGCATGTCTGTGAAACGCTGTCTCCCACATATGAGTTGGCTGTTGGACTCACATTAACAACAGGTGTGATCACCTGCAGAAGATTGGGCCCACCAGCATTCTATCATAAAGAGTAGACAGGAAAAAAAAAAAAAAAAAAGAGTGGACAGGCCCTGGAAACCTCACCTCCCTGCAGAGCTATGGGTAAATTTTCCATGCCAAACAGATAATGTTCACTCCATATGCACGCAGGAACGCTGGTTCTACTCGGCGTGTAACACACAGAGACCAAAAAGACATGCGAGTAGAATGAAGAGTCGTAGGACAGAGGACAAGGCACAGTGAGGGGGTTGCTTGGCGAGAGGGTGTGTGTGTCTCTGGGATTGCTGTAACCTGAGCGTCACAGTTCTACCTCAGCGTGTTTTGTTTGGCAGAAAGAAGCCTCAGGGTCAGGGGCGCACTTACTCTAGCAAGAGCTTCTCCAGGTCAAGATCCAGTAGTTCCGAGACGTCCTTCTTGATGTTTGGCGGCAGGACCTTCTGCACCACGTCATGCGCAGAGCCTTTGAGGTCCCCAACCTGTCCGATGACATCATCCACTGGCTTCTGGAGCTGGGAGAGCCCATCTCCATTCAGGAGTCCTTTAACAGCGCTCTTGTCAAGGCCTGGGGGTAGTAAGCCGCCCAGGCCCTCCGGGCCTTCTGGGAGTGTGTCACTGACAGCTCCAGTGACCTTGGAGAGTGAGGGCAGCTTCAGGGACTTGCCATCACCTCCCTTGCCTAGGAGACCATCAAGGCCAAGGCCTCCTCCCACGTCTAGGAGAGATTTGACATCCAAGACTGACAGCAAGTTAGACTCCCCCACTGTCTTCAACACCGTCCCGAGCAAGCCGGCCAAGTCCACTTGCTCACACTTTACCAACTCCTCGATCTGCGGAGGCAGGGTGTCCATCAGGTCTGCAAAAGAGCAATGGTGGAGTTCTGGGCTGACCATGCCACTTAGGCACAGCCTCCCTCCCAGTGGGAAGCTGGCAGCCTCATTTGTGGGGTGGTGCATAGGGACTGTGCATTTGTCCTCTCACTCATAGAGATTTCAGAGAAATTGACCCATAACCCTTGACCCCTTGTTGAGAGAGCTTCCGTTTGCCCAACACTAAGGTTAGGTGGTGGTACCTTATGTCGGAAGACATTTGGTCACGGAGGAAGAAGGACCCTTGTTTTAAAGTCAGATCTCCATGGCCACGCGGGCTGCCCTGGCTTCACAGTGAGCCAGGTATCTCAGTCAGCCTCCCTGAGACCTGAGCCATCACGCTTGCCCTCATTTTCTGTTTGGGTCCTTCTGTGCAGGCCGCAGTGTCTGTTCTGACCCCTAGAGGCTGAGTAGCCTGGAGTAGAGTCTTGGCCATGCTGGACCCCGGTCTCTGTTTCTGTCCACAGGGTCATGATTGAATCTACTCCCTGGGTTCTTGTCAGATTGGGCAAAGGAGATAATGGTGGCCAACTGGCCAATCCCCTGGGTTGTATCCTATGGAGCTAATGTCTTGGTAGCTGTATAGGAACTGGAGGGAAAAGCATCTATGATCACTGGATGGCATTCGACCTTGCTTGCCCTAGAAATGAGGCTCACTGGGAGCGCTTGTTAGGAGGTGAGCCCTGGCCTGTGGGCTCAGAAGTGAGCTGCCTCTTGAGGACCCTGGACAGAGCCCACCACGACAGCAGAGACGATTCTTACTCACACTCTTTGAGTTTGCTGCTGGATAGCATGTACTTGGCTGCAGGTGCACACTGGCCTCCTTTGGAGCTCCCTGGACGCTTTTTGGCCTCAGAGCCCTGCTGGGTGGAAGGACCTTTCCTGCCCGGTGTTGGCACATCGAGAGGGACAGCATTCAAACTGGGCAAAACTCCTGTGGCGGGAACTTTGTCCACAGGGGGTGGATCTAGCAGGTCAAGTGCTCCTCCCTGTATGGCCACCATGAAAGCCAGGGCCCAGAACGTTCGCATCTTGGTGTCTGGAACCTGCAGAGGAGAACTTTGTCACACATCCGTCTCCATGTGCCTTACAGTCGCTATGTTAATTTTGATAGAATAGCTTCCTGGTCCTTTTTGTGTGTGTGTGTGTGTGTGTGTGTCCACAGATACATGTGTGTGTGTGCATTTGGAAGAAGCCAGATGTCAACATCTGTGCGTCTTTTCTTTTAAAACCAAATTATTATTTATTTCATTTATTTGAGAGAGAGAGAGAATGGTTGCACCTGGGCCTCCAGGCACTGCAAACTAATTCCAGACGCCTGTGCCCACCTTGTGCGTCTGACTTACGTGGATCCCGGGGAATCAAACCTGGGTCCTTTGGCTTTGCAAATGCCTTAATCCCTAAACCATCCGTCTCGCCCACCATCGCCGTGTCTTCCTTTCTCGCTACAAGACGGGATCTCCCACTGGTCCTTGAACTTACCGATTTCACTAGGATCGCCTACCCTGTATTATATTATATTATATCCTCCTGCCTCTCTTCCCAGCACTGGACTAAAGGTGATGGGCACTGCCTCTGGTATTTTCTATTATTTGCTGATGGTCTGAACTCAGCTCCTCTAGTTAGATGACATCACATCGTTCCCCCCCTCCCCCGCCCCCGAGCCATCTGCCCAGGCCTGGCTTCCTGCCTCTCGTGGGAGTTTGCTGTTCATATTACAGACACCTCAGGTTCTACAGTGTATTCATGGCGTCATGTTCCAATGTGTGGCAGTAAATTTCTGGAGAAAGTGGCCCTTTCCAATTGTTTCTTTTATGTCTGAATGTTCTGTGAAGACTGGTTGCAGCCCATGCGAGCAGGCCTAGCTCTGCCTTGTCCTTGACCTCCTGCGGGAATATCCTTGTGTGAGTGTGTTCACGTTACATATGTGCACACGTATCGATCTTCCTTTGCTATCTTGTGCAGGCAAACGTTCTCTCAGTGCTCAGTGCAGTGCCCTGCACCTCAGCGACACGCCTGCTCTGTGCGTCAGCCTGCAACTTCTTTCCACAGAGGAACTGCCTGTCCCTGGCTCACTCCCACCTCAGTTTCCCCTTTCTCACGCATTTGATGTAGCCAGTCCTTACCTTCCCCCGTGCAGAAGGGTCAAAGTGCTCAGAAGCCGCCTCTCCTCCTGCTCTTGCCTCCGAACTGTCGATGGTGAAGGTGGATCCCATTTTTATAGACCCGATGCCACCTGGAGAAGTATTCAGAGAGGAAGTGATAAGAGCTGATAAGGTGGGCGTGAAGAGGCCTGCTTTCCAAAAGCAGCACCTGCCCCATTGTTCCCTGTTTTGTGCCTGTCTCCCCCACGTGGTGGCAGTGCCTCTGGGGAAAGGAGAGAAGGGCACATCCGGGAGACCCCCCTGGTGCTTTGTGTTTCTCTCCTTCAGCCCTTGACCCAGGAAGAGCCATTGAATTCTGTGGATTCAGGCTTCCATGGAGTATGTCATGCAGGGTGGCTTATCTGTCCCCTTCTGATTTTACGTCTTCATCGGTCTCATGTCCAGGGTAGTGAGGCGCTGGCCTATTGTTTGGGCAGAAGGGGCTGTGGGACTGGTCATTACCATCCCTGTGAGAGCCCCCTGTGGTGACCAGCAGCGCTCTGGGTGTAGGTGGGCCTCAGTACTACGTGCTGAGCAACAGAACAGGAGTCCCTGGTAGAAGTGAGTGGTCCCTTTGGTCAAGGTGTTCATGATGGCCTCTGTCAGGACTGGCACCTCTTTGTCTGACTGATGTGATGCATCGTGTCATATGAGGAGCTCAGAATGAGTAATACAAGGGGTATTGGAATCTAGGGACACACTGAACTGGCAGAGTGTAACAGAGGACTTGGGGTGTGAAGATGGGAGAGAATGGGGTGACAGTCCTCCCTTCCCTGTTGTCCTGGAACGAGGTACGGGCAGTGCCTGTGGTCTTCTGTGATTCTTGTTTATGGCGACGACATTCCTGTCTTTCAGCCTGATGACCTCCCACCGTTTTCTCATCTAGTGGCTCTCTCTCTCTGCCCAGCCTGTGTTCTTAGCCTCCAGCTTTTCTTGTTTCTAGTGTTGCCTACAAGCTCTGGTCACTGCCAGACTGATCCCTTCTGCCTGTACACGCTGTCGTGGTTCCTGGTACAGTCAGAGCGCCAAGGCAGAGTGTGGACGAAGGGTGCTTTTGACTGAGGTGCCCCCTTGGCTTCAGCCTCCCTGTGCCAAGGATGGAGCGTCTCCCCGTTCTTGTGTCCAGCAGGCTCAGCATGTGGAGCGCGGGGCCCCGTCTGTCCCCACTGCGATCTGTACCCTCTGAACCTCGCTTCGGCTCCCTGTCCAGTGGGCCCTCTGCTTGGTGAAATGCCAGATGCAAAAAGCACGTGGCAGGTGACCTTTCCTCAGAGGGACGATCTTAGAATTGTACACATCGTGCTAAGTGGAGATAGGACCCACTTGTCCTGGGTCTTATTTTTCTTGGACATTGGTGGAAATGGAGTCATCTTTGAGATGGAATTTGAGTTTCCCTGTGTGGAGTGGATTTGTTGTTTTTTTATTTTTTATTTTTATTTTTTTGTCTTTGATGGTTCTTTGGAGCCAAAGATCATATTCATGTGCACATGTGAAGAACGTTTCACATCCCGGAGACGGTCTCTGATGGTCTTTAGCCCTTCTGTTTTTTCAGAGGAGGGGCTGCCATTGAGTTCTGCTAATCCAGAGTCTGTGGAATATGTCATGATGGGTGTTTTATCAGAGGGGGAGAGAAAGGCCTGACAAAGGCCAGCTTGTCTGAAGCACTAAGAGATTTGAGCCTCTGATTTCCCTTTGAAAGGTAGGCCTTTCAAGGCTAGCCAAGGCTGTCAGCGAAAATCACAATTACCAGTGATAACGCAGGTGCCAATTCTTAATGGGTTTGTAGGAAGGTATCATAATGGGCCAGGTCATGTCAGTGGTGCCCTGTTGACACAGGGATCGTGGTTTTGCCCTTTCATAGCTGCGTTTTCAATCACAGATGCACAGTGCACAAATCGACGGACGTTTATCCTTTTATTTATTTATTTTTATGATTTTTTTTGTCTATGTCTACTCCTCTGGTACTCAGAGACTGAGTCAGTCTTTTCCACGTCATTCTTTCCCTTGTGTAATTTAATCTCACAATTTACAGGGGCCTCTGAGGAATACCTCCTGAAATTTCAGGCAAATTGGATGTTAATGTCTCTCAAGATGACATATCCTTAGGGAGGATCTTTGTTTTTGCAGTGGTGTGGATAGAACCTACAGCAATGCAAATGCTTCATTTGTGTTCTGTCATTGAGGTGTCTGCCAAGGCCTCCTTGTATTATACCTATTTTTTTTCCCCAGGGGGCAACCTAGGAATGTGAACTTCACTGTGGTTGCAAAAGTAGCACCTCAAAAATCTCTGAGGCGAAGCCCTGCTTCCACCTCCCTCCCATAAGCCTTCCGGGACAGTGCCCAGTGCCCAGCACCAGATAGAAAGCACTCAGTGAGCCTGGCACCAGGCAACAAGGCTGCTGAGACGATATGTCCGAAAGCACCGGGGTCTGGCAAGGATGGGAGCGGACCTTCCAAACACGGGGAATGACTTTTGGCATCCTCTCCTTGCAGTATCAATGACCAGGGCACGGGAAGCCCATGATCACTTCTGAATACGGGGGTTTATCTATTTATTTTAAGAATATTTTATTTATTTATTTACTTATTGATTTACTTTTGGTTTTTTGAGGTAGGGTCTCGCTCTAGCTCAGGCTGACCTGGAATTCACTATGTAGTCTCAGGTTGGCCTTGAACTCTCAGTAATCCTCCTGCCTCTGCCTCCCAAGTGCTGGGATTAAAGACATGCGCCATCACGCCCAGCTATTTTAAGAATATTTATTTTTATTTTCTATTTTTTTAATTTACTTATTTATTTGAGAGCAACAGACACAGAGAGAAAGTCAGAGAGAGAGAGAGAGAGAGAATGGGCGCGCCAGGGCCTCCAGCCACTGCAAACGAACTCCAGACGCGTGCGCCCCCTTGTGCATCTGGCTAACGTGGGTCCTGGGGAATTGAGCCTCGAAGGGGGGTCCTTAGGCTTCACAGGCAAGCGCTTAACCGCTAAGCCATCTCTCCAGCCCTTAAGAATATTTTTGAAACTGTTTTCTTTATTTACTTAAGATAGAGAGGTAGAGAAAGATGAAGAAAGAGACAGAGAGAGTGAGTAGGAATGCAGCAGTGTCTTCTGCCTCTGCAAAGGAAATCCAGATGCATGTGCCAATCTGTGTGTCCATCTTTATATGGGTGTTGGGCCATTACGCCCAGGCTTCAGGTTTTGTAAGCAGGCATGTCTAACTGCTGAGCAATCTCCCCTTCCTTTCAGCTTGATTTCTTTCCACCTATTTTCTCATTTAGTGATTCTCACTCTTCCCAGTCTGTTTTCTGTGCCTCTGGTTCCCCTTCCGTTTCTAGAAAAATCTGGGAGATTACTGCCCCTGAAGGGTTTGTCATTTTCCTTGTCCATGCCGTCATGGCGTCTGGTGAAATCACGGTTCCCAATGCAGAGTTGTGTGTTGAGGGGGTGATTTTGAGTGAGTGTCATTCACGTCGGCTTTAGCTCTGCGCATGTTTAGAACTGAGCTGTGTCATTACGCTACACCCCGAGTCTCAGCCATGGCTCCATGTCCTGTGGACCCTTGTGCATGGTGGAACGTCGGATGTGAAGAGCAAATGGTAGATGACCTTTTCTCAGAGGGAAGAGCCTAGAGTTTTTCAAAGGATAATAAACAGAGGACAAACTTCCAGTGTCCTGGGTTTTATTTTTCTTGGACGTTTGTGGGAAATGGAGTCATCTTTGAGGTGGCGTTTGTGCCACCCTTCAGGGAGTGAATCTGTTGATCTGTTTATCTTCAGTGGTTGGAGCCAAGGAACACCTAAGTTCAGAATCTAAGTTCAGAGGTAGAGAGGAGCCATTTCTGAGAGATAGTCTCTCAGAGTCCCTGGTCCTTCCTGGTCTTAGGAGGTAGGGCAACCATTAAATTCTGCTAATCCAGTCTCTGTGGAGTATGTCATGATGGGTAGCTTATCAGATGTGGGCAAAGGTCTGACAGATGCCAGTGTGTCCCGAGCACTAAGTGCTTTGGCCTTTTCAAATGTCTTTGTAGGGTGGTGAGTCTTTCAATACCTGCCATGGCTGGCCTGGGATCACATGTACCAGTGATAAGAAATTGCCAAATTTTTTTTGTTTTAAAATATTTTAAATTAATTAATTAATTTATTTATTTATTAGAGATAGATATATAGAGAGATAATGGGCATGCCATGGCCTCTAGACACTGGAAATGAACTCCGGATACACGTACTACTGTGTGCATCTGGCTTATGTGGGTTCTGGGGACTCCAATCTGGGTCCTTAGGCTTTGCGGGCAAGCACCTTAACTACTAAGTCATCTCTCCAGTTCTGAAATTGCCAATTCTTCTTCTTCTTTTTTTTTTTGTTTTCTTTTGTTTTTCTAGGTAGGCTTTCACTCTAGCCCAGGCTGACCTGGAATTCACTATGTAGTCTCAGGGTAGCCTCGAACTCACAGTGATCCTTCTACCTCTGCCTCCTGAGTGCTGGGATTAAAGGTGTGCACCACCATACTCTGCCTGAAATTGCCAATTCTTTTTTTTTTTTTTTTTGGTTTTTCAAGGTAGGGTCTCACTCTAGCTCAGGCTGACCTGGAATTTACTCTGCATTCTCGAACTCACGGTGATTCTCCTACCTCTGCCTCCCGAGTGCTGGGATTAAAGGTGTGTGCCACCACGCCCGGCCCTGAAATTGCCAATTCTTAATAGCTTCTGTAGGAAGAGATAACAATGGGCCAGGTTGAGTCAAAGGCGATTTGTTGACATGAGCATCTTGATTTTGACCTTTTATACCTGTATCATTAAAAAAATATTTTATTTATTTATTTATTTCAGAGTGAGAGAAAGAGGCAGATATTCCATAATTTTCTATGACCACTGTTTTCACCATTACCATCATTTACCCTTACATGAGAGAGAGAGAGAGAGAGAGAGAGAGAGAGAGAGAGCGAGAGCGAGAGCACCAGGTCCTCTAGCCACTGCAAGCAAACTGCAGATGCATCTGTCATTTTGTGCATCTGGCTTTAGGGGGACTGGGGAATCGAACCTGGGTCCTTTGGCTTTGCCAGCAAGCGCCTTAACTGGTAAGCCACCTCTCCAGCCCTATGCGGTATCTATCTATCTATCTATCTATCTATTTATTTGAGAGCGATAGAGAGAGAAAGAGGGAGAGAGAGGGAGAGAGAGAGAGAGAGAATGGGCGTGCCAGGGCCTCCAGCCACTGCAAACGAACTCCAGACACGTGCGCTCCCTTGTGCATCTGGCTAAAGTGGGTCCTGGGGAATCAAACCTGGGTCCTTAGGATTTGCAGGCAAGCGCCTTAACCACTAAGCCATTCCTCCAGCCCTGTCTCTCCTTTTAAAAGCTTTTTAATACTATTAACGGATCCATTCAGTATGTATAGATTTTGACTACTATTTACACCTTGTTTGCAGAGATAAAACAGGGATGTTCAGCTAGGTTTCTTTCTAGAAAACAAAACAGATTCTTTATAGTGCTTTACCAGAAAGAAGGGTGATGCAGAGCCACCTTTTGGTCGGCTCTATAGTTTCCACTTCCAGAGAGAAAGCAGCCTTTTCTTTCTTTTTTTAAAATATTTTTTATTTTTATTTATTTATTTGAGAGCAACAGAGAGAGAAAGAGGCAAAAAGAGAGAGAATGGGTGCGCCAGGGCCTCCAGCTACTGCAAACGAACTCCAGACACGTGCACCCCCTTGTGCATCTGGCTAACGTGGGTCCTGGGGAATCGAGCCTCGAACTGGGGTCCTTAAGCTTCACAGGCAAGTGTTTAACCGCTAAGCCATCTCTCCAGCCCAAGGCAGTCTTTTCTTGACACGTTCTACAAAACTGTCCATGGGAACCAGCCTTGTTGCAAATGTCTGCAAGGTTTCCAAAGTTGAAACATTTGGCTTTGACGTGTTTGTGTTTCTCTGTTTCCACTGAGTCTTTCCTATGTGTACAGCGCTGGGTTGTGGCTTCTACTGCCTAAGCCACAGTTGAGCATGTCTGTGCCAAGAGCAGCTTTCCATCCCCCAACATGGGGAGCCATGACTGAGGGGACCTGGCTTTTGTTCTTTCCTCCATTTGTTATTTAAGTATTTTCTTTTTTAAAGTTTGCATTATTTGAGAGACAGGGAGAAAGAGACAGAGAGAAAGGGAGTGAGCATGGGCATGCCAGAGGCTCCAGCCACTGCAAACCAACTCCAGATGCAGGCGCCACCCTGTGCATTTGGTCCTTTGTGGGTCCTGGGATCATGGGCATGTGCCACCAAGCTTGGCTTGCTTGCAGTGCTGGGGATCCAAACTGAGATCTTCATGATCTACTGACTGAGCGATCTCCCCAGTCATTGGCTTACCTTTTGATCTGCTTTGACCTGCAATGTAAGCAGATTAATCTTTTCATGATCTGTCTCTTTTCACATGACATTCCAAATTCTAAAAGAGAGGAATCTGTTACACCTCTCCCTCCTCAGCTTATAGGAAGTTGACTTACAGAAGAGGAGTCATTAGAGTCATTTATAGAGTTATTTAGAGTTATTTATTAGAGACAGAGAGAGAGAGGGAGGGAGAGAGAGATACAGTGAATGAGAATGGGTATGCCAGGGCCTCTAGCCACTGCAAATGAACTCCAGATGCATGGACTACCATGTGCATCTGGCTTACACGGGACCTGGAGAATCGAACCTGGGTCCTTAGGCTTTGCAGGCATGTGCCTTAACTGCTAAGCCATCTCTCCAGCCCCTCTTTTACTTTTTTTAAAAAAAGTATTTATTTATCTGTAAGCTGAGAGATACACAGAGAGGGAGAGAGAGGGGGAGAATTCCAGATGTATGTACCATTTTATGCATTTGGTTTTATGTGGGTACTGGGAAATCAAACCCAGGTCATTAGGCTTTGCAAGCAAATGCCTTAACCACGAAGGAATCTTTCCAGCTCACTTTTGCTCTTTTCCCAGCATAAGACTACTGGGGAAATTGCCAATTTCTTGGGGGTCCATTGTTCCAATAGTCTGGTAACTGAAGGGAGGGGCACAAGTGTCTTTTTAGAATCTCTTCATTTCTGCCAGGATGATTATAGCATGTTTGTTGGAAAATAAAGATTCCCTCCCCTCAAATAGACATACACTAGGTCCCCGTCTAGATCGACTTAGACTTTTTCAAAGTCAGTGACTTCAGTTGCACTGTGAGGTAAAGACTCAACGTGTGGTGTCAGTGTAGCCCCGTTTTGTTCCATGACAGACCTCAACACCTAACACCATCTCTGCCCCAGGGAGGTTTGAGACAGAAAAGTCCTCTTCACCAGAGACAGTGGGGAGCACCGTTTTCCGGACGTGACATGGCCATTGCGTTCATGACCTCAGAGTGTGGGGGGAGGGTCATTATCTGCACACGACATGTACAAAATTGGGTCCTTCAACATTCTGTCACGGGTGACGGAGGAGGGCGTGAGGCAGTTACTGGCAGCCTTGGTTGTTGTGGGCGGAGGCGTTGTATACCCACTGGCAAGCGCCTGTGCTGCAGTAAGTAATCCCCATGCCTTTTCATGCAAGCGATCCCGATTAAAGTCAGTAAATTCCCCAGACAGACATCAAAGTAGAAGAGGGACAAGTTGGGAAGAAGAAATGGTTCTGTGGGAAGCGGACAAGAGAAAATAATGGGAGGTGAATGTGATCAAAACACATTTTATATGTATGAAATTTGTCTATAATTAAAATAAATTATAAAAATTAAAAAAGAAAGAAAAAGAAACTTTGTTTTCCTCAAGGCTAGTCTTTTAATTAATTATTTTTTTTGAGGTAGGGTTTCACTCTAGCCAAGGCTGACCTGGAATTCACTATGTAGTCTCAGGGTGGCCTTGAACTCACAGTGATCCTCCTACCTCTGCCTCCTGAGTGCTGGGATTAAAGACGTGCGCCACCACGCCCAGCAAGGCTAGTCTTTTTTTTTTTTAATTATTTTTATTAATTTGAGAGAGAAAGAGGCTGATAGAGAGAGAAAGAGGCTGATAGAGAGAGAATGGGCACGCCAGGGCCTCTAGCCACTGCAAACAAACTCCACATACATGTACTACCTTGTGCATCTGGCTTACGTGGGACCTGGAGAATCGAACCAGGGTCCTTTGGATTTGCAGGCAAGCATCTTAACTGCTAAGCCATCTCTCCAGCCCTCAAGACAAGTCTTTTTTGTTTTGTTTTGTTTTGTTTTGTTATGTTTTTCAAGGTAGGGTCTCACTCTAGCTCAGGCTGACCTGGAATTCACTATGTAGTCTCAGGGTGGCCTCGAACTCATGGTGATCCTCCTACTTCTGCCCCCTGAGTGCTGGGATTAAAGGCGTGCACCACCATGCCCGGCTAAGACAAGTTTTTTTTTTTATTTGAGAGAGAGAGAGAGAGACGATTGGCATGCCAGGGCCTCAGCCATTGCAATAGAACTCCAGAAGTTTGTGCCAGCTAGTGGGCACATGTGACTTTGCGCTTGCCTCACCTTTGTGCATCTGGTTTACCTGAGATCTGGAGAGTGGAACATGGGTCCTTAGGCTTTGCAGGCAAGTTCCTTAACCACTAAGCCATTTCTCCAGCCCCAAGACTAGTCTTAAACAATTCTATTTTCTTTCACCCATTTCTTAGTTTCTGGTCACATAGAGAGCCCTGGCTCATGGTGCCAGGGAAAAGACTTATGTCCCAATTCTGATAACTTGCGTTCACAACTAAATTTACATATGCACAACTAAATTTACATATGCAAGCCTCTATACAATCTCCTCACTCTCCTAATCCAGTGCTCAAATCTGGGATTATATTATAAATCCTCACTGAGGTACCAGGATCTTTCTAGCTCTTGCTTCACCCAGTACCAGACCTTCTCATCAAGAAATGCAAACATATCTATCCACGACGCAGGTACCGTAAATCCCACAGCCCCTTTTTTGCACAATAGGACCCATTACACAGCTGTGTCCAAAGGTGTCAGAATATACTTGGCAGGTTGCCGGGCTCCGCCGGCGGGGCAGGTAGTGCCGAGGGAAGGACCAGGCCCGCTGGTTCCTCCCGAGGGGCTGAGGAGGAGATGAGCGTCCGACGACTCAGACCTCTCCTGGCCACCGGAGAAAAACCACACTGAGTCGGGAGTCTTGTCGAAGCAGGAACTCGATTTATTGCTATGAACAGTTGCCTATATAATGTTGGGGGTGAAGGCGGGGATTTTAGGACGGTGGGGAAAGGTAAGGGCCAATAGTAAACTGTGACTATTGAAATGATAATTCTAACTCCCATGCGGAAGTAGCAGGCAAGAAGCCATTAGGCGTCTTGCTGAGTCACGTCTGGCCAGAGGCAGATCACCAAACTTTAGCTAGGCTGAGGAAGTTCCACTAGGCCTCACACCTGGGCCTTTCAGAGGCCAACAGCAGGTCACACAGATCTAACATATGTCCCACTTCCAAATCTGGGAGACTCTTAGTTCATAGATAGCAACAGTAATGGTATCATTTAGATTGTTTAAATGTAATAATAAAAAAAGAGGATACCCAATAACAACCAACATGTAAAGAGCTCCCCCTTACCCCTGGACACATTTGTCCAAAAGGTAGACCTTGCCCTTACCAGAGCTCATCGGAGCTCTTATCCTGGAAAGCAGTGAGAGACATAACGTCTGTGATGACTCCACATAATGCCTTTTGCATCCTGCACTCACATGCAGCAATTTGGAAGTCAAGAGGGCTCACACATTAAACGTGGGTGGACTGAGGCCTCTGTGACCCCGTAGTAAATCCCATAACCCTACAGAGGAGTGCCCCAGGGAAATGGAAACAGGGGAGAGGGAATAAAAGGGTATAATCTCAGAAAAAAAAAATAAAGAAAAAAAGAGAATTTACCAGTGAAGCCATCTGCTCCTAGTCTTTTTCTTTTTTTGGTTTTTCAAGGCATGGCCTCACACTAGCCCAGGATGACCTGGAATTCACTATGTAGTCTCAGGGTGGCCTCGAACTCACAGAAATCCTCCTACCTCTGCCTCCAGAGTGCTGGGATTAAAGGCATGTGCCACCACACCCGGCATTGCTCCTAGTCTTTTAAAAAAATGTATTTATTTATTTGCAAGCAGAGAGATAGATAGATGATAGATAGATAGATAGATACATAGATACATAGATAGATAGACAGACAGTAGTATGGGAGCTCCAGAGCCTCTACGTACTGCAAATGAACTCCAGATATATGTGCTACTTTGTGTGTCTGGCTTACATGGGTACTGGTGAATCAAACCCAGGTCATTAGGCTTTGCAGGCAAGTGCCTTAACTGCTGAGCCATCTCTCCAGCCCAAACATGTGTCTTTTATTATAGATTTAATAGACACCGTCCTACTTCTGACCCAGGTTGTAGTTTTTTACTGTAAGGGCCACCAGAAAACTAGAGCCTTAGAAATACTGGAAAAGAATGGGGTGGATAGGGCTGGAGAAATGGCTTAGAGGTGAAGACGCTTGCCTACAAAGCCTAAGGACCCATGTTCGACTCTCCAGGGCCCACGTAAGCCAGACACACAAAGTGACACAAGTGCAACAGGGTTGCACAAGGGGGCGCACGCATCTGGAGTTAGACTGCAGTGGCTGGAGGCCCTGGCATGCCAATTCTCTTTCTCTCTCTCTCTCTCGCATTAAAAAAAGAACAGGATGGGCTGGAGAGATGGCTTAGCGGTTAAGCACTTGCCTGTGAAGCCTAAGGACCCCGGTTTGAGGCTCAATTCCCCAGGACCCACGTTAGCCAGATGCACAAGGGGGCGCAAGCGTCTGGAGTTCGTTTACAGAGGCTGGAAGCTCTGGCGTGCCCATTCTCTCTCTCTCTCTCTCTCTCTCTGCCTCCTTTTCTCTGTCACTCTCAAATAAATAAATAAACAAACAAAAAAGCAATTAAAAAAATAAAAGAACAGGGTGGATAAGGACACAGATAATGTGACTTTTTACCTCCCCAGCCACTGAGGCCCTGGCTATTCCCTGGATTACCTGGAGTCCAGCCACCGAGAACAGGCGGACCTCACAGGGGAAGGGGATAATAAAGAGGTTTTCCTTTCAAGGAAGATTATCCTTCCTGCTTATCAAGAAAGGCAAAGTGGGCTGGAGAGATGGCTCAGTTGTTAAAGACGTTGTTTGCAAAGTCTCATGGCCCAGGGTTCAATTCCCCAGGACCCACATAAAGCCAGTTGCACAAAGTGTGACAGTCATCTGGAGTTCATTTGCAGTGGTGAGAGGCTCTGGAGCACACATACTGTCCCCTTTTCTCCTTGCAAATAAATAAATAAATAAAAATGTTTATAAAAAACAGAGCTGGGTGTGGTGGCGGCGCATGCCTTTAATCCCAGCACTCAGGAGGCAGAGGTAAGAGGAGCACTGTGAGTTCAAGGCCACCCTGAGACTACATAATGAATCCCAGGATAACCTGGGCTAGGGTGAGACCCTACTTCAAAAAAAAAAAAAAAAGCCAGGTGTGGTGGCGCACTCCTTTAATCCCAGCACTCGGGAGGCAGAGGTAGGAGGATTGCCGAGATTTCGAGGCCACCCTGAGA
Organism: Dipus sagitta; assembly: GCA_036346955.1. Classification (NCBI taxonomy): domain Eukaryota; kingdom Metazoa; phylum Chordata; class Mammalia; order Rodentia; family Dipodidae; genus Dipus; species Dipus sagitta. The sequence goes on from CM070779.1 coordinate 29,288,916, forward strand.
TTACGTAGTGAATTCCAGGTCAGCTGAGCCAGAGTGAGACCCTATCTCGAAAAATCAAAAAAACAAAAAATAAAAAACAAAAATAAAAACAAAAACAAAACAGCTGGGTGTGGTGGCACACCCCTTTAATCCCAGCACTTGGGAGGCAGAGATAGGAGGATTACCTGAGTTCAAGGCCACCCTGAGACTACAGGGTGAATTTCAGATCAGTCTGGCCTAGAGTGAAACCCTACCTCGAAAAAACAAACAAACAAAAAAACCAAAAAACAAAACAAAACGCACATGTGCGTGTGCACCCCCCCAAAAAAAACCAGAAAGGAAAATCCTCACCAGACTACATGATTCTTTGCACAAGGTACAAACCTCTACACAAGCGCCCCACTCCCCACCCCATCACCTGAATCTGGAGTTAAATTGCAAACTGCTCTGCCTGAAGGACTATTATCTCAGACCACCTTCCTTGCCCACTTATTAGATGGGGGGACACTACTTGGACAAGACTGGCAAATGGATTTCACACCTATACCCAGGTACAAAAAATATATATATAAATATTTGTTCACTCTTATCGACACCTTTTCAGGCTTGGGCAAAGCCTTCCCAATGAAAACGGAAGAAGCCAGAAGTCACCCAGGTGCTTTTACAAGAGATAATCCCTACTTCTTTCCAAGGTGACAATGGTCCAGCCTTTGTCTCCAAAATAGCATGTCTCACAAGCTATGGGTATGACCTTTAAATTCCATCCCACTTATCACCTTCAATCTTTGGGAAAAATAGAAAAGGCCCACTCTACCTTAAAACACCACCTCACCCAGCTATCCCTCAAGCTTCAGCAAGGCTGGCCCCAGGCCTTGCCTTTGAGTCGCTCCCATGGTGCCATTGTACTTAAGCTCTTGTGAGCTAATGAACCATGGGCCTTTTCTCTTTCACCCTGGAGTCCCTACAGAAGGCCCTCTTTTGGGAAGCTACCCTCTTTACAGCTTGCTGGAAGCCTGCATGGGGAGCATGCTGAGCAGTCTTTCCACACTCTGCCCTAGATTTTAAAATTTAGCCTGGAATTGGGTCCTCCTTCAGGATCTACCAGGACACGCACAACCCTCTCTTCAACCACCCTGGAAGGGACCCTTTCCAGTTATTCTTTCAAGTTAGTCCCATTGCAGCTAAACTTTTAGGATTCCTATCTTGGATCCATCTCTTTCAACTCTAACCTCCCCACCAAGTTTTTCCAATGGATCAAGATTTCAGCTCACCAGCTGATCACACACAATATACCCCTGAGCCTTCGGGTGACCTCAAGCTCCTCTTCAAACAGGTAAAATGTCCGTATGTCCGAGGGAGCAGGAGAAGTTCATGATTCCATCATAAGAGCTCTTCATAAGTGCTCATTTTACTAAGCTGGCCCCCAGACCAGGTTGTTGAGATTGTCCTAACTCGCTTCACTCAACCCTGCGTAAACCCTAGGCCTTGGCAAGAAAAGGCTGACGCTTGCCTTGGTGTCTTGGCCCCTCTTCTGTTATGTGGAGAGTGGATACATTTTTTTTTTCTTTTTTTTTGGGGGGGGGAGGGTTGAGGTAGGGTCTCTCTCTCTCTCTCTAGCTCAGACTGACCTGGAATTCACTATGTGGTATCAGGCTGGTCTTGTACTCACAGCGATCCTTCTACCTCTGCCTCCTAAGTGCTGGGATTAAAGGCGTGCAGCACCACGCCCAGTGTGGATGTGTTTCTTGCTTACCCTATCTTGGTGCAAATCTTTGCTCCCCGTGACTCTAGCCTTAGCTTCCTTCTAACGTTTGCCATTGGTGCCCAGGGGCCTCATTCTCCTGTCCTTTGACCTTGCTCCTTAGGGCACATGCCAGGGCCCAGGCTTGTGCCCTAATAACTCCAGTAGGGTGCCATATTGTGTGCTAGTCACTAGTCTGTGGCTGTCATGGCTGGTTTGATGGAGACTGGAAATCTGATGGCTGCAACAACAGTCCTGTTAGAGACTCATGTACATGAGGGTTCTTGAACTCTGAAGAGAAGACGCAAAAACTCCAGCCAGCTCTGATGGACTTCAGTGACTAGGGTCTCAATGGAGGTGTCGGAGCTATCTGACCCTGCGATGTTCAGCGGTCTCCTAGGGACACACCAGAACATATCCCCTTCTTAAGTAAGAAGCTTATCCAGGAGGCAGATCATGAGGGGGTGGCTGCCCCTGCGCTCCCAGCTGTCCCACGCTGCTGTGGTGTCGCAGCCTTCTGAGCTACATACAAGGGAGTATCTGACCCGTTGGTAACACTCGGGAAAGAAAGTCCCATTCTGTATTATACTTTACTGACCCAAAACACTTCCTTAGTGTTGACTCTCACTTAAGCCACCGAGATGAATCCCAAAACAGCGTTGAGTCGATATTACTAGGTTGCTTAATTTAAAGCCCTTTTTTAAAAAATGTGTGTGCATATATCTGTGTGAGCATCTTTAAAACAACTCCTATACTGCAACTATAGGGTTAGTATATAGAGACTTTTTTTTTCTCTTTGAGAGTCTACCCTTCTGCTACCTTTTATATTCCTTTCTTTCTTTCTTTCTTTTTTTTGAGAGAGAGGGAGAGAGAGAAAGAGGCAGATAGAGAATGGGTGTGCCAGGGCCTCTAGCTACTGTAGATGAACGCCAGATGCCTGCACCACCTTGTGTATCTGGCTCTACTTGGGAACTGGGTATAGAACCTGGGTCCTTAGGCTTTGCATGCAAATGCCTTAACCACTAAGCCATCTCTCCAGCCCCGCCTTTCCATTTTCTTTCCTCCTCTTCCTGTTCCTTCTCTTCTACACAGAGTGAGTTCTAGGTCAGCCTGGGCTAGAGTGAGACCCCACCTCAAAAAAAAAAAAAAATTAAAAAGGAATTATTTTAAGTATATTTGCAAATACCTCTAAATGGCATATGGCAAAAATCCTTTTGTTGAGTTATTGCTGTGAGTTTCATTTCCAAGGGTACTTTTTATGTACAACTTAAAAATACTCCCTCCCTCCTTCTTTCCTTCCTTCCTTCCTTCCTCTCTTTCTCTCTCCCTTTTCCTTTTTCTTTTTCTTTTTTTTGTTTTTTTCGAGGTAGGGTTTCACTTTGGTCCAGGCTGACGTGCAATTAACTATGTAGTTTCAGGGTGGCCTTGAACTCACGGTGATCCTCCTACCTCTGCCTCCCGAGTGCTGGGATTAAAGGCGTGCTCTGCCATCTCTCCAGTCCCTTAAGTAACTTTTTTGTTTATTTTTATTTATTTATTTGAAAGTGACAGACAGAGAGAGAAAGAGGCAGATATATATATATATAGAGAGAATGGGTGCGCCAGGGCCTCCAGCCACTACAAACGAACTCCAGACGCGTGCGCCCCCTTGTGCATCTGGCTAACGTGGGTCCTGGGGAATCGAGCCTTGAACCAGGGTCCTTAGGCTTCACAGGCAAGCGCTTAACTGTTAAGCCAGCTCTCCACCCCTCCTTAAGTAATTTTTAAGTAGCTCTGCATTAGGCAAGTTTACAGTGTGGGTTTAGAAGATAAGGTATGGAATTTGGGAGACTGGTCTTAGGTATAGAGACAGTTTTTGCATGCTTTCTAAATTTTTCTTTTTCTTTGTTTCTTTGTTTCTTTCTTTCTTTCTTTTTTCTTTCTTTCTTTTTTTTTTTTTTGAGGTAGTGTCTTGCTCTAGTCCAGGCTGACCTGGAATTCACTATGTAGTGTCAGGGTGGCCTCGAACTCACAATGATCCTCTTACCTCTGCCTTCCGAGTGCTGGGATGAAAGGCGTGCGCCACCATATCTGACTGCTTTCTAAATATTACTGAGAATGTTGAGGAGATACATCTGATTTATGAACATAAGGCAGAGGGGGCTGGAGAGATGGCTTAGCAGCCAAGGCACTTGCCTGAAATATTTATATGTAACAATATCATTTCTATGTCGGCGACATTTACAGCTGCCACGATGGACCGCAGCCTCAAACTCTAAGCCAAAACAAACCTCTCCTTCCTTAAGTTGCTTATGTCAGGTATTTTGTCACCACAGTGAGAAAAGTGGTCAATACATTGCCTTGACAAGAGCCTGTGTAGAACAGCAGAGTCACCCAACAGCCTAACAGGATGACAAATGTGGCTGTCTTCATACTGTAGGGAGATGCACCTGTTTAAGTCATGGGAAGGGAAGACAGGGCTCCCGTGGGAGAGGCACAGGAGCGGGTGCCCTTTAACTCTCTTTCGGGCTACCAATGAAATCTTGGGGGCCATTTTCTGAGCGCATGGAGTTTGAGTCTAGAGGCACACAAGTCTGGCTCAGGAGCATGCAAACCTGCCTTTGGGGCCCACCTGAGGGCCCCAATTACAGCTCAATTACTGCGAATGCTTGAAGCCGGAGGAGGGGCCTGGGGAGAAGGAGTTGGCTTGCAAGAACCTCCGAGCTCTGAAAAGACCCTCATCGTCCCTCCCTCTGCTCTGACTGGTCTGACCTCAGCTTCCTCGGGCTTTGCACCACCACAGCTGTCGGCAGCTGTATCAGTTACTTGACTCATTGCTGTGACCCAATAAATACCTGACAAAAAGCAGCTTAAGGAGGGGAGGAAAGAAGGAAGGAAGGGTTTCTTTTGGCTTACAGTTCTAGGACATTCAGTCCATCATGGCGGGAAGATATGGCAGCAGAAGCAGGAAGTCAGCTGGTTACAGTATATCCACAGTCAGGAAGAGAGAGAGAACAGGAAGTGGAGTTGGGCTATAAAACCTCAAGGCTCACCCACGGTGATGCGTTTCCTCCTAAACAGCACCATTAGTGGGGGGACTGCTGGAGCCTGCTGGCTGAAAGGGTTCGAGCCTGATGGGGAGTGAGGATTAAAGAAAGACAGGAGAAAGAACGAAAGCAAGGACTCCAGTCCAGGGCTGAAGCTAGGACTGAAGCGTGGTTTATTCCACAGCATTCCTTTTTATATCTTCTTACAAACAGTTTTCCCATGGACAAAAATTCCATGAGCTTCACACAAGTTTCTATCAAAAACTCCTTCCTGTTACAGAGTTTTTGCACTTCAATCACTTCTCAGTACAAAAGACTATTAAGGCCAGCCAAATGGCTTCTGACACTGAATATACATAATCTTGCTTACATGTAGGTGCTAAAGTCTTGCTGCCAAAGGGCCCAGAGGTATGGATACAAGGCCAGTCAAATGGCTTCCGACACTGAATATACGTAATCTTGCCTACACACACACACACACACACACACACATATATATATATATATATATATATAGTTTTGCTAAAGCCTTTGCTTTAGATTTGCTAAAGTCTTGCTTCCAAAGGCCCAGAGCTATGGATGCAAGTCCAGACAAATGGCTCCCGACAGGTGACGAAGTGTTTAAACACATGAGCCTATGGGGAGACATCTCACATTCACATTCATAGCATAAACCAGGAGCCACCAGGCGAGCTCCTATTCCTGTGAGCATCTGTGACGCAGGCCATGTACACCCAGAGAATCTCCCTGCCCACTGTTTTTACAACCTCAACGGGATGATTTGGGGGTGTTCCTGCCTGCCATCTTTCCTGCTTGAACTATGACTTTCAGTGACCATGCCTTGCAGCGTATGTCTTAAATTGAGCATGCTCAGGAATGTGCCAGCCTCAAAGTCACCCGTGGTTTGGGGACCCATACCTTGTGCTCTCCTGCCAGTTGGCAATGAAAACCCTTCTTTGCTGTTTTTTTTTTTTTTTTGTAAATCTTTTATTTTATTTTTATTTATTTATTTGAGAGAGAGAGAGAGAGAGGCAGATAGCGAGAATGGGCATGTCAGACCTCTATCCACTACAAACGAACTCCAGACGCATACACAACCTTGTGCATCTGGCTTATGTAGATCCCGGGGAATCGAATCTGGATCCTTTAACTTTGCAGGCAAACACCTTGACCACTAAACCACCCCTCCAGCCCTTCTTCACTTTTATGTGCTGGCTATGCCTTTCGGCTGTCCACATACCAAGATGTGATACTATTGCGTTCCTTCACAGCTTGTTCATTCCTAGACAGGCTGAGGAGATGCAGACCTGCCTGGCTTCTCCAGGGTCCTGAGAAAGTCACCATGCAACCATACTGTACTTGTTACTGAGCCAGGCCCATGCTACCCATCGTGTGTTATGCCAATCACTGATATGACAAGCTTTTGCCAAAGAAAGAAGCGTCAAGCGCTAAGAGAGGGTAGACTCAAGTTTCGGATCCTCCTTCCGTATTATCAGGTCTTAGGGGTGTTTATGGGCTGGGGGCGGGGGAAGGTGGTCAGCAGTAAGAAGTGAAGAAACCTGTGGTCTGTATGCGCACAGTCAAGCTGCTCACAGGATGCACGCGCAGGGTGGGATGGTGTGCTTTGGGGAGGGGAGTCTTTGGTATTCGGATGTCCTCTGGCCCAAGAGGAGGGTTGGAGGGTAGAGAGCTTCAAGTGCTGGAGCTGTCTCCAAGTTCCTGAGAAACGACTTAGGCAAATGGTTACCCTGCAGGAAGGCTGCTGGCAGTATCTGCTTAGCTCCATGACTGAGCGTTGCTGGTAAAAGCAAGCGGAGCTCGAGCCCCCCCCCCCGTTTTCCCTTGCTTTCATCTGCATTACTGTCCGTGTGCCCGGCACATGATCACAGGTGGGGTAAGAGCTGAACTTCCCTCCTGTAGGAGTGTCTTGTACACACATCAAAGACCAAGTCCAGGGCTGGAGAGCTAGCTTAGCGGTTAAGCGCTTGCTTGTGAAGCCTAAGGACCCCGGTTTGAGGCTCAATTCCCCAGGACCCACGTTAGCCAGATGCACAAGGGGGCGTACGCATCTGGAGTTCGTTTACAGAGGCTGGAAGCTCTGGCACGCCCATTCTTGTTCTCTCTCTCTCTCTGCCTCCTTCTCTCTGTCGCTCTCAAATAAATAAACAACAACAAAAAAAAAATTAAAAAAAAAAAGACCAATCCAAGAGCTCCTTGAGGCTGGGGACTGATGTCATTTTCTTTTCTCTCGCTCTCAGGGTTGGACTTGTGGTTGGCATTTATGAGCAGGTCAGGGATCCAAGAGCCCACATTACTTTGGCCTGGGCCCCACCCTCCTACATCAGGATGAGGACCCTGTACCAGACCCAGGGAACCTTTGAGGGTCCTTCTGTGATTTTGGCTGTGTCTATAAAAATCCATATCTCTGGCTAGAGAGATGGTTTGGCGGTTAAGTCGCTCACCTGCAAAGCCTAACAACCTGAATTCAATTTTCCAGTACCCACGTAAAGCCAGATGCACAAAATGGAGCATGCATCTGGAGTTTGTTTGCAGAGGCTAGAGGCCCTGGCATGCCTATGATCTCTTTCTTTGCTTGCAGATAAATAAATAAACAGGTAAAAATCCAATTCAAAGGGAAATGAGAGATTTTATTTGGAGTCAGTGTGAATGAGCCTAGCCTGGGAACGTGGATTCGGGCTGCACTGGGTTAGCATGCTCTGATATAGAAGTTCTATAGTTAGCCATGAATCCAATCATTTTCCATGTATGTGGATGGGAATAGCCAGGAGGTGGGTTATAGCAAGGCAGGGAGATCTGTTTTAGGTTTCAGATACTGTTTGATGACATTCTTAGCTTTTGGAATGGTGGAAGCTCATGGTCTGTCAGGCTTCTATGTTCCAAAAGTTTTACCTGATGGTTGAAAGGATGTTCAGGGGCTGGAGAGATGGCTTAGCAGTTAAGGCGCTTGCCTGCAAAGCCAAAGGACCCAGGTTCAATTCCCCAGTGCCCACGTAAAGCCAGATGCACAAGGTGGCACATGCATCTGGAATTTATTTGCAGTGACTGGAGGTTCTGGCACACCCATTTTCTCTCTCTCTCTCTGCCTCCCCTCAAATAAATAAAAATAAAAAAAAATTTAAAAAGAAAGGATGTTAGGTTGAACACCAAGGTAGACAAGGAATAATAAATAAGGGCACTAAAAATAGCCCAAACCAATTTTTTTGGCTCTGGAACTACAACATTCTACCTTTCCGAAATCACCAAGCTTGAATCAGCTGGGCAGCTTTGTAGACTCTTCAGTATACGTGTGACGGTGGAGGATCCCCCATCTCCACCTCCTCCTGTTGTCAGAGGCCAGCTTGGCTACTGGGGGAACTAGGCCGTTACTCATTCCTCAGAAAGGGAGCGTCCTGAGGGGTGGAGATTTCACCCCAAAGTTTCTCCTTGGCCCTGGCCTACCTACTGTGGGCTGTGCCAGGTGCCAGGATTGAGGGGCCTCTGTGCTTGTCCTCTTGGCTCTGACATCCATGCCATGCACACAGTTCTGACTGCAAGGCCTGCTGCTGCTCATTGTCCCGGCCAGCATGTGGGCTAGGGAAGCGGGTGGAGAGGGTGTTTCAGGGACCTCCTCCCATGATGCCCTTGTTCTTAGACACATGCTGATCACTCTGTTTGCCCACCACACTTCAAGGTCAGGAGTCCTCAGGAGTGCTTTTTTTTAAAATTTTTTTTTGTTCATTTTTATTTATTTATTTGAGAGAGACAGAGAGAGAAAGAGGCAGAGAGATAGAGAGAGAGAATGGGCGTGCCAGGGCCTCCAGCCACTGCAAATGAACTCCAGACTCATGCGTCCCCTTGTGCATCTGGCCAACGTGGGTCCTGGGGAACCGAGCCTTGAACCGGGGTCCTTAGGCTTCACAGGCAAGCGCTTAACCGCTAAGCCATCTCTCCAGCCCATGGGGTGCTTTTTTAAATTATCCAGCTGGACCCAGTGCTTAGCTTGGGGGGTCCTGTTACCTCCCTCAGCCCCTTTCCTCTTTGCCTAGGGTCTCCCAAACATCTCTAGGCTCCTGAAGTTCCTGTTTGTTAGGAACCCTAAAACTTCTCTTCTTTTCTGTTTCCTTTCTCTTGGTCAGGGAAACTCCCTCCCCCCCCCCCTTTTCTTTTGAAAAGGGTCTCATTCTAGCCCTGGCTGACCTGGAACTCACTCTGTAGTCCCAGAATGGCCTCGAGCCCACAGTGATCTTCTTACCTCAGCCTCCCTAGTACTGGCATTAAAGGCGTGAGCTACCACTCCTGGCTTTGTTTTTTTTTTTTTTTCCTAGGAAAAGTTTTCTGGGGGTGCAGATACCTTGCAGGGCCTGGACTTTTGAGAGTCAAAGAACTTTCCTATATTTCTTCTTCTTTTTTAAAAAATATTTTTAGCCAGCTGTGGTGGTGCACGCCTTTAATCCCAGCAGAGGTAGGAGGCAGAGGTAGGTGGGCTGCCATGAATTCAAGGCCACTCTGAGACTACATAGTGAATCCCAGGTCAGCCTGGGCTAGAGTGAGACCCTACCTCAAAACAACAACAACAACAAAAATTTTGTTTGCAGGGAGAGAAAGAAAGAGAGAGAAAGAAAAAAGAATGGGTGTGTCAGGGCCTCCAGACACTGCAAACGGACTCCAAACGCATATGCCCTTTGTGCATCTGGCTCTATGTGGGTACTGAATCAAACTCTGGTTGTTAAGCTCTGCAGGCAAGCACTCTTAACTGCTAAGCCACCTTTTCAGCCCCTATATTTCTTCTTCTTTTTTTTTTTTAAGTATTTTTATTTATTTGCAAGGAGTGGGGGAGAAATAGAGAGAGAGAGAAAGAGACACCAGGGCCTCCAGCCACTGCAAACGAACTCCAGACGCGTGAGCCCCCTTATGCATCTGGCTAACGTGGGTCCTGGGGAGTCGAGCCTCGAACCGGGGTCCTTAGGCTTCACAGGCAAGCACTTAACCGCTAAGCCATCTCTCCAGCCCTTCTTCTTCTTTTTTTTTAAAAGTATTTTTATTTATTTGCAAGGAGTGGGGAAGAAATAGAGAGAGAGAGAGAGAGAGAATGGGTATGCCAGGGCCTCTTGCAGCTGCAAACAAACTTTTAAATGTATGTGCCACTTTGTGCACCTGGCTTTATGTGAGTATTGGGGAATTGAACCCCGACCAGCCGGATTTACAAACAAGTTGCCTTTAACTGCTGAGCCATCTCTCCAATTCCCCTTCCCCTCCCTCCCCCCCCCCCGAGGTAGGGTTTCACTCTAGCCCAGGCTGACCTGGAATTCACTATGGAGTCTCAGGGTGGCCTCGAACTCATGGCAATCCTCCTACCTCTGCCTCCCGAGTGCTGGGATTAAAGGCGTGCGCCACCATGCCTGGCTCCTTTTTTTTTTTTTTTTCTTTTTTTTGTTTAAGGCACAGTCTCACTCTGTAGCCCAGGTTGGTCTCAAACTCATGGCAATCCTCCTATCTCAACCTCCTGAGTGCTGAGATTGTAGGCAGCAACCACCATGCCCAGCCTTTCCTGTGTTTTCTTTGGAATCTCACTTTCTTCACGTAGGGAGTCTAAGGGACCGACCTGGGTGGAAAGCTTTCATTTAAGTATTTCAAGAGCCCCTCCCAGTACGCAGAAAACGCAGCAACTCAGAACCAGAGTCCTCAGCAGGGGACATGTTTATTGCAGCTGAGGGCTCCAGGGGGACTGTTTGGGGGGGGGGGGGCTCTTGAGCTCTGGGTCCTGAGCATGTGCAGCCGAGGGCAGGAACTGGCCTTCCCACCACCAGCTACTCCGGGATGGTCAGCAGGATGTAACCCTGTGAACAGAACAGAGACAGGCTCCCCATTCAGCCCCACTTTCCATGAACCTGCTCTCCCAAGGCTGCTCCTGATACTCTAGAGAGGGCCCAGCCCTGTGTCCCAAGGGTACCCTAAGAAGGAGATGGACAAGGAGAGAGATCCCAGAGCGAGGGGGCATCTGTGGAGTGTTTGTGAAGACGGGACCACACTGGACTCCTGAGCTTCTCCTGAGATACATTGTCCCAGCGAATGAGTGATGTGAATGAATTGAATGACTGGCAGGGGAGCCATGTAGGGACGTGTAGCTTGTACCCTGCCCGGCTTCCTGCCGTGTTGCTCCTGTAAGCTACAGCCCGAGCAGTAACCCTGTAGTTGTGTAACCTGCCAACAGTGTGGGGCATCTGAGAAGAGCCAGCAAGCCAGCCTTGCCTCTTACAGGTTGGTTATGAGACACGGTGGCTTGAAGGAGTTGCTTATGCCCCGGCTCTGTGCCTTTTGGTCACTCAGAGCCATCAGGGGCCTCTGCCCACCCTGGGCAGCACCTTGGAACCTGATGGTCCCAAGACTCATGGTGTCATTTCTAAAGCAGCTTCGGCACCTGTATGACCTGCGGGGCTCCTTCAGAACCACCCAAGTGTCTCATGGGTGGAACCTAGAGGAGGAGCCGGGTGGCAATGAGGGAGTAGTGTATGCCAAGAGTGGTTTCCATGACGCAACGCATGCCGCCTGCCCCATGGCTCACTGCTACTCCTGTATAGTGATTCCAGGTTCTGGAAAGGCCGCTTTCTTTCTTTATTTCTTCCTTCCTTCCTTCCTTCCTTCCTTCCTCCCTCCTCCTTCCTCTCTCCCTTCCTCCCTTCTCTCTCTCTCTTTCTTTCTTCCCTTCCCCTTCCCTCCTATCTCCCTCCCTCCCTTTCTTGTACATGTGCACATGTGTGCATGCATGTTTGTGTATGTGGGTGTACATGTGTGCACGAACAGGCTAGAAATCAATGTTGGGTATCTTCCTCAATTGCTCTCTGCTTTACATTTTGAGACAGGGCCGCTCACTGAACCTTGAGCTCACTGATTTGGCTAGACTAGTTGACTAGCAAGCCCAGGGAACCTTCTGTCTTTGCCTCTATAGAACTGAGGTCACAGACTCATGCCATCACAACCCGCATTTTACATGGGTGCCGGGGCTCTGAACTCAGGCTCCCGTGTTTGTGTGGGCAAGTGCTTTACTCTCCGAGCCGTCTCTCCAGCCAGGGAAATCAGGTTTCTATGTTTTCTGAACGTCAGGACTAGGTTTAGGGAGGCCAGGGGTCTAAACTTGGGGTTCTGAAGTTCAAACTTATTTATGCGTTTTGAGATAGTGTCCCACTGTTAGCCTAGGCTGGCCTTGGAACTCATGATCTTTCTTTCTTTTTCTTCTTTTTTCTTTCTATTTTTTTTTTTTTTTTTTGATTTTTTGAGGTAGGGTCTCACTCTGGCTCAGGCTGACCTGGAATTAATTAACTACGTAGTCTCAGGGTGGCCTCGAACTCACGGTGATCCTCCTACCTCTGCCTCCCGAGTGCTGGGATTAAAGGCATGTGCCACCACGCCCGGCTTCATGATCTTTATGCCTTCTGGGGTGTGTACCACCATCATGGATTTTTTTTTTTTGTTGTTGTTGTTGTTGTTTTCTCGAGGTAGGGTCTCACTCTAGCCTAGGCTGACCTGGAATTCATTATGTAGTCTCAGGGTGGCTTTGAACTCACAGCGATCCTCCTATCCTCTGCCTCCTGAGTGCTGGGATTAAAGGCATGAGCCACCATGCCTGGCTATCATGGAAATTTTTGAGGGTGAGAGACAAAGATATGAAGGGCATGTCTAAGCCTTATCCTGTTCTACCAATCTTCTTGTGGATACCCCCTGGTGGGAAGGGAAGAGAGATAGAATAGGGGGCAGGTTGGCCCTAGGAGGGGATTGCCAGCCAGCAAATGGGTGACACTATCCCTTGGGGTGGGGCCCTGAACCATGTTAAAAAGAGAGCTGGGGCTTGAGAGATGACTTAGTGGTTAAGGTGCTTGCCTGCAAAGCCTAAGGACCCAGATTCGACTCCCCAGAACCCACATAAGCCAGACGCACAAGGTGACACATGCACACAGGTGGTGCAGGCGTCTGGAGTTCATTTGCAGTGGCTAAGGCCCTGGCACACCAATTCTCTCTCTCTCTCTCACTCTCTCCATCTCATAAAAAGATACAAAAAAAAGAGAGCTAGCCGGGCACAAGCATTCATCACTCTGCTTCTTGACCGTGGACACCATGTGACCAGCTGCTTCCTGCTCCTGCTGCCATACCTTCTGAAGCTACCACCGTGGATTATAAGCTAAAATAAACCCTTCTTCCCTTAAACAGATTGATTTATTTATCTATTTTAGAGACAGAGAGAGAGAGAGGATTGCACACCAGGGCCTCAGCCGCTGCAACTGAACTCCAGATGCTTGTGCCACCTAATGGTCATGTGCAACCTTGCACTTGCCTCACCTTTGTGCGTCTGGCTAACGTGGGATCTGGAAAGTCGAACAAGAGTCCTTAGGCTTCACAGGCAAGTGCCTTGACCACTAAGCCATCTCTCCAACCCCTTAAACAGATTTTTTTTTTTCCAGGTATTTTGTCTGAGCAACAGAAGGTTGACTAATCCATGGTAAAATGGGGGTAATAGGAGCATTGACATTATCTGCATGAGGTGGGGCTCTTGATGAGCCCTGTCTCATCCAGTCTCATGTCAGCCCCCCCACCACAGGAAAGCAGACTCCTCATCTATTTGTGGGGTGTCACATTTGGCATGGCTGTGAGGAGGAGGTAAGACAGGGGAGATAGAGGGCACCTGTGGGTATGGAAATTCCTGTGCAAACCAGGCCTCAACAGGATCAGCAGATGTTTTGGACTCCATTTCCTGAGCATCACAGGAAGTCCTCTGCCTCCCCTCCTCCCCCGCCAGCTCCCACCTGATACCTACCTTGGAGAAGTCCACGTGGGCTTGGCTGAAGGAGATGCCCTTGATATTGGGCAGCGGGAGGCCATGTTCTCTGAGCCATTCTGCAAGACAGGGTGCAGGGAGCTCAGTGTCTGATGGGTTGGGCTGTCTGTGTGAGTGGAAGTCAGGAATCTGGGTGCACGCCCCTCCCTGCCCTTTGCCAGGGGACCTCTCCCATCATCCCCCATCAGGCAACTCTGACTGGCAAACAGCCCTAGGGGCAAGCCAGGCTCTAAATGGCTCCTCCACATCTTCCATCTTGCCTGTGTGAAGGAACGTGTATCCAGGAACCCTGACTCCATTCTTGGGGAGTGATTCTTCTTTTTGTATGGTTTTGTTTTGGTTTTTCAAGGTAGGGTCTCACTCTAGCCCAGGCTGACCTGGAATTCACTATGCAGTCTCAGGGTGGCCTCGAACTCATGGTGATCCTCCTACCTCTGCCTCCTGAGTGCTGGGATTAAAGGCGTGCACCACCACACCTTCTTAGAAACATCTCCATCTTCCTGGCTTACCTCCCCAAGCTGACACCTGTGTGCCCTTGTCCCAGGTAGCTTTGGAAAAGTCTCTCTGTGTGTCTGGTGGCTGAGATGCAAGTGGATGTCTCATGACACTCGGCCTGGAGCATCTCTTGCAGGTACGAATGCCCACCCCACTGGCCACTTTAAGTGGCCCACTTGCTTTGGACCACCCGGGCGCTCCACTTGGGCCCATCAGCTGCTGGCCTGTCGGTGTTGGGGGCTGTGCAGGGTTTCTCCCCATTGGGGAGCCCTCCAGGTTGTGACTTTGCATCCCCCCCACCCCTGCTTCCCAACCACTTCCTGCTCTTCGGAGCTCCCGCTCCTACTAGCAACCCAGGTGCCGCTGGCTGGGTCTCACCCGCCTCCTGTCTTGCCCGGACAGCAGGCCTCAAGCCAGGCAGAAGGCAGCTGTGTGTGTAGACCCTCTCCATATGTTACGTGACATGTGGCCCCACTGAGAGGCAGGGCGGGGCTCACTGTTGTGGGGAGGCAGGAGTCTCCTCTTCAGAAATGCCAGCAGCAAGGTCTTCAGGCGTTCTTCCTGCCAGGGGGGAGGAAGGGAAAAGCTTACTCTTGCTGGATTGCTACATGCTCACGCCGGGGGGTGGGGGGAACCTAGAGTACCCTAGAGTACAGAGGCCCATAAGACTCTCTGGGGACATCCTGCAGGTGCTATGTAGACCAGGCCGGCTTTGAACTTGGGATCTTCCTGCCTCCAACTCCTTTGGGGTCAGAGCCTGTGACACACAGGCCTGCAGAGGGGAGGGGTGGAAGGTGAGGAGGGGGAGTTATTGTCCTGGGGGGTCCCGCTTCCCAAATAGGAACAGGTTCAACCCCTGGGGGGACAGACCCGAGGCTGCATCGGCAGCGGGATTGCACTTAGGTCCCCGAGTCTAGGAGGCTCATCCACAGTGCTGTGAAGCTCACAGAAGCTGCTTTTCTGAGCCCTTAAACAGCCTGTTCCATCCTGGATGCCTCTTCCCGCTCTTTCCCACCTTCCCCAGGAGGGAATCCTGTGGGCCACCCTCAAAACACCCTTATCTGACTCTTACCTAGTCAGCCACCAGCACCTCCTCTCTCTCAGGAAAAGCCACCCTCACGTGAGCCTGCCCTTTCCCCATCGCTGACGTAGGTGCTCTCTCTGTTCTAGCCGCCCTGGCTTTTCCCAGAGCCCATCAGGCATGTCTGGCCTTGGGGCTTTATTTATTTATTTATTTATTTTGAGGTAGTTTCTTACTCTAGCCCAGGCTGACCTGGAATTCACTATGTAGTCTCAGGCTGGCCTCGAACTCATGGCGATTCTCCTACCTCTGCCTTCTGAGTGCTGGGATTAAAGGCGTGCGCCACCACGCCCATGTGCCTTGGGCCTTTGGCCCACTTCTTCCCCAAAGGCTCCAGTTTCCACACTTCCCCTTTGGGTCTTTGGGTTACCCTGTCCCCTCCCCCAACCCTGCTCCTGTTCTCTGGGGTGCTCTCGCTGGCTTTCATGCTGTACAGTCTGCGTTGCTGTGGGTTACTGCGGTTTATATGTCTGACCTCACCCTGCTAGGATGAGTCCCACAAGCATGGGGACCCTTGTGTGCGCCCTGATCCAGCCAGGTGCCTAAGGTGAGGCTAGGCACATAGCAGGGGCTTAGTTAGTATTTGATACATATTTGAAAGAAATGGACAAGTCTGAACTCCAGAGGCCCCACCAAACCCAGCACTCCTGAGAGGATCCAGGGTGATGTGAGATGAGGGGTAGATCATGAATTTCAACCTTGTGTCAGGGGCTTGGGACCTCCTATTCTGCACGCTGTGGGTCCTTCGGGGTACAAGGCCAAGGCTAAGGGAAAGCACTCACTCACCTGTTTCTTGAAGCTGTCAGGGTAGGGGCCCAGGATGACCACAGCACTAACGGAGGGAAGAGATAAGTCAAGGTCACAGCAGTAGTTTGGGGAAGCAGGGCTCAATGAGGTGAAGGTCACAGCATCTACCTCCCTCCATCACGGACAGGGGACCGCCACTCTTAACCACACCCTTTCTTTTCACCACCCACTCTCAGTTGCCCTATTTTATGTTTTTTTTGAGGTAGGGTCTCACTCTAGCCCAGGCTGACCTGGAACTCACTATGTAGTCTCAGGGTGGCCTCGAACTCACGGCGATCCTCCTACCTCTGTCTCCCGAGTGGTGGGATTAAAGGCGGGTGCCACCACGCCCTGCTCAGTTGCCATATTTTCCCCAAGCGTCCCAAACCAAAATTCATTACCTGTGGGGAACGAATTGGAGCTTGAGTTCCTGATTTTTTGAGGAAAACTCAGCTTCTGAAAGGAGTTGCTGTGAGGGATAGAAACGAGTTCAGAGCAGAGACAGAGCCGTATTCCAGCCCCCCACGAGCCCATGTTCAGAGTTGGACTCTGTCCTGAGGTCCTCACCCTGGACCCCATGACATTGTCTTCCCCAGACCACGCCTGCGTGGGTCTTGCCGTGGGGGCCAGATGCCCCTGGAGGGCAAGGGATGCCAAGGCTGGACACCAGGCAGCGTTCAGCTCAGCAGAAGGACGGCCTTGGCCCTGGAATCACTGTTGCTAGAAGCCAGAGAACTCTGTGCGCGCGTGCATGTGTGTACGGTGCTGGGGGTGAACCTGGGGCCCCACGCATGCTAGCGATCACTGAACGACAGTCACAGCCTACCCTTTTTGCTTGCTTGTTTTTTTTTTAACTTTCTATTTTATTTTATTTTATTTTATTTATTTTGGGTTTTCGAGGTAGGGTCTCACTCACTCTAGCCCAGGCTGACCTGGAATTCACTATGGAGTCTCAGGGTGGCCTCGAACTCACGGCGATCCTCCTACCTCTGCCTCCCGAGTGCTGGGATTAAAGGCGTGTGCCACCACGCCCGGCTTAACTTTCTTATTTATTTAAGAGAGAGAGAGATAGTGACAGAAAGGGAAGCAGAAAGGGAGAGAGTGGATGTACCAGGGCTTCCAGCCACTGCAAACGAACTCCAGACGCCTGTGCATCTGGCTTACGTGGGTCCTGGGGAATCAAATCTGGGTCCTTTGGTTTTGCAGGCACAAGCCTTAACCACTAAGCCATTCCTTGGCTTGTTTTTGACAGGGCTTTGGTGTGCCGCCCATGCTGGTCTCAAACTTCTGGGCTGTGATCCCTCTGCCTCAGCCTCTTGAGTAGCTGGGACTGCAGGTGGTTTTGAGAGTGGGTCAGTGGGCCCCATAATTCACAGGCATAGAAGTACGGCTTTGGGCCAAGTGCAGTGGTGCCCACCTTTAATCTCAGCACTTGGGAGGCAGAGGTAGGAGGATTGTGATGAGTTTGAGGCCAGCCTGGTACTGTTGAGTGAGTGCCAGGTCAGCCTGGGCTCGAGTGAGACACTACCCCCCAAAAAATGCTTTTGTCACCTGTGAGCTATGATAAATTTCTTAGCCATATAATCATGCCACCTAAGACCCGGGGACTGTGCTGCAGTCTCAGGATGGCACCCAGCTTAGCCACAGTGGGTGACCTTCCTGACTTCTTATCTGAAGCACTTCCTAATTTTGAGGGTGTAAAATGAGAAATAGGACTGCCAAGGGGTCCACAATTGAGACATTGGAATTGGGGGGGGGATGCATTTCCCAGAATCCCTCTAGCTTGGCTGCCCTTCTTGGGGAACGGAGGGCAACAGGCACAGTTGCAGCCGCCAAGGGCACCATGTCTCTGACTTCCTTCTGGGACCAGCTCACAGCCATGCCCAGGGGAGTCCTTTCAAAGCCCCAGTCACCACCCCACAAGGACACTGAGTGAGGGTCTGGAGGCCAAACCCTTTCGTTGCTGAAGACGTCCGTGGGACGCACAGAAAGATTTTTTGGGGGGCAGAGGCAGGTGCTAGAGCTTGAATGTTTCAGCAGCGGGCACAGCTGCCCAAGTGTGCACTGAGTGTGAGCATGGTGATGGGTTTGCCCATGGCCTTCCTGTACCTCTGCCCTCAGTTAGCAAGCCCAGAAAGGAAACCAGTCCTTCCAGTCCCACTCACCCAGGCAACTGAGTCAGAGGAGGTGTTGTTCGGCCCCAGCACTCTCAGTTCTCCTGACTGGATGACTTTGGCCATATGGTCATCAAGGTGGACAGTGGGGGGATCTGGCGTGCTGATGGTCAGGCCACAGTTGGACTGACTAGAAGCCTGAATGAGATTAGAGCAGAGATGGTAGAGATAGAGTAAGAAGATGCCCTGTCCTCAGCCCCTGGCTCGGAGGAACGGGACTAAGACCACCTGAGAAGGCATGGGTCTGTTTTTTTCTTTTAGCTCCACAAATCACTGTGGATCTTGGGAAGGTCACTGCCTTCCATGACCTCTTTTGAGGTGGGATGTTGGATCTCTGGAAGCAGAGACCCAGCTCTGCCACTGCTGCATGCCGTGTGGCTCGAGGCAAGTTTCTTCTTTTTTTCTTTTTCTTTTTTAGAGAGAGCAGAAGGCGAGAGAGAATTGGTGCACCAGGGCCTCAGCCACTGTAATCGAACTTCAGATGATTGCGCCACCTAGTGGGCATGTGCGACCTTGCGCTTGCCTCACCTTTGTGCATCTGGCTTATGTGGGATCTGGAGAGTCAAACATGGGTCCTTAGGCTTTGCAGGCAAGTGCCTTAACCACTGAGCAATCCCTCCAGCCCAAGGGAAGTTTCTTAATCTCTCTGTGCCTTAAGCTTTACTTATTAAGAAGCACACCTATCCCATAAAGTTGTGAGGATTAAATGAGCTAATTTACATAATGTGCTTGGGACAGAAGTTAGTGGTTAGTAATGCTATATATTTGTCAGTTCTTCTGTGTATACATGTACATGTGTGCACACATGTGTATATGTACTGGCACATATGCACATGTGTGTGCATGCATTTGGAGACCAGAGGACAACCACATGTGTCGCTCCTTAGGCACTGTCCACCATTTATTTATTTATTTATTTATTTATATATTTATTTTGAGACAGAGTCTCTTATTGGCTTTGAATTCACTAAAGTAGGCTAGACTGGCTGCCCAGTGAGTCCCAGGGATCTGCCTGTCTCTCCCTCCTCAGTGCTGGGACTCCAAGCATGTGCCATCAAGTCTGAAGTTTTTTTTTTTTTTTTAGGTGGGGTCTCACTCTATCCCAGGCTGACCTGGAATTCACTATGGAGTCTCAGGGTGGCCTTGAACTCATGGTGCTCCTCCTACCTCTGCCTCCCGAGTGCTGGGATTAAAGACATGTGCCACCATGCCTGGCTTCCTAAGTCTGAAGTTTTTATATAGGTTCTGGAATCAACTTCCAGCCCATATGTTTGCAAGGTAAGCACTACACTGACTGATCTATCCCCCCAACCCTGCTTGGTAGCTCCCGTGGCTGTTGTTATTATTACTGTGGTCCATCTGGTGCCATACTAAAAACCTTTGGAGAAGGCAATGAGCTTGGATTTTGGAGTTAGGGACTGGGTTCAAGTCCTGGTTCTCCACTCAGTAATGTAAGCTTGGGCGAGTAGCTTCACCTTGTTGAACCTCAGTTGGCCCACCTACAAAATGGGTGACAGTTCAGGTTACCGGTGGGTCATAATTGACGTGGGAGGAGGGGTTGCACAACTCTCTGCTCCCCACCCTTGTTATCTAGGTGGGCCTTAGCAGGGTTGGGAAAATGCTCGGTTATGAAGGACGACAGCCCTTGGTCATGGTCTATGCCTTGTGGCTCCCCACACCCGCACCGCGTCTCCTTCACAGCGCTGTAAAGGTTCAGTGGAGGTTTCTGGAGTCCGCAGTAGGGAAAAATGGAACATGTTTACATGGCCTGGTCCAGTGCAGCCTGCCTAGCCCAGAGTCTTTCCCAAGACCCTCGCCAGCATGCTGGAGGGGGAGAGGGTAGTGTACCCACCTCAGGCCCGGGCTGTGGAGCTCTCAGTGACAACAGCTGCAGGAGGTCAGCATCCTGAGGAAGAGCAGAGGCTGGGGTTGGCCTTGGGAGCCCTGTGCAAGACTGTGCTAAGCAGACCCTGGGGGCTCAGTGGGATTCGGCAGGAAAGCTGCCCCCACCGCGTGCACCACGTATGCACTCCATCTCAGCGTGAGAGGAGCCGTGCTCCTGGCTTCTTGTGGGAAGATAAACTTGAACAGTATTATACTTAATTAATTAATTAACTTGCAAGCAGGGAGAAACAGAAGAGAGACAGAGAATGAGTGCATCCGGGCCTCTAGTTGCTGCAAATGGATTCCAGGTGCATGTGTCACTTTGTGCATCTGGCTAAAATGATCATTTTATAGTTTTGATGATTTTTCCTCCAACATTTTATCTAAAAAATTATTTTTTGATAGCCGGGCGTGGTGGCGCACGCCTTTAATCCCAGCACTCGGGAGGCAGAGGTAGGAGGATCGCCATTAGTTCAAGGCCACCCTGAGACTACATAGTTAATTCCAGGTCAGCCTGAGCTAGAGTGAAACCCTACCTCGAAAAATAAAAAAAAAAAAATAAAAAAAATTTTTTTTGAGTCAGTGTTTTAAACTCATTATGTAGCTGAGGATGACTTTGAACTCTTGCTCTCTACCTCCCTAGTTTTATGTGGTGCTGGGAACCCAGGGCTTCATGCATACTAGACAAGCATTCTACCAACTAAGCTATGTCCTCAGGCCCCCAACAATTCTATGTGGCAAAGTTGAATGATTTTTAAAATTTTTTGTTTATTTATTTTTTATTTATTTGAGAATGACAGACAGAGAGAGAAAGAGGCAGAGAGAGAGAGAGAGAGAGAGAGAATGGGTGTGCCAGGGCCTCCAGCCACTGCAAACGAACTCCAGATGCGTGTGCCCCTTGTGCATCTGGCTAACGTGGGTCCTGGGGGAATCGAGCCTTGAACCGGGGTCCTTAGGCTTCACAGGCAAGCGCTTAACCGCTAAGCCATCTCTCCAGCTCAAAGTTGAATGATTTTTACTGAGGACGTTTGTAGACTCATCACCTAGATTTTTCTGGTAACAATTTCCTATATTTGCCTTATTCTGCTTCTATCCGTCTATTTATGCTCCATTGATTTTGGACTGGATTTCACACATACTAAACACATGCTACCTAGCTGAGCTACATCCTCAGCCTCAACCTTGCTCCACTGATTGTTTTCTTTTTAATAATTTTTCTTTTAAATATTTTATTTTATTTATTTGCAAGGAGAGAGAGAGAGAGAGAGAAGAAGAAGAGGAAGAGGAGGAGAGGAGAGAAGAGAGACAGAGAGAATAGGCATGCCAGGGCTTCTAGCCACTGCAAACAGACTCAGATACTTGTGCTACTTTGTGCATCTGGCTTCACGTGGGTAATGGGGAATTGAACCCAGGCCCATTAGGCTTTGCAGGGAAGTGCCTTAACCGCTGAGCCGTCTCTCCAGCCCTCCACTGATATTTGAAAAGCAAAAGTTATTACAAAAAAAAAAATACCATAGAAATGTAAGAAGTAAAAGTCCACTGAATATCTCTTTCCTTTTCCTCCTGAATCCCATCCTCAGGGGGGAGCTATTACGACAGTTTGGAATACATCCTCACAGACATTTTTCTACTCGGGTGCAAGCATGGATGGAGGGGCGCATCCTAGCCACGTGGTCCTGAATCTTATTTGTTCCACGTGATGGCAGAACCTACGGAACAACTCCATTCGCGCGAAGCAGCTTCGTAGTGTTCCTCTGGCGGGAACAGACCCTGATTAACATTACCAGGTCTTTAGTGGTGGCCCATAACTTAACACCTGCCATGTATAACCTTGCCCACTGGCTGTATGAAAATGGTAGCGGACACTTATGACTTTATATAAAATTAGAATGAGGCCAGAGTCTTGAAGGAATGGGGAGAGGAGGGGGCGTGCCTTAGGTCGGTAAGTGTCACGGCCAAGAAGGGGCTGTGTGAGGTGACATTTGCCTCGAGACTAACGAGGCAGGGAAAGAGTGTCCCACTGGGTCAGCCTGTGTGGCTGGAATATGGTGATTAGTAGACAGGGCTGGAGAGAGGGAAGAGGTCAGACTGCATCACCCAAATGCTGCAGAAGGAGCCTGGCTTTTATTCTGAGTGTAGTGAGGAGCTGCTATGGGCATTTGAGTGGGGATACATCTGGATATCTTATTCATTTGATCCCCCATCCACCCTGGGAACTGGTTGATGTCAATCATCTGTGTGGGTCTTCTGTCCACTGCTCAGGTCACTATCAGACATGCCTTCACTGTGGGCAGCACCCAGGGTGGCCCTTTCCTGTCACCTGTCACGCCTTGTTCACTGTAAGCTAACTAGGTAGTTCTCAGACCATTTTCTTATTCAGTTTTCTATTTCTCCATTAGACTCTGGTCTTTCAGGGACAGGGACCGACCTTGTGTGCAAAGGGCCCTGCCCACAGTAGGTCTTCATGAATATTTGCTATATAAACGAGTGGGTAAGTGTTATGGAGAGAGGAACAAGAAGGGGGTGTCTGTGTTCCCCTTCTCTGTTGAGGGTGTTTTTATGATGGGCCCTGAAGGATAAGTAGCTGTTAGTCAGGTCAGACTGATCAGGTGCAGGAGGGAAGTGACCTTTTACATCTGTTCCCTGAGCCTTGGTTTCTTCAAGTGAAAAACAGAACAAGCAAATTCGGTTCAGCCCCTCCCCACGCCCTGTCCTTAGGCACTCACTGTGGAGTCCTGGGGCTCCACGTGGACCTCTGGCTGGAATAGAGGCAGGACAGGATGTCATTGTAGATCTCTACCCAAAAGGCAAAGTCGGCCATGCTGTCCTGGGCTAATTCCGGAAGGGGCGGGGGGATCACATGCTCTAGCCTTGGGGCCTGCTGGTCTGGGCCGCAGGGGGTGACAAGCTTCAGAGAAAGGAAGAAGGAGGAAATTCAGTGGGGACAGCTCTCCAGGTGGACACCTGGTCACAGCTCACCACACTGAACACACGCACATGACTTCATCAGAGCCTCACAACAGCTGCTACCAGATGGAGGCTGTCAAGGTCACCATCTGACAGATGAGGAAACTGAGGCCCAGAGAGGCGACATCACTTCCTCACGATCCCACATGTGGGGCTAGAGAGATGGCTCAGTGGTTACAACACTTGCTTGCAAAGCCTGCCAATCAGGATTCGATTCCCCAGCACCTATGTAAAGCCAGATGCACAAAATGGAGCATGTGTCTGGAGTTTGTTTGCAGTGGCAGGAGGCCCTGGTGTGCCAATTCTCTCCCTCTCAAATAAACAAATAAAAATACTAAAAACAAATGAATAAATAAGACCCCCACATGTGATAAGATGTGGAGCTGGGCTTTGAACCCTTCAGCCTGGCTGGCTTGCTGCCTCTGAGGCTCACTCTGTTCTCTGTGTCCTGTCCTTCCTGGACCTGCCCTGACTCTCCTACCCCCTGCCATGGCATGGAGATGTCAAGAAGCAGTGGACAGGAGCTGGGCAAATCTAGCTAGCTTTGCTCTTTCTCTGACCTCAGTTTACCCACGTGGGAGTCCCTTGCATCTGAGGTGCCATGTGCATCCCCACTGCTCTCTCTCTCTCTTTTATTTATTAGAGACAGAGAGAGGGAGAAAGAGAGAGAGAGAGAGAGAGAGAGAGAGAGAGAGAGAATGGGCACGCCAGGGCCTCCAGCCACTGCAAACGAACTCCAGATGTGTGTGCCACCTTGTGCATTTGGCTTACGGGGGACCTAGAGAATCGAAGCCGGGTCCTTAGGCTTCGCAGGCATGCGCCTTAACCACTAAGCAATCCCTCCAGCCCCCCTCCCCATGGCTCTCTTGTTGGACCTGATTCACTAACTGACCTGTCGCCTCTGACCCCCTCTTCTCTCTCCTCCTTCTTTGCAGCCCACTCTCCTCTGTTTACTCTTCTTCTTCTCTTCCTCCTCCCTCATGTATATCACACCAGAGAAGTGCCATCTCCCTTCCTCTTTGCTTAACCCTTCCTCCCCCAAGGCCAGCAGGGGGTCAGCGCACCTGCACTGCTCATCAGGATGGCCTCCTCCGTGAACTCGGTGGTGGTCAGATAGTACTGGAAGTCATCAGGGCCTGAGGCGTTCGGAGCTACGATGCAGAGGAATAAAGACTGAGTCCTGGGCTGAGGGGGGAGGGAACTGCAGGGAGGCAAGCAGGAATTCCTTCTCCCTCTCTGCTTAGCTTGGTGGCTGGGTATGTGCACCTTGGAACAAGGGAATTTTATTTACTGTTATTTTTTTTTTTTCCACAGGGAGAGAGAGACAGAGGGGGAGAGAGAGAATTGGTGCACCAGGGCCTCAGCTACTGTATGCCTGCGCCACCTAGTGGGCACGCGTGACCTTGCGCTTGCCTCAGCTTTGTGTGTCTGGCTAATGTGGGATCTGGAGAGTAGAATATGGATCGTTAGGCTCGCAGGCAAGTACCCCAACCGCTGAGCCATCTCTCCAGCCCGAACAAGGGACATTTATTGCATGATGGCTTTGTACCAGGTTGTTAATATTTTCCTCACAGACCTACTCTGTGGACCTGTGATCCATCCCCTTTAACAGATATGGAAACTGAGGCCCCCTCTGATAACAAGATATGTTATCAAGCGCACAAGCTGCATTGCCTCTCTTTTCTCCCCATTAGAAAGTAGGCACCCTGTGGGTGGGGCTATCTTGTCCCGTTCATATTTCTAGACCGTGGCCGGGGCAAGGAGAGCAGACTCGCAGTGACGTACGCAGAGTGATGTGCAGCAGGCCTTCCAGCAATAGGTTGAGCAGGTCTGTGGCCGCAGGGCACACCTATAGAGAGAAGGCACAGGAGTCCCCACTGGCGCCAGGCCTGGGTGGAGGGGCTCTCTTCTGGGAGGGCCACACCTGTCCCCCAGAACTCACTATCTTTTGGAGGAGGAAGGGCAGTAACTCATCCAGGGTGTTAGTCACCAACTTCAGAAGTTTGTTCACCAGCAGGGAGTCTTTCCTGGGTGGGGAGGGAGACCACGGGTAGAGTCTGTCATGTCATGTGGTGTGCGCAGTCTTGGGCCCAGAGGGAGAGGCTGAGCAGGGCTGAAGACACTCCTCTGTGCCAGGTAGCATAGAGGTCCAGAGCGGCCGCCTCCCTCCCTGCCTGTGTTCCCTTCCCCGTTCTTCTCTTTCTCTTCTTCTTCCCCTTTCCATTTCTGCCTCCACTTCATTCTTATTCTCTCCAACTTCATTCCTGGCATTTCTACCTTATTTTCTCTCCACCCTTCTCTAAGTTTTTGGGAGTTTTCAAGCAGGAAGAGGCCTCAGAGTCAGCAGAGATCACGGCTGACTTCCTGGAGGAGATTTTGTGCTGGAGAAATATAAGAATGATCTTTAGTGGCCCCCTCTGAGGGACAGGTTCTGTGCTGTGTGAGGCCCATGGATTAGCTTATCTTTTCCCCAGGAGTGCCCCACATAGACTGGGTACTGTGGGGGAGGAAACTGAGCCTCTTGGGAGCTGACACTTGTTAGTGGCCAAGCAGAGATTGAATCATAGTCATCATGACCTTCGGTGTGCAGGCGGGAGATGCTGACAGGTGACGGGTGCGGCCTGTGACCTTCAAGAAAGACAACTTCCTCCAAGGTGGAGACAGCCGGGTGGGGAGAAGCAGTTCCAGCCCCGAGTTTCAGAGAAAGGCCAGTGTCCCACCCTGCCCAGGGAGGCACGGAAGTGGCTGGTACTCACGGCTCTAGAACCTCAATGCTCAGGTATCCCGGTGGGGTGTGGCACTCCTCAAAGACCAGTTGGGTCTTATTCCCTATCTGCTCCAGCCGAACTCCGATGCGTATGTTCTTGATGATTTTGAGCCACAGGAGCCTGTAGGGACAGCATGTCTGGGGAAGCTCAAAGGCAGAAACCAAGGTTAAAGCCAGAAGTCCCAAGCTGGCAGCTGTTTGTTGCCAGGGGCTTACATTAAAAACTAGGAGAGGGGGGCTGGAGAGATGGCTTAGCGGTTAAATGCTTGCCTGTGAAACCTAAGGACCCCGGTTCGAGGCTTGATTCCCCATGACCCACGTTAGCCAGGTGCACAAGGGGGTGCACATGTCTGGAGTTCGTTTGCAGCGGCTGGAGGCCCTGGTGCGCCCATTCTCTCTCTCTCTCTCTCTCTCTCTCTCTCTCTGCCTCTCTCTCTCTGTCTGTCATTCTCAAATAAATAAGTAAAAATAAACAAAAAAATTAAAAAATAATTAAAAAAGAACTAGGAGAGGGGGCTGCAGAGATGGGTCAGCTGTTAAGGTGCTTTGCTTACAAAGCCTTAACGACACAGGTTCAGTTCCCCAGTACCCTAGTAAAGTTAGATGCACAAAGTGGTGTGTGCATCTGGAGTTCATTTTCAGTGACAGAGGCCCTGGTTTACCCATTATCTCTGTCTCTCTCTCTCTCAAATAAATAAATTGGAATATTTTTTAAAAACAATTAGGAGGCTTGGGTTGGAGGGATGGCTAAGCAGTTAAGGCATTTGCCTGCAAAGCCAAAGGACCCAGGTTCAATTCCCCAGGACCCACATTAGCCAGATGCACAAGGGGGCGCACGTGTCTGGAGTTTGTTTGCAGTGGCTGGAGGCCCTGGTGTGCCCATTCTCTCTCTCTCTTTCTCTGTCAAATAAATAAACAAATAGATAAATAAATAAAAATTAGGAGAGCTCTTTAAGCACAGAATCTACTGGATGATCAGACAACTTTGGACCACTATCCCCACAGGGCAGCAAACACTTAGGCTGAGGGTCATCTCCAGACGGGCTGCGTGCTCTCCGGCTTGTTCTAGGTCCCACGGGGCCAAGGTCCAGTTCAGTATTATCGCACTGTCCCAGCCAGGGCAGTGGTCATCAGAGAGCAGAGACATATTTCTCGGGGCCCAACTTCCGTGTAAAGAATTCCTTCGGATTCACATTTCCTATCCAAGGGCTGACTAGGTCCCGCCCTGCTTAGCTTCTGACGTCAGACAAAGCCGAGACACATTCAGGGTGGTGTGGCTCTAGGTGGGATTCACGTCTCTGTTAGGTAGTTTGGGCACACCAAGAAAGCCACAGTGCACAAGAGAGACAGGAGAGGACATTTTCTCAAAGGACATTACGAGCCTCCCTGTGTCACGTGTCCGCATGGGTCTATTTCACTGCCTCTGATGACTGTCATCTGTGCATCCGCTTGCACGTCAGAGCTGCGCAGGTGGACGCTTGGGCTCCTGTAGTAAGGAGCTAGAATTCTAGCTGGTTACAGATGCAGGTCCAGGGGAACCAACGCCTCTGTTCCAGCTCCTCCCAGTCTACGTGAGTGCCCCTTCCGCCTGCCTGCTCACATGGCAAGCGTGCGTCCCCCCCAAGCACGGGAAGCAGGCCTTGCTGAGGAACCACTCTGTGATTCTGGGAAGGGCCTTCTCCCACCCCGTGCCTCAGTTTCCCCATCAGTCAAATGTCTCTGCTGCGATCCTTGTGGTGGCACGTGGCTTTTGTTAGGCCAGCCTCTTTGCCAGGTGCCACTTGCCCTGTGGTGAGGGAGTTTCTTAGGTACTTACTCCTGGAGTGAGAGGTACAGTTTGCAGCGCAGGGTGACTTGCAGCAGACTGTCACTTAGGATTTCCAGGGTGACCTCCGGTCCTTTGGCATCTTCTATGATTAATCTGCGAGAGGCACCGGGAGATGTGGGTGTGGCCTGGGAAGGCCTGCATGGCCCTGTGTGTATCTGGAGCACTTAGAATAGAGGCCAGGACTGGAGAGGTAGAGATGGCTTTGTCCACAGCTCAGCTCCAGTCCACAGAGCTCTAGCTCCAGCCTCCAAGCCTTGGAGACCTATTCAGCCCTTTCCCTTCTCTGGGCCTGGGTGTCAGCCTCTATCAAAAAGGGGTACAGGGCTACAGAGATGGCTTAGCAGTTAAGCGCTTGCCTGTGAAGCCTAAGGACCCTGGTTTGAGGCTCAACTCCCCAGGACCCATGTTAGCCAGATGCACAAGGGGGCGCACGTGTCTGGAGTTCGTTTGCAGTGGCTGGAGGCTCTGGCGCACCCATTCTCTCTCTCTCTCTGTCTCTCTCTCTCTGCCTCTTTCTCGCTCTGTCTGTCGCTCTCAAATAAATTAATTAAAAAAATAAACAAACAAAAAAAAAGGGATATAAAAGCCAGGCGTGGTGGAGCATGCCTTTAATCCTAGCACTCGGGAGGCAGAGGTAGGAGGATCGCCGTGAGTTCAAGGCCACCCTAAAACTACATAGTGAATTCCATGTCAGCCTGAGTTAGCAGTGAAACCCTACCTCAAAAAACCAAAATAAATAAATAAATAAATAAGGTAAAAAATTGGGACTAATGGAGAGAGGGAGGGCATATGATGGAGCGTGGATTTGTGAAGAGGAACGTGGGGGAGGGAAGGGTGTTATCATGGTTTATGGTCTGTAAGTATGGAAGCTTTCAAAAAATAAAAAAAAATTGTAAAAAAGGGAGGAACAGCAGAGGACCACCTGTGGTACTTAACCCATTTGAATTCAAGGGTAAGCCTCCAAGGCTGGGGCTGTGATTCAGTGGAAGATGGCTTGCTTGGCATGTAGGAGCCCCTGGGTTAAATCTTCAGCATGAGGGGATAAGTATCTATAAGCTTTTGCAAAAAAATAAAAATAAAAATAAAAATAAAAAAGGCCAGCAGGCAAGAAGAGGCGAGGAGCTGGGTGTGGTGGCGCACTGCCTTTAATCCCAGCACTCAGGAGGCAGAAGTAGGAGGATCGTCATGAGTTCGAGGCCACCCCTGAGACTACATAGTGAATTCCAGGTCAGCCTGAGCCAGAGTGAGACCCTACCTCGAAAAACCAAAAATAAAAAATAAAAAGAAGAGGTGGGGGAGTGAGAGGCCTGATAGATTCCCTGAAGAAAATTCCTCCTAAAGTCTATGGTTTTGAGGACCTGTAGGATTTTCTCTGATCACACAGGGATGGGATTAATGTGCTTAGGGGCTGAGCTTGTCACTGCACAGTCCCAGGTCCAAATCAGAGCTTTCCTTTAGGCAGCTACATATGATGGCAACAGGCTCTGACCGAGCTGCTCCCAGGGCCAAGCAGATAGCATCGGGGAGCAAGATCCACCCCTTAGACTGTCTCTTCATTAAGTTGTCTGTATGTCTCATTCCTTACGTGTGCTGTCCATCAGTCATGACATATGACTTTCTCATTAGGCCTGGGGAGATGGCTCAGTGGTTAAAGGCACTTGTTTGCAGAGTCGGCTGGCCTGGGTTCAACGTAGAGCCAGATGCAAAACACAGTGCATGTGTCTGGAGTTTGTTTGCTGCAGCAAGAGGCCTGGGCATGGGCCCGTTCTCTTTCTCTCTCTCCCCAAATAAATGAATAAAATATTAAAAATAACTTCTCATTAATTAATACATCAAGTCATGGAGTGGTTGGGTGGCAGTGGACTGACTTGGGGGTTTACTTGGGAGGTCAGGCCAGGTGTGGCCAATCAAAATTATGGGTGGTATTGGGCCTCTGCTTCCAAACTCACATGCCTCCAGCACCCCAGAAGACGACCTTATTTGAAAATAAACATCACAGACATAATTAAGTAGGATGAGGTCATACCGGACTACTGGGGGCCCTAAGCTAAGATGACTGAGTTCTTATGAGAGGGAATTTGGATCCAGGCCAGATGCTCTGTGAGGTGAAGGCAGATGGCAGCTGTGGCTTCTGACACCAGCACCAGAGGTTGGCAGCGAACACCAGGAGCAAGGGCAGGGATATGCTTCTGGAAGAAAGCAACCCTGGGCCTTGCCCTGGCCTCCAGCCTTAGCAAGGAGGCCACACAACAACAAGCCACTGTGGGGCAGACGTCCTGACAAACTCATGAAACTGGGAAACTTGGATTTGGTGTAACACATTCTGATTTTTTTTTTTTTTTTTTTGAGAGAGAGAGAGAGGAAGAATGAGGGAGAGAGAGAGAGAGAGAGAGAGAGGAAGAGAACGGGCACACCAGAGCCTTTCAGCCATTATGAACGAACTCAGATGCATGCTGGAGATTTGAACAAGCATTCTTAAGCTTAACAGGCAAGCACCTTAACCACTAAGCCATCTTTCCAGCCTGATTTATTACTAAAAAAAAAAAGAAAACTTTTTAGAGAGAGTGTGCACGCGAGAGAGAAACAGAGAAAGGGAGAGAGAGAGAGAGAGAGAGAATGAATTGGTGCACCAGGGCCTCAGCCACTGAAATCAAACTCCAGATGCTTGTGCCACCTAGTGGGCATGTGTGACCTTGTGCTTGCCTCACCTTTGTGCGTCTGGCTTATGTGGGATCTGGAGAGTAGAACATGGGTCCTTAGGCTTTGCAGGCAAGTGCCTTAACCATTAAGCCATCTCTCCAGTCTGGACATTCTTGACTTTTTAAATGGGGATGAGCCATTGAAAATATTTTGAAAACACTACACAAGCCTGCAAAGCGCAGGTGTAGGGAAAAGCAGAGGGAGGGCAGCAGGGCCAGTGCCTGGGTGGATTGGGAGTGGCATGCAGAGGTAAGGTAGCGGGCACAGGTTAGGAGATACCTGCTTTGTGTCCTCAAGCCTGGGGAGATGCCACAGACTCACGTCTGCCTGCCCACCTCTGTCCCCCAAACCACACACACCCAGGGAAGAAGTGTCCCGGGAGAGAAGAGAGGCTGAGGCAGTCTTGCTGGCCACTCACCCGCCTTTCTCCAGCAGCTTCTTCAGCTCTGGGACAGTCTTCCCTGACAGTAGGTCCCCAACCAGTGACAGGTCCAGCCCGCTCTTCTTCTTGACGAGGTCTTCTTTGAAGTAGGGCAGATGGTCCAGAACAGACACAGCCTCGCTCGCGGATCCCGTCACAGGCATCCTGATTAGGCGCTTTAGGATCTTGTGCTCTGACAACAGGTCTGAAATGTCTGTGGACACGGCCCCTCCTCAGTATGGGACTGTCCCCTTCAGTCATTCAACAAACTCTCACTGGTACCTGCTCCTAGCAGACCATTAAGACAGCCATTCAATGGAATTTCAAAGGGGAAAGTGGGGGGGGAGGGTAATACCATGGGATATTTTTTTATAATCATGGAAAATATTAATAAAAATTGAGAAAATTAAAAAAGACAGCCATTCAATGACAAGTACTTATTAAGAGATCAATCTCTGGGCTGGAGGGATGGCTTAGCGATTAAGGTGTTTGCCTGCAAAGTCAAAGGACCCAAGTTTGATTCCCCAGGACCCACGTTAACCAGATGCACAAGGGGGCACCCTGGTATGCCCGTTCTCTCACTCTCTCTCCCTCTTTATCTGTCAATTTAATCAATCAATCAATAATAATAATTTTAAAAGAAATAAATGAAATACTGGATAAGAAATACAAGTAGGTTAAAAAATAATAAAAAAAAGAGAGATCAATCTCTGAGATGGCTTAGTGGTTAAGGCACTCACCTGCAAAGCCAAAGGACTCAGGCTGGCTTCCCTAGCACCCACACAAGCCAGATGCACAAGTTGGCCGCATGTGTCTGGAGTTTGTTTGCAGTGGCTAGAGGCCCTGGTGTACCCATTCTCTCTCCCTTCCCACTCCCTCTTCCCCTCTCTCATTCAAATATAAATAAAAATAAAAATAAATTAAGAAAAAGAGATCAGAGCCGGGCATGGTGGCGCACACCTTTAATTCCAGCACTTGGGAGGCAGAGGTAGGAGGATCACCAAGAGTTTGAGACTACATAGTGAATTCCAGGTCAGCCTGGGCTAGAGTGAAACCCTATCTTGAAAACAAACAAAACAAACAAGAAAGAAAGAAAGAGGGCTGGAGAGATGGCTTAGCAGTTAAGCGCTTGCCTGTGAAGCCTAAGGACCCCGGTTCGAGGCTCGATTCTCCAGGACCCACGTTAGCCAGATGCACAAGGGGGCGCACGCGTCTGGAGTTCATTTGCAGTGGCTGGAAGCCCTGGCGCGCCCATTCTCTCTCTCTCTCTCTGCCTCTTCCTCTCTCTATTGCTCTCAAATAAATAAATAAATAAATAAACAACAAAATATTTAAAAAAGAAAGAAAGGAAAAGAGATCAGTCTCTGATCTTGCTGTGATGCCTAGGCTGGTCTCAAACTCCTAGGCTTAAACCATCTTCCTGACTCAGTCTCCCACCTTACCACCAAGTCTGATGACAGTAAGTGCCTGCTGGGCTCAGGGCTTCTGCCCTCCTGGGTGGATGAGCTAACACTTACATCGGCAAGCAATTTTGGAGTGGCAGATATTTAAAAAAAAAAAAAAAACATTTAAAAACAGGGCTGGAAAGCCGGGCATGGTGGTACACACCTTTAATCCCAGCACTCGGGAGGCAGAGGTAGGAGGATCGCTGTGAGTTCAAGGACACCCTGAGACTCCATAGTGAATTCCAGGTCAGCCTGGGCTAGAGTGAGACCCTACCTCGAAAAAAAAAAAAAAAAAAAAAAAACAGGGCTGGAGAGATGGCTCAGAGGTTAAGGCGCTTGCTTGCAAAGCATAGTAAGCCGGGTTTGATTCCCCAGTACCATGTAAAGCCAATTGTACAAAGTGGTGCATGTATCTGGAGTTTGATTACAGTGGCAAGAAGCCCTGGTATGTCCATTCTCTCTCTCCCCACTCTCTCTGTCTTTCTATGCCTGCAAATAAATAAATAAAAACATTTTGCCGGGCAGGGTGGCACATGCCACTTGGGAGGTTGAGATAGGAAGAACACTGTGAGTTTGAGGCCAGCCTGAGACTACATAGTAAATTCCAGGTTAGCCTGGGCTGGAGAGAGACCCTACTTCAAAAAACCAAAAAAAGAAAAAAAAAAAAAAAAATTTTAACCTCCAAAACTATAAGCCAAAAGAAATCTTTCCTAGTTTAAAAAAAATATTAAAAAGTTGAGTCAGAGCATGCCTGGGGTGAAGAGGGTCTGTTTCAGACAGAGTGGTCAGGGAGGGCCTCTCTGGGGAGGAAATCTTTGAACCAACACCTAAAGGAAGTAAAGAAAAGCCACTATGGAACGATCTTGGGTGAGAACGTTATAGACAAGACAACAGCACACTCAATGGTCCTGAGGTTATGAGCATGGTGAGCTAAGGAACAAAGATCTGCGAGCTCAGGACCATGAGGAGCCACGAGGGAGAGCAGCAGACAGACAGACAGACAGACAGACAGGACAACAGGGGATTTACACTTGGGTAAGGCCTTCACCAGCAGGCTATGAGAACTCCTGCAGAGGAAGACAAGATCTGCTACTTGGGAAGTCAGGAGGTATTTAGAAGGGAAGGTAGTTAGGACTTGGTCTTCTGGGATCAGTCTGAGTTTTGCCCCACTGAGAGGGAGAGAAAGAGCCTTTTAGGCAAGAGGACTCGCAGGAGAAAAGGAAGGAATCAGTCAATTGGTGGGGTGGGCGGGGAAGAGACTAGAGACTCAGAGCCTGGAGTGGCAGGGCGAGGGGCTTCCTCAGGTAACTGGGGAGTCACGGCTTAGAGCCGGGAAGGGAAAAGGGGAGCCCTGGGTGGCTGGTAGGAAGGAGGCCAGAGGTAGGGGCAGCCTGGAGAAGGGAGCTGGTGTTGTTCCCACTCAGCCTTCCCTGCGAGGTCCTGCAGATCCCCCGAAATTCACCTGTTTCCAGTTGGCTCTTGCTGACCCGCAGGAAGATCGGGCCGTGGACCTTCCCTCGGGCTTGGGGCAGCAGCCCCCAGCACAGCAGTGACCACCAGAGCCGCAGCATCCTCCTGTCCAGGACCTGCGGCCACAGAGGGGACAGCCTGATGTGGTTACGTGAAACATCACCCTCGGGGAGAGCAAAGTATGATTTGGACCAGTGAGTTTGATGGGGTTCCTTTAGGGCAAGGGGAGGGGTTCCTTACAGGAACTTGGGGGTCCCCAAAGCAGCTGTACCACTGAGTATCCATCATCCCAGCGTGGACGACGTCCTCCCCACAGCAGCCTCGGTGGCACCCCCTGGTGTGGGACTTTCCCCCAGCAGATGCTCCGCCCTGGGCCTCAGGGTGAAGGCTTACTTACAGAGCATGGAGACCCCAAAGCAGCTTCAGCCCCAACAGCTCTCGTCCCATTCTGCGTGACAACCTCCCCAAGGCCGCTAAGACGGACTTCCCTGTCCTAGGTCTTTGACTCTCTCTACTCTATACCCCCCCAGGCCAGGAGACCTCGAGCGCCAAGACACATAGCTGCCACCTGAGATCTCAGATGGGGGCTGCACAGCCTTCCCTTACCCCCACCCCCCAACGCCCTTCCTTCCATGGGGTAATGTCAACAGCCCCAATCTCGTGA
This sequence comes from Dipus sagitta, assembly GCA_036346955.1. Lineage (NCBI taxonomy): Eukaryota > Metazoa > Chordata > Mammalia > Rodentia > Dipodidae > Dipus > Dipus sagitta. The sequence continues at coordinate 29,323,171 of CM070779.1, forward strand.
GGCTGTTGTGAGTGCTCTCAGCTGCTCTTGATGATGTTTTTCGGCAATGGTTACTGCTCTCCGTGTGGAGGACAACAGATATATCCTCAGGTGGCTGTCGCCCACTCTGTCTCCGCTGGGTCCGTCGCTCTGTGCCCCGGCTTCAGACCTGCCCGTTCTCCAGCCCAGCCACACTGTGATCTTGGCTCGCTCTCCTTCAGCCCCCATTGTGTGGGCGGGTTTCAAAGCCGGGCCTTGCCGCTTTCTGCTTGTGTGACCCGGGGACATCCCTCAGTCCCTCAGTTTTCCTGTTTGTGGAGTGGGGACGGGCATAGGCCACTGGGAGGAATACAGCTGGCGATATGTGGAAAGTGCTCCGTGCATAGCAAGTGCCTGACAGCTGTGACCACGCACTGGCTGTGGCATTTGGAGCCACAGATCTTTCCCAGCTAGAGAGGAGCTGTTCCAACCAGGAGCATCTTACCAGCTCCTGCCAGCAGAACCTCAGGCTCCCGAGCGGCTGAGAAGACTCAGGCAGGACCCCAGAGGCTAAGTGTCACCCCCCGAGCGCAGGGAGGTGAGCCCCAGAGTGGCCCAGCCTACTCAGGAGTGCCTGCGCTGGTCCTTGAACATCCAGGCTTCTGCTCATTTGGGGGCATTTGGTGGTAGCTTGCCCAGAATGTGCTAGACTCTGGCTTCTAGTCCCAGCATCTCACCAAACAACTCTCCCAGATCCCGCCGAGTAAATAGCAAGTGAAAATTTTGTTTGTTTGCACATGCAAATTTAGAACGGTGTGGAAACTCGTGTTAGGGTCTCAGCTATCCATGTTTGGTTAAATACATCTACTGTTCTTCCCCCAGCCCAGGTCAAGTCTCCTGCCCTCTGAAGTTCGCACCCAATTTCCATCCCCTCCGCTTCTGGTCTCAAGTCACAAGTGTCAGCCCTGACCTCATGAGTCCTTGCCTGGGCCGGCAACAATGCCTGGAGCTTTCTAGACTTCATGGCGATGTTAAGTCCCCACCTCTGTGGGATCTTTGGCCCATTTTACAAGCTGATGAGGCGGGCTCAGAGCAGCTATGAACTTCTCATGGTGAATGGCACAGCTAGGAGTCTGTTCCACTTCCAGCCTTACATCAGATCCTCGAGAAATACCGGGAAATGCCAGCAGCGTCCTCGTCCTTACCTGTCTCGGAGTGGGGCTGTCCGGAATCTGTCGGGCCAGTGTCCCTAGCTTGCCAGAAGGACAATGCTTTTATCTTGAGTCTTAAATGAGGGGTGGGCATGTGAGCAGGAAGTCCAGGACCCTGGCCAGGACCTGGCATGCGCAGGAGTTCCTCAGAGGAAGAAAGGGCTCCTTTTGACACTTCAGACACAGGGGCTTTCGGCCAAAACTGATAAGACCAGATACTGAGGCCGGGTGGGGGGGGGGTGCAGGCTGTGGGCATGGTCTGCAGACCCCAGGGAGGAAGTAGGCGTGGACTGGGCCCTTTCTCTTTGGCACTTCAGAGCTGCTGAGGCAGGTAACACAGGATGTGGGTAGGGCGGGAGGAGAGCAGGTCAGGGGCTCACAGCCTTGTGATTGATGGCCTTGTGACCGTTCCCTACCTACATATGGCCCTCAGGCTCTCGTTCCTGCCTGGATGTGGTCACCAAGGACACAGCCTCTGCAGCCAGACAGGTCTGGGTTCAGTGGCCTCCGCTGTTCTTGAGCTATGTGACTGTGGCCAAGCCACATTCATTCCTTCCACAAGCCTCACCCAGACTATAAGGAATCTACCTTTGGCTTTTTGGTGGATAGTGAAGGGTCACCGTGGCAACTCCTCAGTATGGGCCTGGCACCCAGAGAGGATTAACAAAGCCATTCTCTTCATGCCCACGAGGAAGCCGAGAGTCAGAGGAGTCAAACGCCACAGTCAAGGTCATGCAGCACACACTGGGGAAGCTGGAATTTGATGTCAGGGTCCAGAGAGGGCAAGGGCCACCCAGGGGTGGGAGATTGGTGATACCTGCAGTCACAGTGGGTCCAGGCCCAAGCTCTCCACTACCTCAGTACATGGCGCCTTCTGTGTGGATCCTGAGTCCCTTGTGCGTGGGCACAGCTGGCTGTATGAGCATGGCACCTTCGGGGATAGGTGGCGTGGTCACCCTGCAGTAGCCAGGGTGACCTCTAGGTGGGTCAGTTTCCCCGCCCCCCCGTGATGATCTTCCCAATGCAGGGACAGCCAGGGAAGGTGTTGCGTGATGGCCAAAGCATATGGTAAATGGCCCTATGATTTATTAGCATATATTAGCTCTTCTTTGAAACATGGTCAGACTGATCTTGATCTTGCAATTCTCCTACTTCAGCTTTCAAAGTAGCTGGAATAAGTGGATGCCCCCATGCCAAGCTAGACAAGATATTCTTTATTCCCCCCTTTTTTTTCAAGGTAGGGTCTCACTCTAGCTCAGGCTGCCTCGGAATTCACTATGTAGTCTCAGGGTGGCCTTGAACTCATGGCGATCCTCCTACTTCTGCCTCCCTAGTGCTGGGATTAAAGGCTTATTCTAGAATTTTTGTGTCATAACATCATAATCATTTTGGATTGGGAAAGGCTCTGACAGTTGGTAGAGAGCTGGGGTTGGGGAGATAGCTCAGTAAGTCAAGTGCTTGGCTTGGAAGCAGAGTTCCATCTCCAGAACCCACACCAATGCTGGCCATGGGGATGTGTACCTGCAATCCCAGTGCTGGGCAGGTGGAGAGGGGAGGATCCCTGGAGCTTGCTGAGCAGCCAGTCCAGCCTAGTGGATGGGCTCCGGGCCAACGAGAGAATGACCCTGTCCCCAAGGATAGCGACAGGGTGTGTCCTCTGGTCTCTACATGCACACATATGTGCCCTCACACACACAAACACGTATGCACTCATGTGTCCATACATCAGACATACTAAAGCAAACAAACAAAACAGCATTGGTGGGGATGGCAGTATGGTAGCTCATTCCTGTAATCGCGTGGCTTGGAAGGCTGAGGCAGGAGAATCGCCATGAGCTACAGACCAGGCTGGGCTACATAGTGAGTTCAAGGCCAGCCTGGGCTACAGAATAAGAGCCTGTCTCTCACCCACCCAGTGAGCTGGTGGACCTCTTAGTTTCTGTCGATTTAGTCTCCATATTGCCTCTTGCCACCTGTGTCACTGGGGAGAGGGAAAGGTGTTGGGGGACACATAGAGCCCTTTCCTCCTGAAATCTAGACTGTAATGGAAGCAGGAGGGATTTGCCCAGTGTGCGTAGGTCCCTCTGTTGTCTTTGCTGGAAGACGGGACAGCTTCCAGGGCTAAGCCTGGGAAGAACTCAGAGTGGCCATGTTAATCCCGTGGGCAGTGGTTCCTTAGTATTGTTACTGTGATTTTGAGGTATAAGAAACGGGCCTGTGTCCTGTTGTGGGTCTAACGAAAGGGCTTTGCCCAGGCACAATGAGAAAGGCCTGGTTCAGATCAGGACCCCGCCATTTTCCTGGCTGTGTGTTACTTGGTGTCCCATCCCTAAGGCAACAACGACTTATTTCTAGGAGACAGGACGGTTTATGAGATGTTGCTTGACATTTTCTTTGTTACTATTGAACTTTGTCTGTTCCAGCCCAGGAAGGGTATGGAGGCTCAGGGCTCCTGGGACTCCTGCCTCTGGGTTAAGGTTACCCAGCCCAGGAGCAACCCCTCTCCTTCCCCTTGGGCTGTGGGGACCTGAGGAGGATGGGTGAGATGGGAGCTGAGAAGAACAGGTGGTGGGGTGATGGCTGTGGGCTTCTGGGTGGTGGTGTTTACTGTCAGAACCTCAGCTTCTTGGGTGAGGGAGAGCGGCAAGATCCTTCGAGTGGAGCAAATAAGATGTCTTGGTCCCCAGAAGCAGGCTGAGATCCGGATTTGAGTGCCACTGATTTGGGAGGTGGATCCCCTCAACAGCGGTGGGGAGTAGAGTATGCCCAGACAAGAGTGTGATATCCATTAGCCTTTGTGGATGCCTGAGCTCCTCCTTGTCCGGGTGGAGAGCTCTCTTTCCTCAGAGCTGTTGCCTTCCCCGAGGAGGGGGGGGAGCCTGGGTCTTCTACCCCCCAACTCCCAGGAAGCCCTAGGTGACATGGGTGGAACAGAACTGGGGAACCTCAGCCGTGGCTGTATTGGGGAAAGGTCTAGTGTGTCCCTGCTTGGCCAGAGACATGCAGCTGTTCACGTCTTGCAGTTGTGTAGACTGAAAGAGACCCCTTCCTTGGGTCAGGCCGCACTCAAGACCAAGGTCCCCAATAATGTCCTTTTCCCTGGTGCCTACCCCTCTCTCTTCCTGCAAGAGCTCATGTGTGAATGAAGTCTCCTGCTGTTGGGGCAGAGCCAGGTGTGAAGAACAGGGACCTATTGTCTGGTTCCAGAACCTCCTGGCTTCAGGGAGGCCGGGGGACAAAGCAGTCTTGCGTGTCTGATGGGAGGGGCCCTGGCTGATAAGGTCCAGCACCCTGAGGCCAGGCAACGACATCACTCTTGATGACAATGTCTGAGTACCTGTGTCAGGTCTTATTTAATCTTCAAAGTGACATTCTTCCCACTTGACAGAGAAGGAAAGCCCACCTAAGGGAAGCCATGTCCCTGGGTTAGCATTGAGGGACCAGGTCTCCGGGAGTCAGGCCACCAGGATCAATAGAATGGGTGTTCCCCCAACCCCATAGGCTATCCCAAAGGGAGGAGGTCAGGATTGTGGATACCACCACCCTCCTGTGTTCATGCAAGGATGCGCTTGAACTCCACCCAGGTGTCTCACATAATCTCCTGCTCTGCCAGAGGCAGAAGGATTTCCCTGATGGACAAAGTGACAACAGATGGCAGGAGGCACTGTCAAGTGTTTATTGATTGCAGGGAGGGGCAGTCTACAGAGCTGAGACGCAGCCACCGTCTACGGATTCACCAGAAGGACAAAGAGCCAGGGTCCCAGGAGGAGGAGGTCGGAGCGAGCCTGAGACTGTCCTGGAATTGAAGGGTCAAACTAGTTATTACCTTTTTTTTAAAAAAAAAAAACCTCCTGCTTTGCTGTGGATTCTACAAGGTGACTTCTGGCATTGGGGAGTCATGACCTTGAGTCACAGAGTTCTTAGAAGGGTCAGAGGCAGAGCGTCTAAGCGTGAACCAGAGTGCCCCCTAGTGGTCTTCGGGTCAGCTGGCCATCCTCAAGCCCAGCCTAGCTCATGTCAGAATCCTCTAAGTTTTATAACATGTAGATTCCTGGATGTCTTTTGGGGGGCCCAGATAGTGAAGTTCTTAACAAAACTGGTTTTTAAATTTGGGGAGCTTGCCTTGTTACATCCCCCAAGATTTTATTGTAACAGCCTCACAGCATCCGGCAGAGCGGACATCCCTCATGCCCTGGGCTCTGCCATTGTCTCTTCTCTCTGACTCTGGTTTTGGCTCTGTCTTTCCTGTTACTCATTTTTCCTCCAGACTCACTCTCACACATGATGTTATAAAGCTACAGAAGCCGGGCGTGGTGGCGCACGCCTTTAATCCCAGCACTCGGGAGGCAGAGGTAGGAGGATCGCCGTAGGTTCGAGGCCACCCTGAGACTCCATAGTGAATTCCAGGTCAGCCTGGGATAGAGTGAGACCCTACCTCGAAAAACCAAAAAAATAAAAATAAAAAAATAAAAATAAATAAAACTACAGAAAAGGTGAGCAGTGTGTGCTTCTGCCAAAAAGAGACCAATAGTGTGAAACGGGGGGTGGGGGGGAGGAATTTGAATCTTTGGATTTCTCCAGAATTAAGAGGCTCAGGAACTCAGTGTTTCTAAAGGGTATCTGAGCGGATCAGGTCTCATAAGAGTCAAAGGTTTGTGGTCAGGGGGAGATGGCTTAGTTGGCAAAGTGCTTGCTATGCAGGCACGAGGGCCCGAGTTTGGGGTCCCTGGCCTCCACGTGAATTCCGAGTGCACCCTGCCTGTATTCCCAGTGCTCGGGAGGTGGAGGCAGAGGGTCCAGGGACAAACTGTCCAGCTAGATTAGTTGAATAGGTGAGCTCTGGGTTCAAGTGAGAGATCCCACCTCGGTAAGTAAGGTGAAGAATGAGGGAGACACTCAGCATCACCCCCTGGCCTCCACACACACTCACACACGATGTGCACACATGTGTACCTGCACACACGCATGTAACATACCATACACACACTTAGAGATACACACACACACAGACACACACAGACACACACAAATCATCAAAAGTTTGGGCCAAAGTGCCTCTGTAGAGCTGGGTTGGACATTCTGCCACTCGAGGGCGGTGGGCGAGTCATCTGTGGGTGTTCTTTGCTATTAATATTTCTGTTTCCGGCATCTCTAAATCTAAATCTCATCCCTCTAAAATGATTGGAGGTCTAAGGAGTCAGGACAGGCAGCTCTTCCGCAGACCACTTACCTCGATCACACGCCACGCGGCTCTACTGTATCCCAAAGCCTTCGCCAGTGGTATTGGGATTCCGGCTTTCATTTTCTCTGAAAGAATAAGTGTGGTGAGAGTCTGGTGGGTCAGGGTGGGCTTGGGAGGCAGAGGGCTTGCCCACAGTTCCTGGAGGGGAGCCTGGGACCTGTGGGATTTGGAATGTCTCCTGTTTCTGTCCGTCTGTCCTAGTCTGACCTGTCCATCTTATGCCTCTGGCAGCAGCTTCTGGCTGCCTCACACGGACCTCACATCTCTTTACACTCTTGCTCAAGACCCACCGTAGGCTCCCATCATTCATATCAGCAGTCCCCACGCCCCGATCTCCCACTCTGATCAAGTGACATGACAAAGGGGACCCTGGTACAGGGTACCAGCTCTGTCCACTCCCTCACACATGCCAGCTCATTTGTACCTTCTGGGGAATGTACTCTCATTTCTCCCTTTTACAGATGGAGAAACTGAAGCTCAGAAAGATAAGGCAGCTTGTCCAAGGTCAGCCAGCCAGCCAAAGAGCCTTGGACTTGAACCCCCATCCGAGTGAGGCACCTTGCGTTAGCTCTAGTGGTCGATTTGCGCCTCTACATTCTGCTGGGGCCAATCTGTGGGGTCTGGGATCTGCTGGCTCTGGCATTGTTAAAGGACCAGGTTAGACGGGCAGAGGAGGAAGAGTTGTGTCTAACTGGAAGCTCCCTGGAGCAGGGGGAAGGTGAACTAGAGTGGGGGGGATTAGTAGATCTTGTATAAAGGGGGTTCCAAGCAAAGAGGCATGCAGGAGGCAGACTCGAGCCTGAGAGAGCCCGCGGGAGGCCGAGGGACACACCGTTCTGGTTGAACAACATCAGTGAGTTGAGCATCTTGGTAACGACGCCATCCAAGCGTTCAGCCTGTGAGAGAGGACCGGGGCGGGGGGGGGGGGTTGGTCATCACTTGGCTGAGTGACAGGTCCTCCTGGGCACTCCAGGTGACCTGACTCATCCACATCTACATCTAGTAGAGGTGTTGGCATCTCATATCCCCTGTAGGCCAGAGCTACCAGGAGTTCTGGGGGTACAGGATGTCTGTGTGGGGAGCTGGACTAACTGAGGATGTCCCGCTGGCATAGCCAAAAATGCCCTGAGAACTGTGCTTCTCAGGAAAAGTCAGAGATCCTGATTTTCCCAAACATCTTGTTAAAATATTGATTTAAAAAATAAAGCTGGGGAAGGAAATATCATGGTTTGTTGTCTGTAAGTATAGAAGTTGTCAATAAAATATATATATTAAAAATAAAATAAATATGGGCTGGAGAGATGGCTTAGCGATGAAGCGCTTGCCTGTGAAGCCTAAGGACCCCGGTTCCAGGCTCAATTCCCCAGGACCCACGTTAGCCAGATGCACAAGGGGCCGCACGCGTCTGGACTTCGTTTGCAGTGGCTGGAAGCCCTGGCGCGCCCATTCTCTCTCTTTCTCTCTCTGCCTCCTTCTCTCTGTCTGTTGCTCTCAAATAAATAAATTAATTAATTAAAAAAATAAATATAAATAATTAAACAAATAAAACTTCTGGGTGTGGTGGTACACGCCTTTAATCCCAGCACTTGGGAGACAGAGGTAGGAGGAGCCCTGTGAGTTCGAGGCCATTCTGAGAATACAGAATGAATTCCAGATCAGTTTGGGCTAGACTGAGACCCTACCTTGAAAAACCAAAAGAATAAATAAGTAAACAAAATAAATACAACAAAACCATAAAAACCAAAGAAGAGTCAGGGCATAGCAGGGCATGCCCGTAATCCCGGGATTTTGGAAGCAGCGGCAGGAGGATCATTGAAAGGTCAGGGTCAGTCTGGTTTATATAGTGATTTTCAGGCTGGAACTACAAAGCAAGACCCCATCTGGAAAAAAGAAAGGAAAGAAAGAAAGAAAGAAAGAAAGAAAGAAAGAAAGAAAGAAAAGAACAAAGCCAAAGAAAAAAGACAGGATTTAGCCCACTTGAGATCTCTGGTTCATCCTGGGGACTGGGGAAACTGAAGACCAGAGGGATAAGGCTGCCCAGTGTCGCTGAGGCAGAGGAAGCGTTAGCTTTCTCATGGACAATCAGATTTGCAGAGTGGGCATGGAGCTGTGTGTGACTGTTCTTAGCGATGTCTGCGCACAGCAGGTACTCAGTACACGCGGGAGGCCGCAGCCCACCCCGGGGCTTCCTGTGGTGATTTCAGGGAAGTAAACCCCACATGGTGCCTCTTTTCAAAACGGCCCTTTCTGGCCCACGTGCCCTGACAGACCACCTCTTCCCACTCACGTTGAATAGGCCGATGTCTGAGATCATCAGCATGATCCGGTCACAGCTGAAAGAGAAGATGCCCGTGAGAGCCATTCCTCACAGTCCCAGTCAAGGCCTGCCCACTGAGCCCCTGCTACGTAGCAGGCACCCCCATCCCCCAGCTGAACCATTTGTTGCTACATAGGAATGCCAGCCCAGGGTGGCCAGACAGTTTGGTTTTTATGTTTGCAACTAGATAGTCTGTGTCTACCTATCATCTAAGGGCCTATCTGTCATTCAACCATCTGTCCTCCCCATTCTGCAATCAAGCAAGTGCCTTGAACCCCTGAGCCATCTCTCCAACCCCCTCATTCCACAATCAAAACACCCTTGAGTCTAATTTTATCTCAGGAGCCTCCAGTTTGCAGCCCCTGACTGGAGCAGAGCTGGCAGGGGCCAAGAGGGCACTACAAACTGTGTCCCCGAGGGCTCCGTGTTTTGGGTTATCACTGCCACACCGTCTTGGAAGCTTCCAAAATGGTCTGCCCCGAGACACAAGGTGGTGCTGGGGCAGACCAGCCCTGTGGTCAGGGGCGGCTTGCCCTGTGGTGGCTGGAAGACCCCTTCATTTTCCTTCTCTCTCTGATTCATCCCTCAATGGCCAGGCAAAGCCAGGCAAGGCAGCTCTCTGGAGCAGCCTTCACTGATGCCCCCTCCTGACTGTTTCCGGAAGGCCACGGTGATGGGGCATCACTCGGTAAACGTTCCACACATTTACCTGATACGATTAAAGTTGATCCTAAGTCGTTCATTTTCTGTGTAAAACTGAACTTCAGTATTGGCCTCCTGAAAACAGAAGAAGCCCGGCTGTATTTCTTTTTTTTCATTTAAAATTTTTTTAATTTTAGAGAGAGAAAAACAAAGGGAAAGAGAGATTTGGCATGACAGGGCCGCAGCCACTGAAATCGAACTCCAGATGCTTGCGCCACCTAGTGGGCACGTGTAACCTTGCGCTTGCCTCACCTTTGTGCGGCTGGCATACTTGGGATCTAGAGAGTTGAACACGGATCCTTAGGCTTCTCAGGCAAGCGTCTTAACCGCTAAGCCATCTCTCTAGCCCCCGGCTATATTTCTTTGAAAAGAATGCATCAAGTGTGGGGCGAGGGCATCTGAATCTCATCTGCTGGCTCTGCAATCACTGGGAAAGGTCTGACCCCTCTGAGCCTCACTTTTCACATCTATTCAGTGGGATAGTACTTAGGCTTGCTCCTTATTTAATAAGTGAGGAGATTCAAGCCTGTTGGGATGACGGTGATGATGCAGCCGACACGTTTGGCACACTGACAGGGTACCAAGCTGTGCTTTAAGAGCGTCCTGCAATTATCCCTGTGAGCCTCACCACCTGGCAAGGGGGACTGGTCAGTTCCCTAGTGGACAGGGGAGGAAACTGAAGGACAGAGGGCCAGCAAGCACCTCGGAAAGGCAATATGACCAATGTTATATCACCGCAAAGCTCAGTGGCTAAGTCAGGTTTCTTATGGGGTCCAAGACTTGTGTCAGCTTGCCCCTGGGCAGGGCTGACCCTGCTAGGTTCCCCTCCAGGCCAGCGAGTGACATCCGGAGCACCAACTTGTCCTGCAGCGCCCCCTGCTGGCCGTGGAGAGGTTAACAGGGAGTGAGGCTGGCCTGGGCAGTCCACTTCCACGGCTGCTAGGGCACCTAGAATACCTTCCTCCAGAGACCAGAGGGCAGAGGCCAGAGCTTCAAGTGCCCAGGAAGTACCATTTAACCTGTAATCTGTGGAAGCAACCCCCCACCCCGGAAGTGTTCAGCTGTACACGGAGACTCAGCTGTATAGAGGTGGCAACGTGATCTACCTACTCACCAGGAGGAACTACACAGCCTCCTTGGTTAGGCGTGGCTGGCCTTTTTATACCCAGCACCCCTTCACTGGGAAGTGCTCCTTGTTGGAACAGGGCTGTCTTGCTGGGAGGTTATGTTCCCTCTACCCCTGGGTGGCTGGTGGTGCCAGGGCCAGGACGATGAGGCGGGCCTTCTGATTTGTATGTGGACTTGAGGTGGTGCTATCTATGCTCAGGGGTTCCTTGTGGTGGCAAGCTAAGGCGACTCTTTAGCTGAGACCCCCTCCACACACACACCCCTTAACCATCCTCACCAGAATCCCTGTCTCGGGCTCTGCTTCTAGAAGCTCTACCCAAGTTGCCTCATGGCTGGGCTGGTCATTCAATGACATCACCATCCCTTCCCTCCACTGGAACCTAGGACCTGGGGCTCCCAACGGGCAGGGGCGAGGCCAGTTGGGAGCTTCCCTGGACATAACTTAGCTGGACTAAGGCTACTGACAAGCATTAGCTCTTTCTCTCCGTCACGTGTCCCAGCTCAGAAAACTGATACATTTCCATCCTCCTGGTCATAACAGATTGGCACATGTGACCCAAGCATGACCAATGGGATTCAGCTAAGACACTGCTGGAACCTTCCTAAAGGGACGGTACAACTGTAGAAGATAAGCCTGATGCAGCTGGCGGGCCCTTCCCTGAGGATGAAGGCAGGAGACAGGGACAGGGCTGCCAGAGAGAAGATGAAGAGGGACATTGTTGGAGCACCTGCACCCAGCCCGTCCTGAAGCCAGCCCCATTTTTCAGTTATTTGAGTGAATGGAATTCCCTCTGAACATGTGAGTTGAATTTCTGCCTAAACACCCCTGACCAGTAAAGCCACACCATCTGTGGTGGTTTGACTCAGGTGTCCCCCATAAACTTAGGTGTTTTGAATGCTAGGTTCTCAGCTGATGGAGATTGGGGAATTAATGCCTCCTGGAGACAGTGTATTGTTGGGGGGGGGCTGGCTTATGGGTGTTATAGCCAGTTTCCCCTTGCCAGTGTTTGGCACACTGTCCTGTTGCTGTTGTCCAACCTCTGCTTATGCCATCGTTTTCCCTGACATTTTGGAGCTTCCCCTCGAGTCTGTAAGTCAAAATAAACCTCCCCCCACCACCCCACACAAGCTGCTCTTGGTTGGGTGATTTCTGCTAGCAATGCAAACCTGACTGCAACACCATCCAAGTGGGGCCCCCAAGCTCCTGATTTTGGTTTCGTGCTGCCCCTCCCCCCTCTGCTGCTAAGGTGACAGCAGTGGTGCACGCAGGAGGGTCCCCAGGCTTTGGATCATGTCACAGACACTTGAACTCACGATGCCGAGAGAGAAGAAGGGCCGGTCATCTCTGTTGTTGGGTAGGAAGTCTAGTATGAACTGTTGGGCTGCCTTGGGGCTGTCCTGGTTCAGCAGGAGCACGGGGCTGCTCTGCATGAAAATCTTCACCATCTGGGTGGGCTCCAGCTTCTGTGCTGCCTAGAAGGACATCAGACCCCCCCACCACCACCGCCATGCTTCACCATGGAGCACAGCCCCGGCCGCCCCCGCCCCTCCCTGCGCTCCAGCCACACTGTCCTCTCTGGAACCCTCTGGCTGGAATACTGTCCCTCTCGGAGACACTCTTCGGTGTCCTAGCCTACAGCAGGTGCCCAGAGTCGCCCTGGCCACCCAGCGTCAGTCCTTTGTCACTCCACTTGCCGTGAAGGAGCACTTGAAACCATGCAAACACCTCTGCTAGACTTGAGACTGTCGAGTCCCTCCCCCCCCGCCCCCCAATGGTGGAGGGAGAGGATGGAGCAGCGGAGCCTCAAAGCGCCCAGCCAGCGACAGGTGACAGAGGGACTCACCGTCTTGTTGATCTCCTGGATCTCTTCCTTTAGTTCCCGATCCAGATGAGAAGGCTGAGGAGAGAGGAAGTGAGGAGGGTCAGCTGCCCCCACAATGGTGGGGTACCAGTGGTTCTGAGTGTATTGGCACCTGGCCTCAGCAGGAAGGGACAGCCCTGATCTGCTAGCGATGGCTGCTGTGGGTATCGCCCTGGTAGACAGTGGTGTAATCGCCATCGCTGGCTTACCTGGTATCCAAAATGCCCTTGGAAGAGGAAACAGGTGCACCCAGGGCAGAGAGAGCCAGGGCCCCGAGCTGGGTGTTGAGGGGTATGCTTTCCGCTCTGGGGTGGAATGTCACAGGCGGATTCTTTGCAGAGGGAGGGCTGAGAACCGAGAATGACCGGGGATCCCTGCCTGGGGTCCCTTCTGAGGCCGCAGATGATGCAGAAGTGGTCCCCACCCCTTGTCGCGTGACGAGGGCTCACCCAAAAGCCCAGCATGAACTCGGATTCCTCTTGAGGGAGCATGGCCACTATGATCGCGTTCACCACGTCCTGCCTCAGGGTGAGGCTGAAAGGGGCTCCATCCCAGATGGGCTCCCTCTGGGAAGCCACGGAGCTGTTGAAACACTGGGTCACACTTGCCTTGGAGTCCAGCAACTCGGCCTGAGGAGACACAGAGCAGGATGGCGGCGGAGAACTTCAATGCCCAGGGTGCCCTAGTCAAGCAGAAGCAATCGACCTGCTGGGGCGAGAAGGTTCTCCACCGAAGTTCTTCGGATGGAGCCCTCATTGACGTGTGCGACTAGGTCACAGTCTCAGTGTGCTCAGTGTGGCTGTGAGTCACTGTGAAGATGAGTTCGGCCCTCTGTTACCCTTGCTTTTCGCCCTCTCTGGCTCTTGGGTCTTCCACCACGGGGCCCTGTGGCACCTGGGCCCTCACCAGAGGTTGTACCATGCTCTTGGATTTCCCACCTTCCAGAACCACAGGCCCAACAAACTTCTATTGTTTATAAATTTCTCAGTCTCCTTTCCCCCTCCCTCCCTTCTCCTTTTCCTTTCTATCTTCCTTCTTTCCTTTCTTTCTCCCTTCCTGCTCCCCTCCCTCTCCCTCTCTCTTTCTTTCTTTCACCCTCTCCTGTCTGTGTTTAAAGAGGTGGGAAGGTGTCTTCCTTTGATGCCCAGGCTGGCCCTCTAACGCCTGGGCTCATGCAATCCTGCCTCAGCCTCCTGAGTACTTCGGTCTGTACCTGGGGCTACAGCCGCACACCACTATGCCCAGTTTGCAACCTAAATATTTCACTTTCAACCTCTCTGATACCGCAAACCCTTTGGAAGAAAGGAAGATTCAAACTTCAGCGGAATACATGGACTGGTTCAGTGCTGTGGATGGGACTGGATGGGTTCCAATCCAGGGGTGCCCGGAACAGGTCTAGGATTCACATCACCCCAGTTAGTCTGGCCTGCAGGGAGTTCAGCCCGAGTGTGTGTGTGGTGGGGGGGGTGCAATTCTGTATTTAACAGAGACTGAGAAGTTCCTGAACACTTCTTGTCTTTGAATGCAGTATCATTTCATTCTCTCCTAAGTATTGCTATTCATATTTCATAGACAAGAAAACTGAGGTTCAGAGAGGTGAAGAAACTTTCCCCAAAATTATGGCACTGGGAAAGTTTGTTCAGTGTGATCCTTGCGAATGTCCCTAACCTGAGGTCACTGTGTGACCGCACCAGATGTTTGGGGGCTGGAAGGAGCTTGCACGAGAGAAAAATCCTAGGTCTCTATGGGCACACAGGTCAGAGGCTGGGGGTGAGGTGGCTCTAAGGTTCCACCCGCTACTTTTCGTCCCCCAGGAGAGCTTATGCGTGACATTGTCCATCCACGTGCCCTGACTGGAGTGCGTTTCTGCCCATAGCGTTGGCCCCTGCACCGCTGGAGAGGAGCAGCTCTTCCCTGACGCCCCACTTTGCTGTGAGGTTCTGGGGCGCTCACCTTCAGGTGGAACTCAACACTGTCGTGCTCGATGTCCAGGGACAGGATGTCAAACTGCAGGCCTCCAGGGCTGAGGGAGATGGGCGCTGTTCAGGAGCGGGAAGGAAGCCTGTGAGTGGAGGCCCCTGGGCTGTCCCTTGGGGTCTATGGCATGGTCGGAGGGCCGGGAGCAATGAAGCTGCTGCTAGTAACCATGGCAACTATGAAGGACCGCCAGGTGCCTGCGCCGCATTGTCCTTTTACATATGCTAACTCCTGCATCCTCATTAGCAACCTGAGAGTGGGTCCTGTGATCACCGCCGCCTTCCAGACAGGAAACCAAGGCTCAGAAAAGTGAAGTGAGTGCTCAGGGTGAGGAGGAGACAGGAACACATCTAGTCCTACGTCAAACCTGCACGGCTGTTTATAACCCTGTGGCTCCCCCTCCGCACCGTAACCCACTTCCAAAAGCAGCGGGTGGATCTGGGGCCCAGATGTGCAGGGCCCATTTGTCCACTGTAAGCCTGTTTGCGTTTCCCCAAAACGGCCACCAGGTGGCGGTGGCACCCCATCAGCTCAGCTGTTGATATGGGGGAGAGTCCACAGGCCTGACCCATTTGGAGAGCAGAGCCTCCAGATAGACTTGGGTTTGAGCCCCTGAGACAGTCCCTTTCTGTCTCTAAATCCCTCTCTCTCTCTCTCTCTCTCTCTCTCTCTCTCACTTTCTCTCTTTTTTCGTAGTATTACAGTCTCACATATGTTAGGCAAGCATTCTATCCCTGAGTTTCCCTGTCTTACAACAAGAGCATAATAGCAAATCCTGCTTCACGGCCTAGTCATGGCCAGACCAATCCACATCCACAAGAGGGAAGAACCAGGTTCCAGCCTTCTCTATCCAGACTGTCCTGTGTGGGCTAGGACAAGGGGCCAGACTGCCCTGGGCCTCCGTTTCCTCTCACCATGGCCTGAAGAAGTGAGCCAGTGGGTCCAAAACACCCAGCCCTGGGCTTGGTGTGTGCCCTGAGGCTGTCATTCGTTGTGGCCTCTCCCCACTCCTCTCCGCTGCCCTGTGAAGGGGCGTCCCCTCATCCTAAATCGGCACTTGGTAAGGTTTTCTGCCCCCTGCCACTCTGCGGGGGGGGGGGGGGGGGGGCGGAGCTGAGCACGGGCAATGCCCACGGTGGGAACAGAAGCCCATGTCTTCCCCGCCTGCTACTCTCAAGGAGGTAGAAGTGATGTTGATGACCAGAACACACAGTTCCCTTCTGCCCTTGTCTTCTCCTCTCAGTAGCACATAGAAGTCGCTTTACCACCTATCCATCTGTTCATCTAGCCATCTGTCCACCACACGTTTGTAAGTGCTTCTCTGTGCCAAGCAGAGCGCAGCTATGTGCCTGGAACTTTCCTGTGATTTTTTTTTTTTTTTGAGAAAGAGCAATAGACAGCAAGAGGCAGACACACACACACACACACACACACAGAGAGAGAGAGAGAGAGAGAGAACTGGCGCACCAGAGCCTCAGCCACTGAAATCGAACTCCAGACGCTTGTGCCATCTAGTGGGCATGTGCGACCTTGCCGCTTGCCTCACCTTTGTGCGTTTGGCTTATGTGGGGTCTGGAGAGCCGAACATGGGTCCTTAGGCTTCGCAGGCAAGTGCCTTGACTGCTAAGCCATCTCTCCATCCCTCCTGTAAAAGTTAATCCTCACTAACAATCCTCTGAGATACGGACATATCAAGACCCATTCTACAGATGAGGAGACCAAGGATAAGAAGGAGGTGGAGTGACTTCCCCAAGGCCATGGAACAAATCAGCAGCAGAGCTGGGATTTGAACTTTGGCCTATCTGGTTCTGGTGTACCTGCTGGCCTCACATAGAGCCTGGCACATTAGAAGGCACTCATGAAGTCACAGTTGTGGTGCCTGCCCTGGGCAGGGCTTAACTTGTGCCGGTCTACCTGCTATTGGGTCCTAGTAGATGCTCCGGCTTGCCCGGGGAGGTCTCCCCTGCATGAAAGCGAGGCCAAGAGGTAGAGTCGGCGGCCAGGGGAAAGGTCGGGGAGAGAACAGCGCACGTACCCTGCACCAGCGTCAGGAGGTCCGCGTACATGTCGTTGAAGGCAGCCTGGATCACCGGGCACAGCTGCAATAGTCCAGTGCAGAGCGATCATCAGTGAAGAAGCAGCCCCATGCTCCACCGTGACCTGGTCCCCACCCGCCCAGCCTGAGCCTCACTGCTGTGCCCTGGCTAGTCAAGTGTTCACCTGTGGGGTTGATGGCCAGCTGGTGTGCCCACCTCCCAGCCATCCCTGCTGCTCAGAGTTCATAGTAACCTGCAGGCTCACTTGGGACCTTTGGCAATGGTTTGTCCATTGCTTTGGGCACCCCAGAGTGTGCCTGGCCTGCTGGGACTCTCCCCGGCGCACTTCCTGTTTGCTCACAAGACCCCATGTTTTCCTTGAAGAACGAAGAGAATTCACTTATTCATTCCATAGGAACCTGCCGAGTTCCTCCCACATGTCCGTCTCTGGAACAGAGGCCGGGCTGTCCTTGGTCCCCGTGGGTCCCTGTGCCCACCGTGCAGTTCTTTGTCTAACGTCGCCAGTACTTTTTGGCAACAGGTGACTTTGTCCCTGGAGAGACATTTCGAAATTTCTGGAGACATTTTAAGTCACCGCGACATGGCAGATGAGTATTATTAACAGCTAGTGTATAGAGGCCAGAGATGCTATTGAGTCCCTCCCTAGCCACAGCCCTGCCCCATGATAAGTAGTCCCAAAATTCTAACATAGCAAGCCATTGCCTTGACACTGATATCATACCTTCGTACTCATTCCCTTCCCTTTCTCCTTTGCCTTTTTTTTAAAAAAATATTTTCTTTATTTATTTGAGAGAGAGAATGGGCACCCCGGGGCCTCTAGCCGTTGCAAACTCCAGACGCATATGCCACTATGTGCATCTGGCTTATGTGGGTCCTGGGGAATAGAGCCTGTGTCCTTAGGCTTTGCAGGCAAGTGTCTTAACAGCTAAGTCATTTCTCCAGCCCCATCCTCCTATCTTTTCCTCCCCACCCTCTACCAAGAAGAAACCAAAGGTGGTTTGCATGACTGGCTTAGCTCCCTTTCCATTCCCCTCTCCTCTCCTTTCCTCTCTTCCCCTCCCCTCCCCTCCCCTCTTCTCCCCTCTTTCTTTCCCTCTCTTCTCCCTCCCTTCTTTCCTTCCTTCACCCTATCTCTTTAGCATTGGGATTAATCTTATGGCCTCACACATACTAGGCAAGCATTCTACCACCGAGCTACACCACCTGCCCTCTTTTTCAGACTAACATTTTTTTCTGTGTGTATATGTGTGTGCCGTATGTGTGGTGTGGAGTATGTGGATGGTGTTTGCACATGTATGTGCAGATGTGTGCCCCCTGTGTGCACGTGTGGAGGCCAGAGGAGAATTCTGGATGTCCTTTGACATGGCTCATCTGCATGTTTCCTTGAGACCGAGTCTCTCATTGAACCCTAAGCTTGCAGACTTCAGTCAGACTAGCTGACCAAACGAGCCCCAGTCCGCTCCCCACTGGCCGTGAACTTGCAGTCTTCCTGTCTCAGTCTCTGAGCAGCTGGGATTACAGGCCTGTACCACTAAGACTACCAGTATTGTTTGAATTAACCTTACTAACTTTA
This sequence comes from Dipus sagitta, assembly GCA_036346955.1. Classification (NCBI taxonomy): domain Eukaryota; kingdom Metazoa; phylum Chordata; class Mammalia; order Rodentia; family Dipodidae; genus Dipus; species Dipus sagitta. The sequence goes on from CM070779.1 coordinate 29,341,198, forward strand.
CAAGATTCCATTTGAAGATGCGTGTGGTGGGAGGGGGGGCTACAATCCTTTTGGGCTGAGGCAGGAAGAGAGCCACAACTTTAAGGCCAGCCTGAACTGCAAGGTGAGACCCTGTCTCAAAAAACTAAACTAAAAAAAAAAAAAATCTATCTATCTATCTTTCTTTTTTTTAAAAAATTTTTTTTTGTTATTTATTTATTTATTTGAGAGTGACAGAGAGAGAAAGAGGCAGATAGAGAGAGGGAGAGAGAATGGGCGCACCAGGGCCTCCAGCCACTGCAAACGAACTCCAGATGCGTGCGCCCGCTAGTGCATCTGGCTAACGTGGGTCCTGGGGAGTCGAGCCTCGAACCGGGGTCCTTAGGCTTCACAGGCAAGCGCTTAACCACTAAGCCATCTCTCCAGCCCTCTATCTATCTATCTATCTATCTATCTATCTATCTATCTATATATTGGTGGTACTAGGGACTGAACCTAGCACGCAAGGCATCATGCACCTTAAGCAAGTGCTGTACCATTGAGACACATCCTCTGCCCATCAGTTTTTTTGACTCAGGTATTTTTTTCCCTTGTTTTGTCTGATATGTAGATATTTGGTCTATGAAAATAGCAGCTTTTTTAAATTGAGCATGATGGCTCACACCTTTCATACCAGCACTGGGGAGGCTGAGGTAAAAGGATCACTGTGAGTTTGAGACCAGCCTGAGCTACATAGTGGGTTCTAGGTCAGCCTGAGCTAGAGTGAGGCCCTGCCTCAAACAAAAATCACCCCAGATATTTAAAAAGCTAAATATGGGACTTAAAAAAAAATCTTTCCCAGTGCAGAAGCAGAAGTTGAAAGTTCACCCTGACAGAATAAAAGAACTAAACCCATGATTCTAATGTTTAGTTGTTGTAGGATTTTGAAAAATGGAAGCAAAATGTGGTACTTTATTTGTCTTAAAAGTAAGAGGGTGTTGCCGGGCGTGATGGCGCACGCCTTTAATCCCAGCACTTGGGAGGCAGAGGCAGGAGGATCACCGTGAGTTCAAGACCACCCTGAGACTACATAGTTAATTCCAGGTCAGCCTGGACCAGAGTGAGACCCTACCTCGAAAAAACAAAACAAAACAAAACAAAAACAAAAAAAAGTAAGAGAGTGGGCTATAATTGGAAGAAAATTGATATCTTTATTGTTTTAAAATACTATTAATAAAATCTCACTGTGTATAGAAAATATTTTAAATATTTGTTTTAAATATTGCCACTTTTGTTTTAAAGTCTCAATTATAGTCACATTATAGAAAGAAAGACTTTTTGGGTTAGTTTGCTGAACTGTAAAATATAGTCCAGCTATTATAACAACAACTAGTACATAATGACATAGACACACGCCCATGATTTAAAGACTGACGTCAAGGGCAGCCACATGAACATCTAAGTGCAAGCCGGGCGTGGTGGCGCACACCTTTAATCCCAGCACTCGGGAGGCAGAGGTAGGAGGATCGCCATGAGTTCGAGGCCACCCTGAGACTACAGAGTGAATTCAAGCTCAGCCTGGGCTAGAGCGAGACCCTACCTCAAAAAACAAAACAAATAATAATAATAAATCTGACTGCAAGTGGATGAGATTGGAGGGCAAGGTGCAAGTGACCGCTGCTGGACGGAAGTGGAAGACTGTATTTCTCCCAAGATTGCTGTAGTTACCATGTCATCTTTTTTACTAAAATAGCCTATCAGAATATTAATAAAACTGATAAGATCCTTTAAGCTTACTGTGAAAAAAAAATGGCTATTTAACAAGGTGTTTTGAGACAAAGGGTGTAAGTGCTATTGTGATTGCACCATCGACTTACAATGGAAATCACTGGTCCATGTGACTGAATCCCTTACAACATTTGTGGATGAACATTCTAGTTTACCTGTGGCATATCAAGGGCATGTAAAAATGAGATTCACCTGGGTTGCAGGTGGTAGAGTGCTTGCCTAGCAGGTGTGAAGCCATGGGTTCTATCTCCAACACAGGCACATGTGCACACACACACACGCAAATTCCTGCAACCTGTGTTTACTGATTCAACAAATACGTGTAACAACACGGTGGGCGGCAGCTCCTGCAATACATGTCTAGATGGCTGTGAGATGGGGTGTGACGGAGTCTGTTCATATAAGCTTTTTAGGACATCATGCTTAGTTTTCAAGAATTCCTAGCTTAGGGGCTGGAGAGATGGCTTAGCGGTTAAGGCACTTGCCTGCAAAGCCAAAGGACCTCGGTTTGATTCCCCAGGACCTAGATGTAAGCCAGATGCACAAGGTGGCGCATGCATCTGGAGTTCATTTGCAGTGGCTGGAAGCCCTGGCGCACCAATTCTCTCTCTCTCTCTCTCTGCCTATTTCTCTCTCTCAAATAAATAAAAATAAAATATTAAAAAAGAATTCCTAGTTTAGTATTAAAAATTAAATGATGTAAACTTATAACAAAACTTAAAATAAAATGATTTTTTTTGTTTTTTTTTTTTTCAAGGTAGGGTTTTACTCTGGTCCAGGCTGATCTGGAATTCACTATGTAGTCTCAGGGTGGCCTCGAACTCACGGCGATTTTCCTACCTCTGCCTCCCCAGTGCTGGGATTAAAGACATGCGCCACCATGCCTGGCTAAAATAGAATGAATTTAATAAAAGCTGAAAACGTATCCCTTCCTAGCCATTTCGCTACATTTAATTAACATCTATTGCACTTGAGGTAATATCTATTATGTCCGTTTGTGCTGCTGTGTATCTTGACATCACATTGGTAGTCTAGCATGGCCCTGCAGGGAGGATTAACACCAGGAAACCAGCTACATAGCAGGCTCCCTCCCTGCCACCCCTCCAGAGACAGTTGTAAACACATGACCACACACCACTGACCAAGGCTGACTGACTTCTGGCAGTTCCCTTACCTTGACCTCAACCATCTAGTTGGCTGAGCGGCCCAGTCCATTAGACTTGACTGAATAAGTTATTCAGTCCCAGAAGTGCCCCACCTTGGCCCCAGCTTGCAGTTCCACCCTAGACCCACAGGGGCGCAATGTCCCCAGGCCAGAGGCCTCATCATCCTCACCTGTTTGTTCACCACTTTGGGCAGAGCTGGCATCAGGAGGTTCATGACCTTGTCCGCAAAGGGGTTGAGCATGAAGGACAGCCTTTGGGAGAGGAAAGTATGGTGAGGAGGGAGGGAAGACAGGAAACATCAGAGGGGAGAAGGCGTCCTGGGGGGAAGGAACTTGACCGAGTTCACCCAAGCTGTTAGACAGGGCTGAGGTGAGAGGCTGGGCTGGGGGTGGACAGTGGCAGGTTATCAGGGAAGAGGGCTTGGATGTTGTCGGCAGAGGTCCGTGCTGACGGTGGGATACAGGGACTTGTCACGTAAGTGTCTCCCAGTCGAGAAGTGCAGGGAGGTGCCATGCTTTGGAGCCCCTTGTAGGTGGCATACACTATGCCAAGTGCACCGTTCCTGCTGGCTGGAAATTATCGTCCACGAGGAGGTGACCTGTCCAGTTTGCCCAGTGCGGAAGTTGGGCCTGCCTTTTTGTTTTACCTCCAGGCCTACCTGGGTCTGTCTGGGTTGGCATGTGGAGCAGGGAGGGGGCTAGGAAAGAGGCCTCTCTGCCTTCCCCGTGTTTGCCTGACCCCCCTGGCATCATGTCGGACATACACCATTACTGCTCTGTCATCCCGAGCTGTCTGTGGCATCCCAGATTCCCTAGAAGACACTCCGGATCCAGAATCAAGTCCCTGTCTCAAGGGGCTCCGTGTTCTCGCCCTGCTCCCCGCCGCCCCCCCCCCCCCCGGCCTGCATGGCAGAGCCTCGCACTCACTTCTTCAGCAGACTGATGCTCAGGCTGTTCTGACTGCTGGAGCAGAAGCCCAGGGCGAGGCGGTTGGGACCCGTCTCGCTTTTCTCTATCCGCACCAAGGCTTGAGCCTCAGTCACCAAGTGGAACTCCACCAAGGTCTTGACCAGCAGCCTGGGCCGAGGGGGTGGGGAAGCAGTACTCGGGTTATGAGCGCTGATCAAGCCAGAGTCATGGCTCCGTGTACATCTGCTTTCTGTTCTCTTGACTCTCTCTCTGTCTCCTTGATTGGTTTCCCCCATCCCCCAGTGTCCACACCCCAACTTCTGGGGAGTCCTCTCCCTACTCAGATGTCCCGCAAGCTTTTGTAGGTTAGCATTATAGTGATGGGCTGCCTCATCCCCAAGCTTCCCTTCCCACAGCCCTCTCTCCATTTCTTCCTTTTTTGGTATTGGTAGGGGGGGGTCCAAGGAAGGGCCTCACTCTAGCCCAGGCTGACCTGGAACTCACTCTGTGGTCCCAGGCTGGCCTCAAACTCAGTGATCTTCCTACCTCAGCCTCCTCAGTGCTGGGATTAAAGGCATGGGCCACCATGCCCGGCTTCTGTCTGCCTTTCTCTCTCTCTCTCCCTCCCTCCCTTCCTTCCTTCCTTCCTTCCTTCCTTCCTTCCTTCCTTCGTTATAAAACATTGAGTTTCAGAGAGACAAAGGATAGCAGCAAAGCTCTCAAGCTGAGAAGCTGAGAGGGGTCCCAAGCAGGTAGCCAGCTTTTTCCATTTTCAATTCACTGGGCAGCCTTGTTGTCGGCTATGTGCTTCCAGAACCTACCCAGAACCTGACCACGTCTCTGTCCACCTGCTCCGTTCCCTGGCCTAAGCTCTTGCGGTCTCCTCCTGAGTTGTTGCCACACCTTCTGTGGAGCCTTCTTGCCTCTAGTCCCCACGTAGCCTATTTTTCCCCAGAGTAGCCAGAGGACACCTTTCACAGTGTTAAGCCAGGCTGTGGAGGTGGCTCGGTGGTTAAGTGCCTCACAAGCATGAAAGCCTGAGTTCAGGGCCTCAGCAGCCACATCAAAGCTGGACATAGGGGTGCATGCCTATAATCTGAGTACAGGAGGCTCCCCGGGACTTGCTGGCCAGCTGGACGACCTGAATCAGTGAGGTCTGTGTTCAGTGAGAGACTCACTCTTAAAGAATAAGGTGAAGAGTGACGGAGGGAAACCCCCAACATTAGCCCCAGGCCTTCACACAATATGGCCCCCCGCACACGTGACCGTGCATACGTGCATGCACATATACCACACGCGTGGTAAAAAATGTTGACATGTTACGCACTTCCTCTACTAAGACCCTCCTGAGCTCCGTGTCCTCTAACTTCATCAAAGCCAAGGTCCTGGGCTGGAGAGATGGCTTAGTGGTGAAGGCATTTGCCTGCAAAGCCAAAGGACCCCGGTTCAATTCCCCAGGTGTCACATAAGCCAGATGCACAAGGTGGCACATGCATTTAGAGTTCGTTTGCAGTGGCTGGAAGCCCTGGAGCACCCATTCTCTCTCTCTCTCTCTCCTCTCTCTCTCTCTGCTTCTCTCTATCTCTCTCTCAAATAAATAGATGAAAAATAAGTAAAATATTTTTGAAAAAGCCAAGGGCCTCATCTTGCCCTATAGACTTACTCTACCTGGCCTTAGCTACCAGCTGACCTCACCTAGCACTCTCCTCTTCCCTCCCCTGTCCTTGTCATTCTTTGAGCCAGGGAAGTGCACTCCTGCATTTTCTCTGTTTGGGGATCTTTTCCCCAGGTGAAGGGGGGTGGGGCAATGAGTGGATAAACCTTTCAAGCCTGCCATGCCCGACTGAGGGGACACTCACGTGTTGAATCCAACCACCATGTCCAGGGGGATCCTGATGACCAGCTCCTGGTCATAGGTAGAAGGCTGTACCCGCAGCTGGAGGATGTCAGCAGAGCTGACCTTCATCCTGGGTGGGATTTGGGGGAGAGGAAAATGGTACTGATGTTCCAAAGACCATTCCAAGCCTGCTCCCACCCTGTCTTTCCAGGCTTCCCTGGTGTCTGGACGGTAGCTAGCCCCCAAAACCCTGCCCACCAGTTCCTCTCTAGGATGGTCCTCTGTCCCTCCCTTCTACCCTTGCTTGTTCCTCTGCTGGTCCCCTGGCTTTTGGGAGGTGAGTCTCAGCTCCTAGTGCTAGTAAGCCCCTCTGTGACCTGACCCCTTTGCCCCCAGCTGTGAGATTTGAGCTGCAGCCATTCTGAGAGACTCTCACCCCTCCATGGCTTTGCCTGGCCTGTCCCTGTGCCTGGAATGACATGTTCTTCGTATCTCCATCTCAACCATGACCTCCATGAGAAGCATCTCCTTTGAGCCCAGGCCACCCTCCTCTGGGACTGCCCTCTTACAGCTTCTGTGTCACTCACTGCCTTGAGGTCACCATTAGCCACTTTGGGGACTTGCTTTTATTTATTTATTTTTGAGATCCAAAGAATAGTTTATTTGAAACAAAGGTGACAGGGTATAAGAAGGAGAGAGACGAGGAAGAACAAGTCTAACATAAAAGTGCACAGAAAGTATCTCAAATTAAAAAAAAAAAAAGGCAGTGGAAGAAGCTGTCTTCTACATGTCCAAACTGCTGACCTCAACTGAGCGTTTACATCCAAACCTTATAAAATGGCATTTCAAATCAGCACTTTAAAGAAAAGATTATATATATATATATTGGTATTGGTTTTTCAAGGTAGGGTCTCACTCTAGCTCAGGCTGACCTGGAATTCACTATGTAGTCTCAGGGTGGCCTTGAACTCACGGCAATCCTTCTACCTCTGCCTCCTGAGTGCTGGGATTAAAGGCGTGCACCAACACTCCCGGCTTAAAAAATATTTTTTATTTTTATCTATTTATTTGAGATAGGGAGAGAGAGAATGGGTGCAATGCAAACGAACTCCAGATGCATGTACCACCTTGTGCATCTGGCTTACGTGAGTCCTGGGAAATTGAACCTGGGTCCTTTGGCTTTGCAGGCAAGCGCCTTAACCGCTAAGCTATCTCTCCAACTCAGCACTTTAAGCCAGTGTTATTAGTTTTTCATTTATTTTTAAATTTTTTTGTCTATTTTTATTTATTTGAGACTGACAGAGAGAGAGAGAGAGAGAGAGAGAGAGAAAGAGGCAGAGAGTGAGAGAGAGAATGGGCACGCCAGGGCTTCCAGCCACTGCAAGTGAACTCCAGACGCGTGCACCCCTTGTGCATATGGCTAACGTGGGTCCTGGGGAATCGAGCCTCGAACCAGGGTCCTTAGGCTTCACAGGCAAGCGCTTAACCGCCAAGCCATCTCTGCAGCCCAAGCCAGTGTTATCAGTTTTTGTTACAAAAAAAAAAAAAAAAAAGGAAAGCTACAAATTCCACACTTTTAAATTGTACATCAGCAACAGCATTTAAGCTTTTCTTTATTCCCAAGTTGGTCTGAGCGCAAGCTGGTAGCAGAGAATTCTACTTAGCCTGATCTGTCTTCACGCATGTCTGTTGACTAAACAAGCAGCGTGCTTGGGGAGAGGCGTTGGGGGGCGGGGGGAGCTGCCCGGCCTCCACTCACCCGATGATGTATTTCATGATGGAGCCCATTATGTTGCTCAGCAGGGGGATGCCCCCAGCTGGTTCCTCTTGCATGGCACTCAGCAGAGGCAGCTCTTGGAGGATGGATTTGGCATTGTGTTTCTTCAGCTCTTCCGTAAGCCCTGGAGGGAGAACCAGGAATTGGAAGAGTCTAGGACGTGGGCCAGGGAAGGTGGCCTGGTGTGGGGTTCCAGGCTGGGGAGGGCCATCACTCAGTGCTTCTTGGACCTGACATCAGGTGCGAGTCCCTCCATCTCGACCCTGAGTCGATTGTGTAGGTGTATACCCTTGAGGATGGTGGCCCAGGTAGGCCATTTTTGCATGAAGAGTGCGGCTGGGAGTAATAGGAACTCCCTCTGGCTCTAATGCCGGGTGCTTGGGAATCACACCACGGGCCCATGGTTCTCTGCCTTCCTCAATATCTTCTGACACCTCTCTGCTCTCTCTCCCTCCTTGGGGACCCTCTTCTGTCTCTGTCCAATTTCATGGGATGCAGAGGTCAGGTCCTCTGAATACATCAGGTGGCCTCCAGAACGGCTGATTGTCCCTTCTCAGGCGACATTTTGGAGCAGAGTTTCTCAACTACGGTGATTTTGCCTCCTGGGAGACAAGTGCAATGTCTGGAGATATATATGATTGTCACAACTGGGGTAAGGAAGCTACTAAACCGCCTCTAAAACCCAGGATGAGGCCGTGTGCGGTGGCGCATGCTTTTAATCCCAGCACTAGGGAGGTAGAGGTAGGAGGCTCACCATGAGTTCGAGGCCACCTTGAGACTACATAGTAAATTCCAGGTCAGCCTGGGCTAGCGTGAGATCCTACCTCGAAAAACAAAAACAAAACAAAACAACAAGAACAACAACAACAAAAATCCAGGACAAGCCAGGCATGGTGGCGCACGCCTTTAATCCCAGCACTCTGGAGGCAGAGGTAGGAGGATCACCATGAGTTCGAGGCCAGCCTGAGACTCCATAGTGAATTCCAGGTCAGCCTGGGCTAGAGTGAGACCCTGCCTCGAAAAACCAAAACAAAACAAAACAAAACAAAACAAAACAAAAAAACCAGGACAGTCCCCCACAGCAGAGAAGAATGAGGAGCAGAAGCCCGGCCGGAGCTCCTGTGGCTCTCATTGCTACTACACTATGGGGGTTCCCACCAGCCAGGGAAGAAGGTCTTCTCCTGTGTGCTTCCAGAGAGGAGCCGCGGTGGAGGGCTTGTCTACAGGGTCACAGAGCTGCAATGACAAAGCTGTGTCTAGGACTTAGGCTCCCAGACCCTCTGGCAGAGCCTTTGCTCTGGGGTTCAGGGGCATGCTGCCTCTAATTCTGCTGATGGGGTTTCAGGCAAGAACAGTGGAATGTGTGTATGGGGGGGGGGGCGGGCAGGAGTATCACAGCATGCTCTGGCCACATACCCTTCTGCAGGCCGTGGGTCCCCAGAGCAGCAAGTTTTTGAAATTGTGGCATTTGAGAAGGAGAGTTTGGTGTGTCGTGGGCTGTTGAGATCATAGTACTCCTGACCTTTATAACTCACCCAAAGTCCCCCACCTGTGTCTTACACACTTCTCGGGATGGGGAACTCCCTCTGCCTTTGGATGGTTGGTTTTATTTTTCTACCTATCTTTTCAAGGCCGGGTCTCGCTCTAGCCCAGGCTGACCCGGAATTCCCTACGCAGTCTCAGGCGGGCTTTGAACTCACGGCGATCCTCCTACCTCTGCCTCCCGGGTGCTGGGATTAAAGGCGTGCGCCACCACGCCGGGCTTGGATGTTGTTTTATCTGCCCCTTTGCCCTATGATAGTGAGGTGGGGGTGGTGGTGGGTGTCAAAACTTACTGTCTCTGATGACTTCTGGGCCCAACTTGAGTACTGCAGGGGGCCTGAGGATGGCTTCAGCCAAGGTGGCTCCCAGCAAACCACAGAGAAGGGTTAGAGTCCACATGCCAGCCATCTTCCTGAGTGTCGGCAGGTGGCAGAGCCTGGAGTGAGCACAGAGCTGGCTGAGAAGAGTGGCACCCAGGGGACCTGTTTAGTGCAGTGGTTAAGGGCCGGGCCTCGCTGAGCGGCCTTGGACAATCAGCATAACCTCTGTGTCTCTGGATGGTCCTTTGACAAGTGGACATAACAACCCCCTGCTTCACATAACATTAAAGGGAAAGCTTCTTTAATCCCAACATTCTGGAGGCTGAGGGAGGAGGATTGCTGTGAGTTCGAGGCCACCCTGAGACTACATAGTGAATTCCAGGTCAGCCTGGGCTAGAGTGAGACCCTACCTCGAAAAACAAAAAAATGAAAAATGAAAAGAAGGAAAGCTTTGAGTGTGGTGACTTGATTCACATGGTAAACACTTGGGAAATATTAGCTGTTTTCTTCTGGTAAACCCACCAGCAATGCTTGGGACATCTCTGCTTCTGGTCCCCCCTCCCAGCCACGTGGGTGCCTCCTAGAGAGAGGCCCTGAGGTGCCTGGGTGTGTGGTCGCTCTGCCTTCCTGCCCTCATGCAGCTTCTTCTCCCAGGACACTGCCCTGCTTGGAGGGAGGTGGACATGGGTCCAGGGACCTGAGCCCCTTCCATGGAACATGGATTTCTTGTCACCAGAGATAAATGTGGCACTGGGTGACATGTGTCTGCTGTGGGCTCTCTTGAGACACAGGTGGGCAAGATTAGACCTCAGGGTCCTTGGTCAGGCTGTGAGTTCTGGAAGGGAGCCCTGTTGCCTGCTCCCCACGTTGTCCCTGATATGACCCACAGTGTCTGGTACAGAGTCAGGTTTCATCAGTGGCTGCGGAAGAACTGGAGTCTGAGTCTTCTTGGGACCCCTTACCCCCCACCACAGCAGCGTCAGGTCGGGAGAGGACATGTCATGCACCTGGGAATTAGATCCACTCAAGTAGGAGGCCTGCCTCCGTCACCGGCTCTGTCCTCAGTTTGCGCCTCTGGATCATGGGTGGTAAGGATAGTTCTGTGCCACAGGGCAGCTGCCAGGAGGGATGTACCGGCGGGCTGGCACGCTGCAAGTACCCATAAACAGCTGCTGCCACAGTGATGAGGAGTGATAGCGCTAATATTGGCATCAGATGGAACCGTCTTGTGGACAAGATCAGAGGACAGAGGGACATTTGCCAGGGCAGCCTCCACTCCCGCAGCGTATCTTTATCTTTCGGACGCCTGGGCCCTGTCTGCACCCGTTGCTCAGCCTCTGATCAGAGCAGCTCTGAACCTAGAGCCTGTAGCATCACCTCCCGTGTAATACTCTCTTTCCTCACGCCCCAGCCTACGTGGGTCCCAGCCTTGCTTTCTTGTCTGTCGGCACCCACGGGGCCTCCTCTCCAGTGTCATGTATGTATGTATGTGTGTGTGTGTGTGTATATATATATATATATATATATATATATATAGTTTTTTTTGTTGTTGTTGTTGTTGTTTCGAGGTAGGGTCTCGCTCTAGCCCAGGCTGACCTGGAATTCACTATGTAGTCTCAGGGTGGCCTCGAACTCACAATGATCCTCCTACCTGTGCCTCTGGAGTGCTGGGATTAAAGGTGCGTGCCACCACGCCCAGCTTACTCATCTTTTTCTTTTTTGCTATTGCTGTTCGTTTTTGTCTGATTTTCTACTCTTAAAGAAAGACAAAGAGAGAGAAAATGGGTGAGCCATGGTCTCCAGCCTTTGCATACGAACTCCAGATGTATGCACTGTTTTGTGCATCTGGCTTCACACGGGTACTAGGGAACCTAACCCTGATCATTAGGCTTTTCAGGCAAGCTTCTTAACTGTTAAACCACCTCTCCAGCTCCTCCTTGACTTATCTTTGCTTCCCATGTGTCACGTATTCCAGGAAGCCATCTCTGACTGCCCACCCTTGAGCACAGTGACCCCTGAGTCACCAGCCTCCCGCCCTCCCCATCACCCCACCAGGGTTCCATGAAGGTCTCTGAGGCTGATGTCTCTCTTTTTTTTTTGTCCGTGGCATCAGCTCAGCACATACGGGTACTGAGCACAGTGTATACATGGTGGGTCAATGCGCCTGGAATGAGGCCTGGAAAAGGCTGTACCTTCTCTGGACATGAGGCCTCTGTCTTTGGTCCTGACTTCCAGTGGTGTCCTGCCAATGAGGCTATTATCAGGCCCCAAGCCCACATTGTACATGGGCTGACCCCAACAGGTATCCCCTGTTTGGGGCCTTCCTTGGCTGCCAAGGCTTCCAGCCCGCCCTTCCCTACATTTTACCTGGACGTGTTGGAGTCCTGGGCTCGTCCGCTCCTCTCCTGGGTGGTGGGTCTGGAGACCCAGCCTTATATCCTCCTAACCCTGGCCTGGAAAGCCACCCTGCACAAGTGGGCCGAGGCCTCGTGCTGGGCCAAAATCTCCAAGGTAAATATTTGCAGCTCTTGGTGAACCAGAGCTGTTCCTGGAGGCAGCCTCTGGACTCCAACTTCCTGAGCTTTGGAGAAAGGACAGTCCAGGCCTGGCCTGAGGAATGAGGAGTGGGGTGCTGGGGTGTATGGCAGGGAGCTGGCCGAGGCACACTGTGAGCCTCTCAACAGGCCACTGCACCCTGGGCGGTCGCTCCCATGGGACACAGATGAACTCAGCAGCGGTCAAGATGGATGGGAGGCTCGGATCCGGCAGACGCCGCCCCAGGCTTTGTATTCGTTAGGGTGGGTGGGCCTAGTCCCCACCCATGGTCAGCCAGGCACCCTGACTTCAGCAAGGAAGTCAGCCTCCACGGTCAGCAAGTGGCAGAGTCAGGATTTGGAAACAGAACCCCGGCTTCAAAACCCACCTGGGATGTCTTCGTACCTCGGTGGACACAGCAGGGACATGGGACAGATAGGTTTCAAGTCCTGACTCTACTACTACGGTAATAGTTAACTTGGGGCTCATGTCCATTCTGAGGCTCATTCTATCCATCTACCAAGTGGGCCTAGTGCGAGCCCCTGTCCTGGACGGTGCACAGCCTGGAACTAGCCCCCCCCCCCCCCACAGGAAGGCTCAGTAGCTGTGTGTCATTGGTGCTGTTGTCACTGTCACTGCTCACGTGGGGTGGGCTTTGTGGAGAAACTAAGCTAACAGTTTAGTCCTGATAACTAACTTGAGAGCAGGACGTCACAGGCTTGCCCACCCCATCCTATTCCTCTGCACAGGAAGGATATACTTCCTCATCCGCTTTTTCGCTTAGGACAATAGATTCAAGCCGGGCGTGGTGGCGCGCGTCTCTAATCCCAGCACTCCGAAGGCAGAGGTAGGAGGACCACCATGAGTTCGAGGCCACCCTGAGACTCCATAGTGAATTCCAGGTCAGCCTGGGCTAGAGCGAGGCCCTACCTCGAAAAACAAAAAAGAAAAGAAAAGAAAAAAGTGATCTGGAGAGATGGTTTAGCAGTTAAGGTGTTTGCCTGCAAAGCCAAAGGACCCAGGTTTGATGCCCCAGAACCCACATAAGCAAGATGTACAAGGTGGTGTATGTGTCTGGAGTTTGTTTGCAGCAGCTGAAGGCCCTGACGTGTTCCCTCTCTATCTGCCCCCCTCTCTCTCCCTCAAATAAATAAGATAAAGAATGCGGGCGTGGTGGCGCACGCCTTTCATCCCAGCACTTGGGAGGGCAGAGGTAGGAGGATCACCGGGAGTTTGAGGCCACCCTAAGACTATAGTGAATTCCAGGTCAGCCTGAGCTACAGTGAGAACCTACCTTGAAAAACAAACAAAGGAGAGAGAGAGAGAGAGAGAGAGAGAGAGAGAGAGAGAGAGACTGGAGATCTGCTCAGAGTCACAGGGCCAGGGGTGGCGAAGTCCACGCACTCCTCGCCACACTCCCTTTTCTTGGTGACTTCCAGCAGGTAGAGATACAGACATGGTCTGTGGACACCCTCTGAGGACATGTCTGGGCTGCTGACTTCTGTCTGGAGGGGGGACCACTGTGGCTTAGGGCTGGGAGCACCACTGTTCAATCCTGTTCCCATCTGTAGCGCGATGAGAGGCTCTGGGGTCACACAGGTCCTGGCTGGTCTCCTCTTCCCAGTGGTGCCAAGAGGAGCAGAGGGAAGTGTGGTTTGCATCCTGCCGTGTCTGGAACAAGCCAAAGGTCCCAACAACTACGGCAAGCTGCTCTGGAGCCAAGAGGGCTCCCAGGAAGGACCCTGCCAGCAGCTTAGGCACACCTCTGCCCATGCCACTGCCTAGCTCCCCAGCTGGCTGCCTGGGGACAATGCCCCTCTGTGGGGCACAGGAACTGGTGCCAGAGCCCAGACCCACAATGGCTCTGGCTTCCTGCTTGTCCATCTGGCCCATTTGCTACCCCAGCAGGCATCACTGTGCCTCTGAGGGCTGTACGTGTGACCCCACGCTGCCCTCTGCCTGCCCTGGGCCTCTTTGTCTGGTCTCATTTCTCTGGCAGAATCTCTGCATTCCTTGTGCCCGTCCTCTTCCTGGAACCCTCCGCCCCACACAAAAGCCCCCTCCATGGGCAGTGGGAAGGACATGGCTCCTGTCCTGCTCTTGGCTGTAAGCGGAGCAGTGGTCCTTCAGCATGGCTGCCCGCCTCTGAGGATGCAATGCTTGGACCATCCCCCTCATAGAACTACTCCTTCAGCCGTCTTCAAGGCCCAGTTAAGATGACAGTATCTGCCCAGCCAGGCCCCCTGTGCTCTTACCCTCCTCTGAGCGCCCAAAGCCCTTTGTCTACTTCAGGGGTTGTACCTCACTCTATGAGGGGTGTCCTTTGTCCCCCATCCCTCCACTGTTAACTTTCTTTGTTCTGATGCCAGGCCCCTCTTGGTCTCTCTGTCTTTATGCTTTTACCAAAATTGAATTCCAGGTCTGGAGAGATGACTTAGTGGTTAAGGCATTTGCCTGCAAAGCCAAAGGATCCCAGTTCGATTCTCCAGGACCCACGTAAGCCAGATGCACAAGGGGGCTCATGTGTTTGGAATTTGTTTGCAGTGGCTGGAAGCCCTGGTGTGCCCATTCTCTCTCTTTCTCTCTCTGCCTCTTTCTCTCAAATAAATAAAATATATTTTAAAAAATCTAATTCCGGGCTGGAGAGATGGCTTAGCAGTTAAGCGCTTGCCTGTGAAGCCTAAGGATCCCGGTTTGAGGCTCAATTCCCCAGGACCCACGTTAGCCAGATGCACAAGGGGGCGCACGCGTCTGGAGTTCGTTTACAGAGGCTGGAAGCTCTGGTGCGCCCATTCTCTCTCTCTGTCTCTCTCTCAATCTCTTTCTGCCTCCTTCTCTCTGTCGCTCTCAAATAAATAAATAAAAAACAAACAAAAAATTATTTTAAAAAATCTAATTCCACCCAATAGCCAGGGTTTAACTCTTGGAACTATCATGTCCCTACCTGACTTATTCGAACCCCCCAAAGGCCACATGGTTCTTGCATGAGAACTGAGCTCCAGGATCTGAAGAACACGACATGGTTGGCTGTCGGCCATCTCTCAGGCCTCATCTCTCGTCACCCACTGTCCTTTCGTTTCTACATCAGGGCCTTTGCACACACTGAACCAGGCTGGCTCCTCATTTGCCGAGTCTCCATGTCAGGTCCCTCCCTCCCCTTGGAGGGACCTTTCTCTTGATCATCTGGCCGGAGCTAGGCTCTTCTGGGGGCACGTTGGTGGGAGTCCACACCAGGATTTGATGGAACAAGCTCTGAAGCTTAGGTGTGCTAGGCCCTGCCACTCCACACGTGTTAGATGCGAAGGCAACCAGGCCACAATACAGGTGTGTGTGGGGGGGGCAAGATCACAAGTACAGCTCTTGGTCCCTCATGCAGGGGTCCTGACACAGCTGGAAGTGATAGAGGGATTTCGAGAGAAAGGACCATCTGTGAAGGCACTTTTCCTTTCTCTTTCTTTCTCAAGAGGGTCTTGTTATTTTATATTAATTAATTACTTTTGTGGTAAAGTCAAGGCTCGGGTCTGGGTCTGTCTGGTTTTGGTGTGAGTCCTTCCTGAGATGGTGGTTTAGAGAAGGGAAAAGATGATGTGGGAAGAGGCAGGGGCCAGGGAGAGCCTGGCAAGTCTTGCTCGGAGGACAGAGCAGTCAGCCGGGAGCTCTGCCTTGCCCAGGAGGCAGCTGGGGAAGTTAAACAGGAAAGTTGGAGAAAACCCTCACCAAGTGCCACCAAAGCTCAGTACCCTAGCTATCTTTTCTTGAAAAAAAATTTTGTAAAATATTTTTATATTTTATTTTTATTTACTTATTTGAGAGAGAGAAAGAGAGAGAGAGAGAGAGAGAGAGAGAGAGAGAGAGAGAGAGAGAATGGGCATGCCAGGGCTTCCAGCCACTGCAAACGAACTCCAGACACATGTGCCACCTTGTGCATCTGGCTAACGTGGGTCCTGGAGAATCGAACGTGGGTCCTTGAGCTTCACAGGCAAGCGCCTTAACTGCTAAGCTATCTCTGTATCCCCCTAGCTGTCTCTTCTACAGAGAGGAGAAGGGGGACCTTGTCACAGTGTTGGTCAGGGCCCATTCTCCTACCCTCTTCTTCACCTGCCTGTGCTCACGCCTTTGAATAAAAAGAGACTGCATGGAACTCTTGGCTTCCCATGGAAGCTGGGGAGATAATCTCCCTGAAGCCCAAGCTGGCTGCTCAGGCACAGCAAGAGGCAGAGTGGAAAAGACCACCCGTCCCCGCTCCTCAGACCGCCAAACTGATGCCCAGGGAAGGAAAACCAGCATGGCAGTGCCCCCTTTGCCAGATGAGGCAGGGTCTGGACGAAGAGCAGTGACCAACCCATGTTCCCACAATCCTAAAAGAGGGCCCAGGATCTGGACCCGATCCACCTGACCTTAGGGCGACTGCTGTGCCCTTCTGCCCCGCTCGGGTGTGGGGCGGCCTCTCCTGGGAAGACTGAGGTCACATAGAAGCAGAATGCTTCAGAGGACACGATAGGGTTGGGCAGGAGGCGACCAGGAGAGCTTGTCAACAGTGTGTGGCTCTGAAGAGAGAAGGAATAGAGGAAGGTGAGCTCTCAGTGGACTCAAATCTTCCTGCATAAAGGCATTTCTTGGCACCCAAGGTGCTTCCCCGGCACAGAGGAAACCTTTCATTCCTGTGCCAAGTCCTGTTGCCTGGGAGGACTGGTGTTGAAGTCGTCTGGATCTGGGCACTGCCATGGTCTGAATGGACGCCCCCCATAGACTCAGGTGTTTTATTAACACTGAGTTCGCTGCTTCAGCCCCTAGGGGGCAGGCTCTTGCTCCATGGGGGCGGGTCTGAATTCCAGCCTAAAGGTATACAGAGAGGTTTTGAGCTCTGGCCTGCTCGCTTGCTTGGGGGTGTCTCTCAGCTTGGATTTGTGAATGGGAGCCATTTCTTCTTCCACCATTTGATGGAACTTCTCCTGGATCTGTAAGCTTGTAATAAATCCCTTCCTCCCATCAGCTGTGTCTGGTCTGGACGCTCATCCCAGGCATGTGGGGCTGACTACAACCATCAGTGACTGCTGTTAGCAGTACAGAGGCTGCCTCCCGCCTGTGCCCCTGATGAGAATGATGATGGCCTGGCACAATCCCAAAGAGATCACGGAGTAGAGAGAGAATCCTCTGGCTGTCATGTCACGGCCTGCAGGTTGCTTTTGGATAGATTGGTACCTATCTGTGGCCTCCTTCTCCCAGTAGTAAAGAATGGTGTTGGAGCCCGGCGTGGTGGCGCATGCCTTTAATCCCAGCACTCGGGAGGGAGAGGTAGGAGGATCGCCGTGAGTTCGAGGCCACGCTGAGACTCCATAGTGAAATCCAGGTCAGCCTGGGCTAGAGTGAGACCCTACCTCGGAAAAAAAAAAAAAAAAAGAATGGTGTTGGTTTCCGTGACACCGTCTGTCAGGTTGGCTGGGATAAGCTTGTCTAAGGCTGTTGAGGAACAGGCAGGCTCGGGGGGGGGGGGGGGAGTGGGGGGGGGCCCCACCTTGGCCTCAGGGCATGTGCTGCTTCTGCTGGGGTAATTGCTCAGTGGTTTGGGACCAGAGCTGCTCCCTGTATCATTACCTATAACAATCCCAAAGCAAGGCCAAGGTTAATGCCCAGCCACAGGGGATTTGGTTCAACAAATCCTGGATATTGCACAAGCATTGAAAAACTATGCAAAGACACCAACTGAAGCAAGTGAAAAGGGAAACGATTCCCTCTGTATTTTGATATGCATAATATATAATGTAGCAAATATATATTCAATAATAATATGTAATCTAGAGAATAGTCTAGAAGAAAATGAATCCCCCAAATAATATTTGGTTACTTCCCCCCCCCACCCCCGGAGGTAGGCTGACCTGGAACTCACTCTAGCCCCAGGCTGGCCTCAAACTCACAGTGATCCTCCTGCCTCTGCCTGTGCTGGGATTAAAGGGGTGTGCCACCAACTTTGGTTTTTGATGATATGATCCTAAGTAACTTTTACCATATCGTTGGTGTTTTTTTTATTTTCTTATTTTTTAAAAAATTTTTTTTCTGTTTATTTTATTTATTTATTTATTTATTTATTTTAAATTTTTTTGTTCATTTTTATTTATTTATTTGAGAGTGACAGAGAGATGGAGAGAAAGAGAGAGAATGGGCGCGCCAGGGCTTCCAGCCACTGCCAACGAACTCCAGACGCGTGCGCCCCCTTGTGCATCTGGCTAACGTGGGTCCTGGAGAATCCAGCCTCGAACCGGGGTCCTTAGGCTTCACAGGCCAGCGCTTAACCGCTAAACCATCTCTCCAGCCCATTTATTTATTTATTTGAGAGCCACAGACAGAGCGAGAAAGAGGCAGAGAGAGAGACACAGAGAGAATGGACGCGCCAGGGCCTCCAGCCACTGCAAACGAACTCCAGACGTGTGCGCCCCCTTGTGCATCTGGCTAACGTGGGTCCTGGGGAGTTGAGCCTCGAACTGGGGTCCTTAGGCTTCACAGGCAAGCGCTTAACCGCTAAGCCATCTCTCCAGCCTTTTTTTTTTTTTATTTTTTTGAGATAGGGTCTCACTCTAGCCCAGGCTGACCTGGAATTCACTATGTAGTCTCAGGGTGGCCTCGAACTCTCAACAATCCTCCTACCTCTGCTGAGATTAAAGGCGTGCGCCACCACGCCGGGCTTTCCTTGGTGTTTTTAAGAATTAAAAAAAAAAAAAAGTCTTTGCATCAGCAAATGACTGCGCTAAATAGCTTGAAAATGAGTAAAGTTAGGTGGGCCAGAGGTCAAGGGAGCAGAGGAAGGTCATTCCTTTCCCAGAGTCTGAGCCTCAACCCAGCCTGACCGAGCCTGACTGCTGGCCTGGGTTTCTGGGAAACTTTGCTGCAATCCCTGCTGATAACAGCAACAAAAGCGCACTCAGGGCAGCCCAGGAAATCCGTTCTGGGCTTAATCCCTCTTTTGTGGGGCGGGAATAAAGTCAATTCAATGCAAACAAACTATAGCTCAGCCAGGCTAGGTCCTGGCTTAGCCTGGAGGCCGAGAGTGGTGGGGTCCCAGCTTCGCTGCCCTGGTGGGTCTCACAGTCAGGCTCTGACGGGGCTAAAGGAGCCAGAAACTCAAAGCGGAGGCCTAGAGCCCTAAAACCTCTGCCCCCCCCCCCACCCCATGGGCAGCATGTGGTCAGGGAAGACCAGTGAGGCGAAGGCTAGGTGTCCTAAGGACAGGACCCCGGATGGGGTGTGTGTGTCCACTTCAGTGAGCCCAGGCCAGGTGTGTGACCCAACAGCATGGGCGTTGACACAGGGCTTTCTCTCGGAAAGTATGGGACCCAGGCAAGTGTCAAATGGGAGCAAGCACAGTGTGTGTATGTCTGTGTGTGTGTGTGTGTGTTGGGGGGGGGCTGGTCAGCACTGAGATGAACGAAGGGTGATACACCTGCCCGGGGCGTGGCTGTCCCCAACAGCTGGAAAACATAGGAGGAGAGGAAGTTAGTTTGGAGGAGGCTTTAGGAAAGAGGTGATATCTGACCTGGCTGGAAGGAAAACAAAGACTTAGGGGTGACTAGAGCCCTAGGAGAGGAGGGAGGATTTTCCAGGTGTAGGCCTTGCAGGGGAGAAGCCACGTGTCTGGGAGCTTGTCTGAGGCATGTGACAAACAGGATAGACGGTAGGGGGAGGCTTTGGGAGCTCAGCCTAGCCAAGAATGATGCAAGATGCAGTCAAGCCTCCCTTGGGTGGGGGGATTGACTGTTTGGGCCCCACCCCCCACAAGAAAGCTTCGAGGATTCCGCTGCTCTATCTCTGAACCCATTTCTCCTGGAGGTCTCTCACACTGCCTCTGATTTCTCCCTGTTTGCTTCTGTCTCCTCTCTGCCTTTTTTTTCCCCCACCCTTCTATCTGTTCTGGTTCAGTCTTTCTCCCTTATCCTCTCTCTGTCTCTCTCTCTCTCCTTTTATTAAAACTTTTTCCCCATTTATGAGAGAGAGAGAGAATGGGTGCACCAGGGCCTCCAGCCACTGCAAACGAACTCCAGACATATGCGCCACCTTGTGCATCTGGTTCACGTGGGTCCTGGGGAACTGAACCTAGGTCCTTAGGCTTCGTAGGCAAGGGCCTTAACTGCTAGGCCATCTCTCCAGCCCTCTCTCTTTCTTTTTATGTCTCTTTCCCTCTCTTCTGCCTCCTCCTTCCTCATGTCTGTCTCTGGCTGCCATCTCAGAGTCCTGGGACAGAGATGTGGGGCCCTGTGGAGAACACAGGTATTGGCACCGAGCTTTGTCTGACCTTGACGGAGCAGGCTTTCTGGGGACACGAGAGTGCTGGCTTAGAGAGCTGGGCCTGGGCCCAGGAGTGAGGCCCCGTGAACATGCATTGCTGATGGAACTGCTGTGCTTGTAGATACTGCTGCCGCCTGGCCAGGGCCGAATAAAGGACAAATTCAGTGCTTCGAAAAGTTCAGGTTGTGAGAACACCCCCTCAGGCTTGGCTGTCTGTCCTTAGAAGCAGGGTGTGGCTATGCACTGGAAATAGAGGGGTAGGTATTCTTGGGAGATGGGGGGTGTTTCTAGGCAGCTGATTTCTTCAGACTGAGAGCCTCAGTTGTGAGCTGCTCTGAGGTTAACCTTATTTCTGTGTAGTTGTCCACTGTGGACACAGACTCTCAGGGTCACTCCTCACCACCCTCCCCCCCGGGTCGGGAAAGCAGGGAAGGTCCCATTAGCAGCTGGGGTAGGGCCAGGAAGACACCTACACCTGAAGCCTGAGGCTTCAATATGTGGTCTCAGCACAGTCCAGCCTCGTCGTTGGGACAAAGCACCAGACCCAAAGCAGCTGATGGGAGGCAAGGATTGATTCTGGCTCACAGTCCCGAGAGGAAGGTGCGTGACGGCAGGGGAGAGCACGGCACAAGCAGAGGCTGGACATCACCTCTGCCACAACAGGTGAACAACAGCAGCAGGTGAGTGAGCCATGTTCTGACAAGAGGGAGCTGGCTATAACACCCCTAAACCTACCCCAACACCACTTCTCTTCAGCAAGGCTTCATCTCCCAAATTTCTATCAACTGGGAGACCAAACATTCAAAACATGAGTTTATGGTTGAGGGGGAGGACATCCGAGACAAACCACCGCAAGCCCCAAACTTTCTCCCTCTGACTTTTCTTGTTTCTTTAGAAATCTTGGATCTGGTGGGACAAAGTTGCCACCAGCAGGCAGGTCAGTGACATGTGTCACCTCCCCATCCCCCGTATGTGCATGGCTTGGACACTGCAGAGGGCAGACAGAACAGCCTCTGTCCTGTTGGGCTCATGGTCTCTTGGGGAGATAGAGTGAGCTGGGAACTGATCCCAGACAGCACAGATGCAAGTAGAGAGACCTTCTGAATACCGTGAAGGGCTATGAGATCT
This sequence comes from Dipus sagitta, assembly GCA_036346955.1. Lineage (NCBI taxonomy): Eukaryota > Metazoa > Chordata > Mammalia > Rodentia > Dipodidae > Dipus > Dipus sagitta. The sequence goes on from CM070779.1 coordinate 29,362,434, forward strand.
CAGTCCCTGGGAACTGGGTACCCCCCTATGTACAACACACACACACACACTCACCATGATTCTTTCCCTATTCAACTTTCATACATTTGGGGGTTCATTATGGAAGAGTTTTTTTTTTAATTTTTTAATTTTTATTTATTTATTTGAGAGTGACAGAGAGAGAGAGAGAATGGGCGCACCAGGGCCTCCAGCCACTGCAAACAAACTCCAGATGTGTGGGCCCCCTTGTGCATCTGGCTAACGTGGGTCCTGGGGAATCGAGCCTCGAACCAGGTCCTTAGGCTTCACAGGCAAGAGCTTAACCACTAAACCATCTCTCCAGCCCAAGGAAGAGGTTTTATATAGTACAAGTGTTGCAGTCGGGTTCACATTGCTGGTAGAAATCGCCCAACCAAGAGTAGCTTGTGGGAAAAAAAGAGGTTTATTTTGTCTTACAGGCTCAAGGGGAAGCTCCACTGATGGCAGGGGAAAACAGTGGCATGAGCAGAGGGTGGACATCACCCCCTGGCTCACATAAGGTGGACAATAAGCCCTACCTCCAACAATACGCTCCCTCCAAGAGGCGCTAATTTCCAATCGCCATCAGCTGGGGAACCTAGCATCCAGCGCACCTAAGTTTACGGGGACACCTGAATCAAACCACCACAACAGGACAGGCCACCTCCATCGTTTCTGAGTGTTCTTCACACACAGGCTGAGCCTCAAACCGGCAGATTTCCTGTTATGATCCCCCACTGCACAGATGAAGAAATGGAAGTGACTTGCTTAAGATACCAAGACAAGAAACAAGGACTTGAACTTGAGTCTGTCTGACTCCGACACTTGAGCACTTGTCCCTCCAATGCCTGCTGATCGCCTGTGTGTTTGAGTCCCCACTTGCCTGCCTCCTCCACCCTACACTTACCTCTTTTACCAAGTTCCAGGGTCCTTACTGCCAACATGAATCCAGGTCATGAAGTCATGTTAGAAAACTTGAAAAAGCCAGGGTGTGGTGGCACACGCCTTTAATCCCAACACTTGGGAGGCAAAGGCAGAGGAACGCTGTGAGTTCGCGGCCACCCAGAGACTACATAGTGAATTCCAGGTCAGCCTAGGCTAGAGTGAGACCCTACCTTAAGAAAAGCAAACAAACAAAAACAACAAACAAACAAACAAACAGAAAACTTGAAAAAAAAAAGTTGTTCTATTCTTAATAGGAAACCATGTCTCAGTCCATCAAGTAAAAATGTCACTTTCCATAAACAGAGAGTGACAGTAGCGTGGTAGTGACATCAGTCATGGTGACAACCAAGCTTAGTGAGGCTCAGAGCACCAGCTGCTTTAACCCACAGAACCTCACGGCAGACCTGGAAGCGGCTACTATGTGGGTGGGCTCATATGAGATTTGGGTGAACCCCGTTAGAGAGAGAGGTGAAATGCCTTCTCTATGCCTAGATGAAACAGACACATGCTGCTGAGCCCTAGTGAGCAAATGCTGTCTGCTTTGCTGTTCGTTCTTTCTTTCTTTCTTTCTTTCTTTCTTTCTTTCTTTCTTTCTGTCTGTCTGTCTGTCTGTCTTTGTTTCTTCTTTCCTTCCCTCCCTCTCTCTCTCCCACTCTCCTTCCTTCCTTTCTTTCTTCTTTCCCTCCCTCCCTCCCTCTCCCTTCTTTCTTTCTTTCTTTCTTTCTTTCTTTCTTTCTTTCTTTCTGTCTGTCTGTCTGTCTGTCTTTGTTTCTTCTTTCCTTCCCTCCCTCTCTCTCTCCCACTCTCCTTCCTTTCCTTTCCTTTCCTTTCCTTTCCTTTCCTTTCCTTTCCTTTCCTTTCCTTTCCTTTCCTTTCCTTTCCTTTCCTTCCTTTCCTTCCCTTCTTTCCATCCTAAGATCAAACCCAGGACCTCTTGCCTAGTAGGCAAGCACTCTATTATTGAGCTGCACTCCCAAACTTTGCTCTTTCTTCCAAGGGGAGATGAGCCAGTGATTGGAGGAGACATGTCGAAGCTAAACCAGGAGGGTGCCCAACCTCGCAAGGACTGAGAGAGTAGGAAGACGATAACTTTCCTGCTCCTAGCAGTAGGTGCTTGTAGGCAGCACATTGTTCTAGAAAACCCTGTCCCCACCATCCGTGCCGCATAAAACGACGCTATGAGTGTGTGCTGAGCACAGATTGCCGGTCTCTTACCTTGGGACAGCTGTGTCCACCAGCGGAGGCTCCGGCCCCCAGGGAAGTGAGTTCTCCAACCTCTGCGCACCTGTTCTGGGCTCTGTGTCCATTCAGGATGGTGCATGTCTTGCTCTTTGCTTATCCTGGCCTCCTGGGGGAGGGCCAGTAGGGGGGTCACAGGGGAACCACAGGATACCTCCCTTGTGGTCACCTCCATGGGGTTGGGCTCCTGTGCTAACATTTACTCACAAGGTCACCGGGTCATGCAGAAGGAGGAACGAGTCAACGAGCAGCCCAGCCACTTGGCTGAGGCTGAACAAGGACGCCATGGAGAGGTGGGGGGGGCTCACAGCCGACACTTCCTGGCCTCCCTCCAGGGGCCCTCCCCACCCACATGCCCCCCTCCTTGCATGCGGCTCTGCTGTTTTCCCACAGGGTGGGCCTGACTTCCCGTCATTCCCCCCTGCCTCCCACCTGGCCTGTCAAACTTATTTTTTGTCACTGGTAGCCACAGCCATCTTGTCTTTGTGATGGGCATTTTCGAACAGAAGTTCTTTTCCCAGATGGTGGACATCTGACTGCGCTGACGTCATTGCTTTTTACGCTCCATCTGTGGTACTGGGTGACATATTCTCAAGTAAGGTGCAGATGGCTGTGGCCTTCCCCTTCCATTTATTTTTTTTTTTTTCTTTTTTTTTTAGCACCATTGCTTGGAGTTCAATATTTGTTAACAGTTGGGCTTTCAGCTCAGAGGAGGCCAACATCCGGTTCATCAGATACTGCTCACTTCCGTCACACTGCCTGCTGGGCCTCAGGAAATTGAAGTCATGGCCCCATCTGTGTGCTGGTGAGGAATTCAACACTACCCTTGCCACCCCCTCCAACTCAGGGCTGTCTCAAAGCAACCGGAGACTGGGAAGGTCTAAAGTGTATATGAGAAAACCGGCCATTCAGAATGAAAAGGGGAATTCTGTCTTGATCTTGATCCTCAAAGCCCTCTAAAGGCCACTCAGAGACAGAACGAGGCAGAAAGATGTAAAATACAGGGCTGGAGAGATGGCTTAGTGATTAAGGCGCTTGCCCGCAAAGCCAAAGGACCCAGGTTCGATTCTCCAGGACCCATGTAAGCCAGATGCACAAGATGAACAATAGAGTTCATTTGTAGTGGCTGGAGACCCTAGCACACCCAATCTTGCTCTCTCTCTCTCTCTCTCTCTCTCTCTGCCTCTCTCAAATAAATTAATAAAAATAAAAAATTAAAATATTTAAAAAGATGTAAAATACAGAGGGAATATTGCCGTTGATAGATTGGCCAACAGTGCCTGACAGAGCTGGCACTAATCTTTAGATGGAGAACTTTCTAGAACCGGTCTGTGGGCCCTAATGCTCATGGCTGCCACTCTTACCATATCATGGATGGCACTGGCACCAGAATGTCAGCTAGCTGAGAGAAAACACTTCCATATGCAAAGTAGATTTGAAGTCATCTGCAAAACTTGGACAAGGGCACATGCCCGTGTCACCCAGACTCCTACCATGATTTGGAATCTCACCATCACCCCAAAGAGGCCCCTTCATGCCTTCCCACCCAATACTCGCTGAACTCCTACCGCAGTGGTCAGTTCTGTTTTTTTTTTTCTACCATCGATTACCTCAGTCTGTTCCATGATCTTATACACATGAGCACGTTTCAATCACACGGCCTCCTCCGTGTGCCTCTGGCCTCTTCCTCTCAGCACGAAGCATGACGTCTTTGCTAGTCATCCGTGTCGTAACCCATCCTTTCTATAGAGGCACACTATCCCATTGTATGCATGGGCCACAATATGCCCATTCATTCTCCTTCCTGCCAGTGGACACCTGGGCTGTTTCCGGTTTGGGACTGTTAGGAGTACGTTTTCTTTTCTTTTCTTTTTTCTTTTTTTTTTTGGTTTTTCGGTTTTTCGAGGTAGGGTCTCACTCTAGCCCAGGCTGACCTGGAAGTCACTATGGAGTCTCAGGGTGGCCTCGAACTCACGGCGATCCTCCTACCTCTGCCTCCCGAGTGCTGGGATTAAAGGCGTGCGCCACCACGCCCGGCTGATAGGAGTACGTTTTCTATGAACATCTTTCTATGAGGATGTTGGTGGATCTGCTTTCATTTCAAGGTTGTCGAGTAGGTATATCAGTTTCATAAGAAGCAGACAGAACTTTCCCCAGAGCGGTTGTACTACTTGACATTTTTACCGTACAAGCATTCAGTGGCTCCGTTCCTTCACCAACATTCGATCCTGTCAAGCCTTGAGTTTTAGCCTGGGTGGGTGTGTCGATGCCACCTTTACAAAAACAAAAACAGGAGTAGGCCTGGACTCCTGGGTTCCCCAGCTTCCGGTTCCCAACACCCAGTTCCCCTGCCAGTGGTGTGAGGCTGCTTGGGCCCTGTGCACGTGGAGCAAGGCAGTGTGCACCCCTTGCACGCCAGCCACAAGCGTTCTTTCCACCTAGTTCTCCTGCGGCTCTGGTCACTTCGTTCTCTAACTGTCTCGCCCTCCGGATTGTGAACGTCACCAGAAAGATATCATCAGACTCACCCCATGTCTCCAACACCCAGGGCGCCACACAGTAGGAGTCAGGGTGCATTTAAGAACAACTGGGGCCTAGGGTGATGGCTCAGTGGATAACGTGGTTGCCTGTGAAGACATGATGGCCTGGCTTTGAATCCCTCACACCCACATCACATGCTGTGTACTGTACACACTGCAATCCCAGTGCTGGGAGGCAGAGGCGGGGGAATCTCTGGGACTTGCTGGCCAGCTAGTCCAGCTGAATTGGCAAGAGCTCCAGGTTCAGTAAAGAGACAGTGTCTGGGGCTGGAGGGATGGCTTAGTAGTTAAGGTGTTCGCATGCAAAGCCAAAGGACCCAGGTTTGATGCTCCAGGACCCACGTTAGCCAGATGCACAAGGGGGGCACACGCGTCTGGAGTTCATTTGCAGTGGCTGGAGGCCCTGGCACCCCCATTCTCTCTCTCTCCCCTTCCCGCTTTCTCTGTCAAATAAATAAATAAATAAAAATAAATATTAAAAAAAAGAGACAGTGTCTTAAAAATAAGGTAGAGGGCTGAGAGAATTACTTAGTGGCTAAGGTGTTTGCCTGCAGGGCCTAAGGACCCGGATTGGATTCCTAGGACCCATGTAAGCCAGATGCACAAGATGGTGCATGCGTCTGGAGTTCATTTGTAATGGCTAGAGGCCCTGGTGCACCCATTCACTCTCTCTCTCTCTTTCTGCCTCTTTCTCTCTCTCTCTCACTTTCAAATAAAACAAAATTAAATTAAATTTAAAAGATAAGGTAGAAAGTGATTGAGGAAGACACCCAATGTTGTCTGGCCTCTATCCGCACACACATGCATACCACACACACATAATAATAAAAAGAGCATTTGAGCCAGCCCCCAAGTTGCTGCACACTGTGAACCTCCCTGTGACACCCTCATTTATTTTCTTTTTTAAAAAAATATTTTATTTATTTATTGGAGAGAGAGAGAGAGACAGAGGAAGATAGAGAATGGCACTCTAGGGCCTCCAGCCACTGCAAACGAACTCCAGACGCATGCACCACCCTGTGCATCTGGCTAACGTGGGTCCTGGGGAATCGAACCTGTGTTCCTTTGGCTTTGCAGACAAGCACCTCAACCACTAAGTCCATCTCTCCAGCCCTATCCACATTTATTTCCATCAGACCCCAGGATCCTTGTAATGAGATGGGGTAGCTAAGGCTCGCTGACAAATGAGAGATGTCCTGGGATCTTCTATTCAGGAATCTGCTCAGATGTCCTCTCCTTGAGAGGCTTTAGACATTTCTCTCCCTGAGCTCTTCGTCTCTAGCCCCAACAGTCTCTCTCCATTACTGAGACTCAAGTCATGTGATAGGTCTAGAGACAAAGACGGGTGGGGAGGGTGGCCCTGAGGAGAATCAGCATTGTTTTGCTTGGCATCTACTTCAGGGGACGTCATTGCCCGTTCTGTAGACAATGCAGGATTAATTCTCTAACCAGGGCGGAGAAGCCAGTACTGTATGGGGTGAGGGTGCCGGTGTATCTGCCACTGAGGGTGGGGGGGGTACTCCTTCAGGAAAAATAAACCCATCAGAATCTGAGAGGTCAGCGTTCTTGGCTTTATCAGGGTCTCCCGCACACACCCCCCCTAAGTTACAAGACCCCGCTCTTTACTAATTAGTGCCTTCGCTTTGACTGCTCGCACCCGTCGAGGCTGAGACTTGAACGGACGCTGTAGGTCAGCCAGAGGCATGATGAGGGCTCATGCTTGGTTTTCAGCAACTTCGGCCCTGTGGCTGCTGGAGAGACGCTTCTCTTTCAGGACACAGAAGCCTTGACATTGTTGTGTTCGTCTGGAGCCGGGAAATTATATCTCTGAGATCGTTCTCCTCCTTTGTTGCTTTATCAAGAGATGTGAGAAGTGACCAGCCAATACCATTATATTGCTTAGTGCTGTGGTTTACACAGAAAATGTCCCCTAGAAAGACAGAAATCACCAGTGGAGAAAAGCAATAGTGGACACTGCAAGCCTTATATTTGGCCAGCCAGATCAAATGAGCCAATGGGTACAATAGTGGTTATGGGGGAAATAAAAAAATAAAAATAAATAATAAAAAAATTTCAAAAAGAAAAAAAAGAAAAAGAAAATGTCCCCTATAGGCTTCTGTATTTGAACATTTGGTACCAACGTGGTGATGCTGTTTGTAAAATTGTGGAACCTTTAAGATGTGGAACCTTGCTGGAAGTGGGTCACTGCGGCAGGCACAGCGGGGGGGGGGGGGTGGGGAGGTGGGGGGAGCTGGCCCTGAAGTTTATTTTATTTGTTTGTTTGTTTATTTATTTATTTATTACAACTTCCATGATTATAAAAATACTCCATTGTAATACCCTCCCTCCCCCCACTTTCCCCTTGAAAATCCATTCTCCATCATATCCCCTCCCCCTCTCAATCAGTCTCTCTTTTATTTTGATGTCATGATCTTTTCCTCCTCTTATGATGGTCTTGTGCAGGTAGCATCAGGCACTGTGAGGCCATGGATATCCAGGCCATTTTGTGTCTGGAGGGAGCATGTTGTATGGAGTCCTGCCCTTCCTTTGGCTCTTACATTCTTTCCACCACCTCTTCCGCATTAGACCCTGAGCCTTGGAAGGTGTGGTACAGATATTGCAGTACTGAGCACTGTGGTCATTTCTTTCCATCACCATGATACCTTCTGAGTTGTCCCAAGGTCACTGCCATCTGAAAAGAGAAGATTATCTACCAAAAGTGAGAGTAGCATTAATATAAGGGTGTGAACATTAACAGAAGTGCTTACTGGGCAGTTTGATAAGCATAGTGTATACATTTAGCCAGACAACAGCAGATGTTACACTCCTAGGGCTCATGACTACCCCTGTTTTAAGTTTTCAGTATCAGGGATGTATTCCCTCCCATGGAGCGGGCCTCCAGTCCAATTAGAGGGCAGTTGCTTTCCACCATGACAGACGTACCACTATTGCACCCGTTGGCTCATTTGGCCTGACTGGCCAAATATAAGTGTCCACTGTTGAGTAGCTTCACTGGTGATTTGTCTTTCTCCCATGGAACTGCAGGCAGATTGGCTTCTTCCAGCTATCTGTCAGCTGGTCTACATGGAGGAGGTTATCAGCTCAGATCCAGCAGGATTTCCCAGTTGGCCCTGAAGTTTTACAGCTCAACCTCATTTCCTATTCCCTCTCTCTTCCTGACTGGATGCAATGTGACCAGCCAGTATCCTACTCCTGCTACCAATGTCTTCCCTGCCACGATGGGATGTATCCCCTCAAAACTGTAAGCCAGAGAGACCCATTCCCTTCTTCACTTGCTTCCTGTCAGGTAGTTAGTCACAAGCATGAGTAACGTAATGAATACACTTTGCTTTCCAGAAATGTTTAGTGTTTAGAGTCACTCATTTTTTTTTTTTTTTTTTTTGCCCCTCATAAGTGGTAAATCAGCAGTATCCAATGCATTTGTCTTGCAGAGTTCTTAGAATAGCCCACACCATGGACTATCAGTGCTCTCCCTACTTCCAGGAGAGCCTGTAGCAACTGTGGGTGTGGTCACATTGGAGAGCCATCTCCAGACACCACCAAGCTCATCAGAGCAATTTATCCTTCCAATTCCGTTGTTCTAGAAGTACTCTCCTGGTACCAAAATCTGTCTGACATGGGGTTCTCCAGAGGAACAGAACCAACCTAATGCAGATCTATTATAAAAGGCAATTAATACTAGATTGAGTTACACAATAGGGGCCAGAGAGTCCAACAGAGGCCATCTGCAATTGAACTCCAGACTTGTGTGCATGCATCACCTTGTGCGTCTGGCTTATGTGGGTTCTGGTGAGTCCAACCTGGGTCCTTAGGCTTTGAAGGCAAGCACCTTAACCACTAAGCAATCTCTCCAGCCCCAGAACTGGAGTTTTTTGTTTGTTTGTTTGTTTGGTTTTTGAGGTAGGGTCTCACTCTAGTCCAGGCTGACCTGGAACTCACTATGTAGTCTCATGGTAGTCTTGAACTCTCAGCAATCCTCCTACCTCTGCCTCCCAAGTGCTGCGATTAAAGGCATGCACCACCATGCCCGGCTGGAGTTTTAATATTATTTTAAGCATGTGTATTCGTGGTGGTGCATACATCTGGAGTTTGTTTGCAGTGGCGGGAAGCCCTGGCATGCCCATTCTCTCTCTCCCTATCTGCTTCTTTCTAACTCTCTCAAATAAATAAAAATTAAAAAATTTAAAGTTTTTAAACATGTGCATTAAGAGAGAGAGAAGGTAACTTAGGAAAAGGACAGTATACCCCCAATTTGGGATGTGGGCTTTTCAAGAGAGAGTTGTGCTTAATTGTCCCAATAGCTATGTAGACAATTTCGGTAGCTGTTGAAGTTACATTGCTCACAGGGTCTCTAAGAACTATTTTTTCCCTTTCTATTTTTCTTCCTCTAGTGAATGAGATCACAAGATAGTGTCTGAGGCCCATTGGATAGGATTACAGGCAATACGGCAAAACCACAGGTCACAGGGTTGCACAAAGGAGTTAAGACACATTTTTACAGTCAGTGAAATTGATAGTCTTGTTTGTGAGATTTCCAGAACATTGCAGTCTTACTTCTGAGAAAGGAGTAGGGCTATGCTCAAAGGTCATATACACCTAGGCCTCAGGTATGGTTCATTGCTATTTTTACATTTTTATTTGAAACTCTATATGAAAGGAATGCTGTCTCTATGGAGGCATTCTTCACAGCAAATTTTGAGCTGGAATTCTTAACTTTCAGCAGGATAGGTACTTCAGCTAGGCTCTGGGATATGAGGGTTTCTTTCTTTCCCTGTGTCCCCTTAACTTTCCTTGTCATTCTGTCCTGCCTCAATGTCCCCCTCTGACACTTCACTTCCTTAGCCTTGAAGGTTGATGATGACCAAACTCCATTTCCTGAAACTCCTCTGTTGAGCAAGAATGGAGTCCCTGTCAAAAGTCTTGATCCGGGTGGGGGAGGGGGCTAGAGAGGTGGCTTAGCATTTAAGGCGTTTGCCTGCAAAGCCAAAGGACCCAGGTTTGATTCTCCGGGACCCACGTAAGCCAGATGCACAAGAGGGCACATGCGTCTGGAGCTCGTCTACAGTGACTAGATGCCCTGGTGAGCCCATTCTCTCCCTCCCTCCCTCCCTCTCTCCCTCCCTCTTTTTCTCTCTCAAATAAATAAATAAAAATAAAAATATGTTTAAAAGTCTTGATCCGTATAAAGGGATATGAGGTCAGAACTTGGAGACTGAGGATCATCATTCCCAGGGAATGTGGAAGAGAAGATATTATCACTCGGGACAACAAACCATTATCTAAGCAATTATTCACACAGCAGATTGTCACACCTGATCCTAAGATTAGCACCAAAAGTAGCAGGGTCTTTTTAGTCACGAGGTGCTAGGAACATGCCCCTGCCGTCTTCCCTGATGTCTGTGTGGTGGCCATCTCTGAAGCAGTGTTGCTGAGTGTCCTTGATGGCTGCTTAGCCACTCTGCAGTATTATTTTGGCTTGGTTTTCTGCTGTTGTTTCTTGGCTAGAGACCCACAGGGCGTTCAATGGATGCATTGGAACCAAAGATAGAATGTTCCTAGAGCTCCACAGAATAATCATGGCTGTCATCGCAGTTACCTTTGCATTGCCGGACAAACATCCCACCAGATGCAGCTCATGGGAGGAAGGTGTTTATTTCGGGCTCACAGAGTCCAGGGGAAAACATCAGTGGCGGAAGAAGCTGGCCCTCTTCCATAGATCCAAGCCGAGAGGCACCACCAAACAGACGGCAAACAAGGAACAGCCAGAGCTCCAGCTGCTCTGAACACACCTTGGGGCTGGGCTTAAGACCAGTCTCCAGTGACACACCTTCCAGCAGCTGCCTAGAGACTTAAGTTGCAAGCTTAATCAAAAATACCTCAGGGGAGCTGGGCGTGGTGGCGCACGCCTTTAATCCCAGCTCTCGGGAGGCAGAGGTAGGATGATCGCCATGAGTTTGAGGCCACCCTGAGACTCCATAGTGAATTCCAGGTCAGTCTGGACTAGAGTGATACCCTACCTCGAAAAACCAAAAAAAAAAAAAAAAAAAAAACCTCAGGGGCCGGGCATGGTGGTGCATGCCTTTAATCCCAGCACTTGGGAGGCAGAGGTAGGAGGATTGCCATGAGTTCGAGGCCACCCTGAGACTACATAGTGAATTCCAGGTCAGCTTGAGCTAGAGTGAGACCCTACCTCGAAAAACAAAAACAAAAATAAAACCAGAAAACCTCAGGGGACTGGAGAGATGGCTTAGCGGTTAAGGCATTTGCCTGCAAAGCCAAAGGACCCAGGTTTGATTCTCCAGGACCCATGTAAGCCAGACGCACAAGGTGGTGCTGCTTCTGGAGTACGTTTGCAGTGGCTGGAGGCCCTGGCATGCTCATTCTCTCTGTCTCTCTCTTCCTCTTTCTCTTTCTCAAATAAATAAATAAATAAAAATTTTAAAAATTAAAAAAAAAACCTCAGGGGCTAGAGAGGTGGCTCAGTGGTTAAGGCACCTGCCTGCAAAGCCAAAGGACCCCAGTTCAATTCCCCAGGACCCATGAAAGCCAGATGCACAAGGTGGAATATGCGTGTGGAGTTCCTTTGCCATGGCGAAAGGCATTGGTGTGCCCATTCTCTCTCTTTCTGCCTCTTCTTCTTTTTCAAATAAGTAAATAAAAATAAATATTTAAAAGAAAACTGCCTCAGTCTGTGGGGAGACATACATTACATTCACATACAAACCACCACAGCTTTCCAGAAGGACATCGCTATAAACCCCGAGCTACTGAGATTCTAAGCCAGCTCCCTTGTCTGCAGTAGAGCCACCTGAGACCCTGCTTGGGTGAAGTAACTTGGGGCGTTGACACCCAGAGGAGCACACTTGATTAAGCGGTACAGTCTGGATCCAAAACACATTAGGAATGGCACTTGCATGCACGAGATGCTCCAGGCCCATCTTCTGGTCATGCAGCCTTCCTCCTGGTGGCCCTGCCTTCTCCTATTCTGTCTGCCCTCTGTGAAGCCTGAGCCTCCATGGACAGGGAGTCCTGCTGGTTTCTTCCATAACATGGTTTTACCAGCTTGCTTTTACAACCTCAAATTTTCTCCTGATGAGACTTGGATTGCCCTTTTTATTTCCAGATTCTTTAAAAATTTTTTTAAAATATTTATTTTTATTTATTTATTTATTTATTGAGAAAAAGAGATTGAGAGAGAAAGAGAGACAGAGAGAAAGAGAGTGAGAGAGAGAGAGAGAATGGACACACCAGGGCCTCCAGCCACTGCAAACGAACTCTAGACACAAGCGCCACCTTGTGCACCTGGCTTATGTGGGTCCTGGGGAATTGAACCTGGGTTCTTTGGCTTTGCAGGCAAGCAAATTGTCCACTAAGCCTATCCCTCCAGCCCCATATTCTTTTTTTTTTTTTTTTTTTTTTTTTTGAGATAAGGTCTCACTCTGGCCCAGGCTAACCTGGAATTAACTATGTAGTCTCAGGGTGGCCTTGAACTCACAGTGATCCTCCTACCTCTGCCTCCTGAGTGCTGGGATTGAAGGCATGCACCACCACGCCCGGCTTCCCATATTCTTTTTTTTTTTTTTTTTTTAAATCTTTATTTGTGGAGGGAGAGAGAGAGACAGACTGACTGACTATGGGTGAACCAGGACCTGTTGCCACTGCAGATGAACTTCAGTTGCATGTGCCACTTTGTGCATCATCTGGCTTTACATGGGCACTAGGGAGGTTGAACTTGGGTAGGCAGGCTTTGCAAGCAAGCACCTTTAACTGCAGAACCCTCTTCCCAGCCAGGCAGGGAGGTTTAAAACTTACCAAGGCCAAAATTGTGAATTTAGACACCATGGGTCTTCATCTGGCTGCCTCTGTGTATCTGTCCTTGAGCCATTATAAAGTTACCTTCATTTATTTATTTATGTGAGAGAGACAGAGACAGAGAAAAAGATAGAGAATGGTGTGCCAGGACCTTTGGCCCCTGCAAACAAACTCTAGATGCATGCGCCACCTAGTACATCTGGCTTTACGTGGGTACTGGGGAATTGAACCTGGGTCTTTAGGCTTTGCAGGTAGGTAAGCACCTTAACCACTGAGCTGTATCTCCAGCCCCAGACATAATATATATTGTATCCAGGCATAAGATAGCATACTCAGAGGAGATCTCTAAGGACACCTGGAGAGAAGTTAGCCGCCAGAGGCGCGGGGTGCCCAACCCCTGGTGAATGGTTTTTGGACAGGCCAGTGATGTCCAGTCTAAGAGCAGAGCTCAGTGTGAGTATCCAAGGCTGCTCTCTTCTTTCTTCTTTCTTCTAGATGCACAAGGGAACAGAGGGAGTATAGTGTAGCCTCGCTAGAAACTAGAAAGTAGGAACATTTTCATCTTGAAAACGGCATTACAGGAAAAATTTCTGTTTGTAAGACTTATCTCCTCCTCTGATGCTTAGCTCTTGAAATAGGAAAGACAACGCCCTAAGATGTATGGCCAGCTCCACTTCCTGACCTTGTGATTTCATTTAAGGAAGCTCCCAGGCCATGCAAGTTTGCTACCTTGTTGCCATGGAGACCTGTCTTTGGACATGTAGCTCTGAGGTTAGTGACTACTGACTGCTGAGGAGGAAATACTCAGATCTGGCAAATGACAGATCTAGATGAAAGCTACAAGATCTCTGGTTTAACAAAATCCACATATATGGCTACATGTATGTAAATATTGTCCCCATATATGCTGATGTTTGTACATTGTTTATATGGCTATATATATATATATATATATATATATATATATATATATATATATATATACTTATGTTGTATATTGCTTTCGTAGTTATAAATTGACCTATGGGGGGCTGGAGGGATGGCTTAGCAGTTAAGGTACTTGCCTGTGAAGCCTAAGGACCCTGGTTCGATTCTCCAGATCCCACATAAGCCAGATGCACATGGTGGCACATGCGTCTGGAGTTCTTTTGCAGTGGCTAGAAGCCCTGGCGCACCCATTCTCACTCTCTCTCCCCTCTCTCTCTCCCTCTCTGTGTCTCTAATAAATACAAATAAAATTAAAAAATAAAAATAAATCTCTAAAAAACCAGATTGACCTATGGGAAAGTTAGTGCTCATGTCAATTGAAACTGTTAGATTATCCCAAGTTCCTTGTAGTTCATAGTGAAACAGAAATTACAGGACAAGTCTTGGATCAAACACCCCCAAGAGGCCATACTTGGCCACTGATTGCGATATGCTACTGGAAGAGACAGTGTAATGGTGAGGGTCAGAGTGAGAGAGATTTAATCAATGTGACCATGGTGAGGGGGAGTGGATAGAGGGGCCCCACGTCAGTGTTCAGGATGCTGACGTGAGCTTCAGGTTTAAGTAGATAAGGAAAGAATGCAAGGGGTAAGGGCTGCATAGCTGGGCATTGCTGATCAGGATGTGGTCTGGTTGCAGCTGCTGCCTTGGTTCTGGTTCTGTGGGGTGGTCCAAAGAACCATGAGGTGGAAACTTCTCCTCTGCCATGCACTCCTAACAGAATGTACAGCCGTAGATCCACAGTAAATGGGGCCAGCAAATCACTGGCCTGAGATCTCTAAAACCATGGGCCAAAGTAAACCTTTTCTCTATGGAAGTTGATTATTTATTTATATTTGTTATAGTAACAGTATAGTAACATTATATTTATTGTAGTAACTCAGGTATTCATTGCAGTAACAGAGAACCAACGATACAGGGTTACATCCTACACGACATTTCCTCACACTAAATCTACGCTTGTAATGTACTTACACTAACAATTATCTACTGCTTATATGAAATGCCAATTTAAAACTGCCATATACACACATCTACTTATTTGTTTGTTTTAAATTAACATACAAAGTAATAGGCTTTATTATGGCATGTTCATGTATATCACTTAATATAATAATTTCCAGAATTATTCATTTTCTGCAAAATTTCAGAATTCCATTTTCTTTCTTTCTTTTTTGGTTTTTCAAGGAAGGGTCTCACTCTAGCTCAGGCTGACCTGGAATTCGCTATGTAGTCTCAGGGTGGCCTCGAACTCATGGAGATCCTCCTACCTCTGCCTCCCAAGTGCTGGAATTAAAGGTGTGTGCCACCACTCCTGGCTCCATTTTCTTTATATATGAAAAAAATTACACTATATACGTATCATATTTTCATTTTCTATTGAAAGGCTGACTCCATTTCCTTGATATTGTGAATAGAGCAGCAATAAACATGATGAACAAGTTTCTCTGGGTAGGACATAGAGACCTTTGGGTATGTGACCAGGAGTCAAAAAGCTGGGTCATACTGTATTTTTATTTTAAGTTGTTGAGAAACTTCCTTACTGATTTCCACAGTGGCTCTACCAGTTTATACTCTCACCAGCAATAAATAAGGGTTCCTCTCTTTTCCCACATCCTTGACCGCATTTATTTTATTTTATTTTTTATTTTTTTTATTTTTCATGGTAGGGTCTCACTCTGGCTCAGCTGACCTGGAATTCACTATGTAGTCTCAGGGTGGCCTCGAACTCTCGGCAATCCTACCTCTGCCTCCTGAGTGCTGGGATTAAAGGCGTGTGCCACCACGCCCAGCTTATTTTATTTTATTTTTTGATGAGAGTCATTTTGATTGGGGTGAGATGGAATCTTTTAAAATTTTTATTTATTTATTTATTTTATTGTCAGCTTCCCTACTTACAGACAATAAACCATTATAATTCTCTCCCCTTTCCCACTTTCTCCTTCACAAATCCTCTCTCCATAATATCCCCTTCCTCTCTCCATTAGTCTTTCTTGTATTTTGATATCAGTATAGGAGGGATTTTTTTTTTTTTATTTTTTGAGATAGGGTCTCCCTCTGGCTCAGGCTGACCTAGAATTCACTATGTAGTCTCAGGGTGGCCTCAAACTCACGATGATCCTCCTACCTCTGCCTCCCTAATGCTGGAATTAAAGGTGTGTGCCACCACGCCTGGCTTATAAAATGGAATCTTAAAGTAGTGTTCCATTGTCCAAAAAAGTAGGTTTCCATATGATTTATTCATACCCTCTTAGATTTTTTTTTTTTTGAGGTAGGGTCTCACTCTGGCCCAGGCTGACCTGGAATTCACTATGGAGTCTCAGGGTGGCCTCGAACTCACGGCGATCCTCCTACCTCTGCCTCCCGAGTGCTGGGATTAAAGGTGTGCGCCACCACACCCGGCTCCCTCTTAGATTTTGATTAGCCCTCCCTCCACCTTTCCTTTACTCAATCTCTTCCCCTGACCTCACTTAGGCCTTTCCACCCCAGTGATCTATTCTTCTACTTACGTATGTACAATACCATCCTATTAGGTCCCCTTCCCTCCCTTTCTATTCCCTTTATATCTTCTTTCTAGCTTACTGGCCTATGCTAGTGAGTTTTATTCCAACTCACATAGAAGTACAAACATTTGTAGCTAGGATCCACAGATGAGAGAGAACATGTGACATTTGGCTTTCTGGGCCTGGGTTACCTCACTAAGTATAATCTTTTCCAGATCCTTCCATTTTCCCGTGAATTTCATTTTTCTTTACAGCTGAATAGAACTCTATTGTATAAATGTACACATCGTCATTATCCACTTATCAGTTGAGGAACACCTAGGCTAGTTCCATTTCCTAGCTATTGGAATAGAGTGACAATAAATATGGTTGAGCAAGTATCTCTAAGGTAGTGGGACGAGTCCTTAGGATATATGCCTAGGAGTGGTATAGCTGGGTCATATGGTAGGTCTACTTTTAGCTGTCTTATGAACCTCCACACTAATTTCCACAATGGCTGGACCAGATTGCATTCCCACCAACAGTGTAGAAGGGTTCCTCTTTTTCTGCATCCTCGCCAGCATTTATTGTTGTTTGTTTTCATGGTGGTAGTCAATCTGTCAGGAGTGAGATAGAATCCCAAAGTAGTTTTAATTTGCATCTCCCTGATGGCTAAAAAAATATATACTTATTTGTTTGCAAGGACAGAGAAGAGAGAGAAAGTGGGAAAGGGGGAGAGAATGAGCACACCAGGGCCTCCCAGTCACTGCAAATGAACTCCAGCTGCATGTGCCACTTTGTACCTCTGGCTTTTGAATTGATTGTTGTGCATGGTGAGCGATAGGGATCGAATTGCAAGTGGATCTGCAGCTTGGCCTGCACCACTGGTTGAAACAGCCCCCACCCCAGGGTATGTTTTTTGATATCGTTGTCAAAAATTGGATGTCCATAGTTGTGTAGGTTTATTCTGGGATCTTCTAGTTTGTTCTATTATTCTACATGTCTGTTTTTGTGTCCATAATATGTTGTGTGTCACCATGACTCTGTAGTATCATTTGAGATCAGGTGCTATTTAGATTTTACTTTCAGAACTGAGGATGGAACCCAGGTCCTTGTGAGTGCTTGCTACTGAGCTACACTTCCATTATATATGCATATATATGCATATATATACATATATATATGTATGTATGTATATATATATATATTTTTTCCCCAAGGTAGGGATTCACTCTAGCCCAGGATGACCTGGAATTCACTATGTAGTCTCAGGGTGGCCTCAAACTCATGGTGATCCTCCTACCTCTGCCTCCCGAGTGCTGGGATTAAATGCATATGCCACCATACCCGGCAATCTCTCTTATATTTTTATTGGTAAGTCTACGACAGGCAGTCATGTAAGATGACGGGCTGGGTGTGGTGGCGCATGCATTTAATCCCAGCACTCGGGAGGCTGAGGTAGGAAGATTGCTGTGAGTTTGAGGCCAATCTGAAACTAATTCCAAGTCAGTCAGGATAGAGTAAGACCTTACCTTGAAAAACCAAAAAAAAAAAAAAGAAAAAAAAAGGATGACTTGAAGTGCTGGTTGGACATTTTACAGTTTATACCCAGCTGGAGACTAACCAGCATTAAAAATAATTTTTAGAAGCCGGGCGTGGTGGCGCACGCCTTTAATCCCAGCACTCAGGGAGGCAGAGGTAGGAGGATCGCTGTGAGTTCGAGGCCACCCTGAGACTCCTTAGTGATTTCCAGATCAGCCTGGGCTACAGTGAGACCCTACCACAAAAAACCAAAAAAAAAAAAAAATAATAATAATAATAATTTTTAGGGGGCTGGAGGGATTGCTCATTGGTTAAGGTGCTTGACTGCAAAGCCTAAGGACCCAGGTTCGATTCCCTAGGGCCCACGTAAGCCAGATGCACAAGGGGGGCATGCTTCTGGAGTTTATTTGCAGTGGCTGGAGGCCTTGGCACGCACATTCTCTCTCTCTCTCTCTTTCTTTCTCTGTAAAATAAATAAATAAAAACAAAAAATATATTAAAAAATAATTTTTAGGGGCTGGAGAGATGGTTTACTGGTTAAGGTACTTGCCTGCGAAGTCTAAGGGCCCAGTTCGATTCCCCAGGACCCACCTCTCTCTATTTGCCTTTCTCTCAAATAAAAAAATAAATAAATAAAATTTGAAAAAACGTTTTCCGTGTGTACGTACACATGTGTTTGGTGCAATTGTGCATGTGGGTGAGCAGGTACACATGTGCCCATGCGCGTGGGGGTCAGAGGTCAACACTGGGGGGTCTTCTCAGTCACTCTCCACCTTAGTCTTTGACACAAGTCTCTTGCTAAACCTAGAGTGCACCAATTCAGCTAGACGAGCTAGCCAGTAAGCCTCAATGATTCCCTGTCTCTGTTTTTCCAGTACTGGGATTATAGGCACATGCCACCATGCTTGCTATTTTATGTGAGTGCTGGGGATCAGGTCCTCATGTCTGTGTGGAAAGCACTTTACATATTCTAATAGATGTGGATATATATTTAAAAGCACACATATTTGTATATATGTGTGTGTGTGTGTGTGTGTGTGTATTTATTTATTTCTTTTTAAGTACCAAATTTGTCTAGAGTCCTTCAGTTTTCAATCTGCAGCAGATAGCCTGAGCTGTGGGGCTGACTACTGGGATCTGAGTGCTGAGCTCACAAGCTCTGTGGCTTTAGACACTGGAGTTCCCATCTCTGTTTAGACCAAATGAGAATCGCTGCAGGTCAGCAAACTCAGGACTGCAGCTGGGAATAGCATTTGCATCAGCGCCCTCTGGTGGCTGTAGAGTAAACTGCATATTGGTATACAAATAGATTCCTGGAGATTGTGACTTTCAGAAGTCTAGGATAGAGGCTTGCCAGGTGACACCCATTAGCTTTATTTATGCTATATATCCCCGGAAATAGTCTACCTATTTTTTTATTCAAGAAATATGCAACAGACAACTTTATAGCAATATTTTAAGTAAATAAGATTTCTCAGGGCTGGAGCGATGGCTTAGCGATTAAGGCGTTTGCCCGCAAAGCCTAAGAACCCATGTTCGACTCTCCAGATCCCATGTTAGCCAGACCCACAAAGGTGAGGGAAACATAAGGTCGCACATGCCCACTAGGTGGCGCAAGTGTCTGGTGTTCAATTTCAGTAGCTGAGGCCTTGGTGTGCCAATTCTCTCTCTCTCTCAATAAAAATAAAATAAAAAGATTTCTCAGAATCAAACATTGAAGTAGATGCATGTAAGAGAAAAATTAAGTTTTCATGGATAATGTATTGAGAAAAAGAATTCCTTCTTTCTAAATATTTTTTTTTTTTGTTTATTTATTTATTTGAGAGTCACAGAGAGAAGGAGGCAGAGACAGAGAGAGAGAGAGAATGGGCACGCCAGAGCTTCCAGCCTCTGTAAACGAACTCCAGACGCATGCGCCCCCTTGTGCATCTGGCTAACGTGGGTCCTGGGGAATCGAGCCTCGAACCGGGGTCCTTAGGCTTCACAGGCAAGCGCTTAACCGCTAAGCCATCTCCCCTCCTTCTTTCTTAAATATAGCATCACCGAAAAAAAGTAATCAAGGCAGGCTAGGTCCCAACTGAGACGTTATTCTGCTGCCACTAGAATGAGAAAAGAATTATAAATGGAGGAAGGGGTGCTGTGCGGCTGGAGCCTGGACTGACAGACCCTGCTGCTGCCTCCCTGTGGTGCCCCGCCTCTTCTGCACCCAGCTGAGCCAGTGAGCGCTTCCAGCAGCTTTTAAAGCTGACTCGGGGCAGCAGCACCTCTGGACACCTGCTCCATGCCCGGCCTCGTGCACGTTATTTCTCTTCACCGTAATGCCGCCCGCGCTTCATGACACTCTGTTTTCTTTTCCTTTTTTAAGGAAGGGTCTCGCCCTAGCCCACGCTGATCTGGAATTCACTATGTATGTAGTCTCAGGCTGGCCTCGAACTCGCGGCATTCCTACCTACCCTCCTACCTCAGCCTCCAGAGTGCTGAGATTAATGGTATGTGCCACCACGCCTGACTACCCTATTTTTTTAAAAAATATTTTATTTTTATTTATTTGACAGGGAGGAAGAGGGAGAGAAAGAGAGAGGGAGAGAGAGGAGAGAGAGAGAGAGAGAGAGAGAGAGAGAGAGAGAGAGAGAATGGGCGTGCCAGGGCTCCAGCCACTGCAAACGGACTCCAGATGTGTGCGTCCCCTTGTGCAGCTGGCTTACATGGGTCCTGGGGAATGGAATCTAGGTCCTTTGGCTTTGCAGAGAAACGCCTTAACTGCTAAGCCATCCCTCCAGGATCCCCCCTTTTTTTACAGTGATGAAATGAGCCTCAAATAATTGGCTGGAGGAGCTAATTAAGAAAACGATTGGCATAAGTGATGATAATTGTTTGTATTTATGGAGTCCTGACTATGCGCCAGGTGTCACGTAATGGTTTACTTGTATTACCTGTATTAGCTGGGGGCTGGGGGTGAGGATACAGTGACAAGGAGTTCTAGAGGTAAGGAGAGGGGAAGGATGTGACTCTCCACCGCAGCTGGGACAGGAAGGAGACTGTATGGACTGGATGGAGCTGATTTGAGGAGCAGGAAGAAAAGGCTGAGAAGAGTGTAGAAACCAACTCGGGGAGTTGGAGCTTAGAATGAAGGAGAACACTAAGATGTAGTGACCTGCAGGATTAAATTCAGCAAAGGAGTCACCTTGGAAAAGAGGATTTTCTGGAGCAATAGACTTTAAGAAAAAAAAAAAAGTATATATTTTGTTGTTGTTGTTGTTGTTGTTTGAGGTAGGGTCTTGGTCTAGCCTAGGCTGACCTGGAATTCACTATGGAGTCTCAGGGTGGCCTCAAAGTCATGGCGATCCTCCTACCTCTGCCTCCCAAGTGCTGGGATTAAAGGTGTGTGCTGCCAAGCCTTGCTTAAAAATTTTTTTAAAAAAATATTTAATTAATTAATTTACTTGAGAGAGAGGAAGAGGGGGAGAGAGAGAGGTAATGGGTACGCCCAGGCCTCTAGCCACTACAAACAAACTCCAGACACTTGCGCCACTTTGTGCATCTGAACCTGAGTTCTTTGGCTTTGCAGGCCAATGCCTTAACCACTGAGCCATCTCTCCAGCCCAGTATAACTGGAGCAGTACAACTTTTCATGAAGCAACAGGTTTTCAAAAGCAGTACAGCTGGGTGTGGTGGCGCACGCCTTTAATCCCAGCACTCAGGAGGCAGAGGTAGGAGGAATGTCATGAGTTCAAGGCCACCCTGAGACTCCATAGTGAATTCCAGGTCAGCCTGGACTAGACTGTGACTACACACAGTGACAAAATGAACGCAGTACAAGATTGGCAGGGCGGAAGACAGGTAGGAAAAGGCTCTGAGATAGGGGTCTCTAGTCACGGACGTGGTGCTACATGAAATCATCTATATCTGTAAGAATTTCAAGATCAAAGGTACCATTCTCAGGCTGCTGACCGCCGCTATCCAGGTCATACTGTGGCCAGACGGTGTTGCAAAGCAAAATGAAGTTTCTTTGTGAGAGGGAGTCAGGTAGCTCTTTTAGGCAGTTGGAGTGACTGGGCTGGTGAACGTAAGAAACAGGAATGTCTTTGGGCCTATCCTTGGAGTCTCCACTTCGCTAGAGATCAAAGTATGATCTGACTTCTTGTCTTTTCCCCAGATCTGCTTTTCCACAAATAACCTGGGCCCC
The DNA here is from genome assembly GCA_036346955.1 of Dipus sagitta. Classification (NCBI taxonomy): domain Eukaryota; kingdom Metazoa; phylum Chordata; class Mammalia; order Rodentia; family Dipodidae; genus Dipus; species Dipus sagitta. The sequence goes on from CM070779.1 coordinate 29,384,186, forward strand.
TCCTGGGTGGGAGGTGTCTCCTAGGATTTAAATCTAATCCTGACATTGTGGTTGGTCAAGCTCAGACCCTAGACCTTGGCTGGCCTCTTCACGAGACAGCCTGGAAGGAAAGTGTGAGAGAAAAGCAAACCTGACTTTGATCCCGACAGACAGACTGTTTATTTCAGAGAAACAGCGAGGGGCAGCAGCCTTCCCGCAGGATGGAGGCTGAAGCACTGGGCCAGGCTGGGGTGCCAGCTTGTAAGGGGGAATCTAAGAAAAACAGGCTGGACCAGGTGCAGCTGATAAGAGAATTGAAGCTGTTTGTGTCCTTGTTCAGAATAGGCTTCTTCAGCCAGGAATGTCTAAGGCAGGACACCCAGATACCCAGATGGTCCCTGGTTCTTTCAAGGCCATCTAGGAAAGGTGCCAAACTTAATGAGGCCGAATGCCTCTGGATCGTTATTAACTCTTTATTTCCCTTTAGTTTTCAGGGAAGGCTATTAACCCCTCACAGACCCTAGCCCAAACCAGTCAGCTGTCCCTCAGCTCACCTGAGCCGGAAGGTAGGACCCACCACCATAAGGTCATAAACACATTTGTGAGGAGAACAAGCTCTCTGCCTGACCTCTCCTGAACCTCCAGCTGCTGGTGAGCCCCCCCACACCCCGCTTGGTCCAGGCCATGCTGGGCAGAGCCCCCTGGCCCTTACTTTCCACACGGACTATCTCTCCACATGGCGGGAATTCTCTGAACTTTCTTCTCTGTCCTTTCCATGGCTTTTTCAGGTCCACCACATAGCTCTCAAGCCACGTGGGTGTCTTTCCTTGCTTCTGTACGTCCCTAAATAAATATAATAATTTAGCCGGGCGTGGTGGCGCATGCCTTTAATCCCAGCGCTCGGGAGGCAGAGGTAGGAGGATCGCTGTGAGTTCTGAGACTACATAGTTAATTCCAGCTCAACCTGGACCAGAGTGAGACCCTACCTCAAAAAAACAAACTAACAAACAAAAAGATATTAAAAAATAAGTAAATATAGTATTTTAATTATTATCCTTCTCAGTCTTATTTCATTAAATTCTTTGATTTAAAATTAGACATGACTATGGTTCAGGGTTCAAAGACTTTCTTGAACACCTAGAACCCCATTACATCTGCTCTGACCTCTCCCCCAGGAAAAACGGGTTTTATGAAAGGCATCTTAAAGGAGAGTCCTTGGGCGAGCGAGACTGTGGACTGGCAAGTCAAGTGGAAGAGAAGTAAGGGCCAAGCATCCTCATCCCCCCTGGTTTTCTCTTGAACGTGTGACCCGTGTCACAACCAGTAAACAGAGATGAGATTAAATGTCTCTAAACTTGACTGCTTTGGGCAATAGGGATCTGACCCCAGCTGAAGGAAAACATCATTTGACTGAGTGCTGAGATTAAAAAACATTTTTTAAATAAATTATTTATTTATTCATTTATTTGGTTTTTCGAGGTAGGGTCTCACTCAAGCCCAGGCTGACCTGGAATTCACTATGTAGTCTCAGGGTGGCCTCGAACTCACGGTGATCCTCCTACCTCTGCCTCCCGAGTGCTGGGATTAAAGGTGTGTGCCACCAGGCCCGGCTATTTATTTATTTATTTATGAGAGAGAGAGAGAGAGAGAGAGAGAGAGAGAGAGAGAGAGAGAGAGAATGGGCACATCAGGGCCTCTAGCCACTGCAAACGAACTCCAGACACATGCGCCACCTTGTGCATCTGGCTTATGTGGGTCCTGGGAAATTGAGCCAAGGTCCTTTGGCTTTGCAGGCAAATGCCTTAACTGCTAAGCCATCTCTCCAGCCCCTACAATTTTTTAAAAAATTAATTTATTTATGGGGGGTGGGGAGAATGGGCATGCCAGGGCCTCTAGCCACTGTAAATGAACTCCAGATGCATGCATATCCTTGTGCATCTGGCTTATAAGGGTACTGGGGAATTGAACCTGGGTCCTTAGGCTTTGCAGGCGAATGCCTAAACTGCTAAGCCATCTCTCCAGCCCTGAGAGTTTTTTTTTTTTAATGGTCTAGAGGTGACGAGTGTCACAATGACCTGAGATCCTCACCAGAGGAGAATGGAGGCCAGGCTGAGCAGGGAGAAGCAACAAAAAAGGCAGAGGAAGGCCCAGGAGGGCCATCCATCTCAGCGAGCCTCTATCCGAGCCACGGCACCATGTGTAAGGTCAGGTTTGAGAGAGGGCGCTGAGGTGGACTGTTCCTTGAGGCCACAGATTTATTTAATATCAAAGAATGAATGATGGGGGGGGCGGTTCTGAAGAGAAAGGAGAGAAACTTGGGACTACCCAGAAACAGCAAGGATGTTTGGTTCAAGGCTTTGGGGGGGGGGGTGGTGGGGAGGACAGGGGAATCTTGCACCACTATGAGGAAGGAGCCTTGGTCATGTATGACTTAGGAAATGCAGGGACGTACGGAAGGTAGAGGGGCAGCTGGACACATGTGGCTTAGGCTGACCTGATGGCGGTCACTCGTTCTCTGGGTAGGGAGTCGATGGTCTTAGTTAATGTATATCCAGTAAGATGTGTTGCTTGTAGCCCTGGCTGTTTAGTGTTCAGTTACCTGGAGGAGCCTGCTAAACTCTTCTGGCAGCGAAAAGTGCAGAACCCCAGCAGAGGACTAGTCAACTCTCTGTACCTGTGAGGGTTCCAGAGTCACAGACAGTCACAGGAGGGCACCTGTCACAGCCGTGGGGCAGAGCGGCAGGGCAGTGGCGGCCACGGCTGCACCTTGCCCAAGATGTGACGATAAACATCTTAGCTACAGAGTTTGGCTGGGACTTTTGGTAAGGATTGCCAATATTATGCCTTATCTTTTTTTTTTTTTTTGGTTTTTTGAGGTAGGGTCTCACTCTGGCTCAGGCTGACCTGGAATTCACTATGTAGTCTCAGGGTGGCCTCGAACTCTCGGCGATTCTCCTACCTCTGCCTCCCGAGTGCTGGGATTAAAGATGCCTTATCTTTTTATTTTGCTACATATAAGGTGAAAGGCTGCTTTTGTTTTTTTTTTTCTAACTGGGAATTTCCAAGGCTGAGACTGACAATAATAAGTCCTTTGGCTTTTGAGCATTTCTATCAAGACTGGTTTCTAGGGGACTGGAGAGATGGCTTAGCGGTTAAGCACTTGCCTGTGAAGCCTAAGGACCCTGGTTCGAGGCTCGATTCCCCAGGACCCACGTTAGCCAGATGCACAAGGGGGCGCACGCGTCTGGAGTTCATTTGCAGTGGCTGGAGGCCCTGGCGTACCCATTCTCTCTCTCTCTCTCTCTCTGCCTCTTTGTCTCTCTGTCAGCTGATCTCAAATAAATAAATAAAAATGAACAAAAAAATTAAAAACTTAAAACTTAAAAAAAAAGACTGGTTTCTACATAAATGTGTTTAGAAAGGGGTTCTGTGTTATTAAGGCAAAGAAGAAAGAAATTTGACATTTTGATGATTATTTATTTGTGCACTCATGCAAGAGAGAGAGTGTGTAAATGTAAGGAAAGTGTAAGAGAAAAGCAAAAGAGAACACCGGACTTATCTATACAGACTGTTTATTGAGAGAAACAGTGAGGGGCAGCAGCCTTCCCACTGAATGAAGGCTAAAGCACAGTGCAAGCTTATAAGGAGGATCCTAAGAAAAACAAATAGGACCAGGTACAGTTGATAAGAAAACTGTAGCTGTTTGTGTCCTTGTTCAGAATAGGCTTCTTCAGCCAGGAATGGCTAAGAGAGGAGACTCAGACGGTCACTGGTCCTTCAAGGCCATCTAGGCTAAGGGGAGTTCATCAATCAGGGAAAGGTGCCAGGCCAAATGTCTCTGTTGTTTCTTTTATTGCCCATGAGCTTTAGGGATAGTTATCAACTCTTTAGTCCCCTTTAGTTTTCAGGGAAAGCTATTAACCCTTCAGTAAGTATGGGCATACTAGGGCCTCTTGCTGCTGCCAAAGAACTCCAGATGCATGTTCCACTTTGTGTATTTGGCTTTACATGGATACTGGGGAACTGAATCTAGGCCTGCAGGCTTTGCAAACAAGCACCCTTAATCACTGGGCCATTTTTTCAGCCCTGCAAATTGACTTTTTTTTTTTGAATCCATAAGTTTTTATTTCATTGTTTAAAAGGCATCAGTTGAACTTGCAAGTACATCTTTGAAAAAAAAAATAATAAACCCACATTTTTCTTACAGGTTAAGCTTCCTTAGAAAGCAGTCTTCAAGGAAGGCAAATGTATTTTCAGCTGTCACAAGTCCGATTAGGCATCCTTACGAGCTCGGAAGAAATGTGCTTGTACTGTCATGCGTGTGACACTAGTAAGGAGCTGAAAGTTTTAAAGGAAATAGTAACTGGATCTTTGTTTTGGGAAACCTTTTATAAATTGTCACTTGCAGCTACCACAGTAAAAACATACTGTGCATGGGCTGGGGAGATGGCTTAGTGGTTAAGGAGATTTCCTGCAAAGGCAGAGGACCCAGGTTCGATTCCCCAGTATCCACGTAAAGCCAGATGCACAAGGTAGGGCATGCTTTTAGAGTAAATTGACATTTTTTTAATAAGTATAATTAATCAATTAATTTATTTGAGAGAGAGAAAGAGGCGGAGGGGGGTGGTGGAGGGAAAGAATGGGCACGACAGGGCCTCCAGCCACTGCAAACAAACTTCAGATGCATGTGCCCCCTTGTGCATCCGGCTTATGTGGGTCCTAGAGAATTGAACCGGGATCCTTTGGCTTTGCAGGCAAAAGCCTATAACTGCTATGCCATCTCTCCAGCCCCCAAATTGACATTTTTATCTGCTTCCAGAGCTATGAGAGACACCTAATGGCTATCCATAGTTGCTTGAGTGACAGCCCTACTGGGAAACCGAGGGCAGCTTTAGTCCTTTACACTCTGAGGCCTGTCCCCAGTGTCACGCCTCCTCCAGCAAGGCTCCACATCCCAAAGACTCTACCAGCTGAGGCTTAATCACAGACACATGAGGCTGTGGGGGACAGCTCACATTCAGACTGCCACAGTTCCCTTCCCATGTCCCCATACTTGTCTTGTCTTTCTATATTCCCTTCCTTACTGTGAGGTGAAGGGATCACGTAGCCTAAGCCTTGTGTGGGAATCCTCCTCGTTCCAGACTCAGTTTGTGTTCCTTTCCTCTGCTTCGGTGCCTGCATTGAGGGCACTCAGCGATGCCCCAGGCTTTCAGATGGGGTGAGGGAGGAGTCTTTGCAGTAATCCGGGGTGTGCGCTGCAGGAGCTGCCCGCCTGAGGAGCTCGCTGGCCGGCGGGGCGATGCACGCTAGTAAAGCTGACCTTGCTCTTTCTCTTCCTCGTTTGAGTAAAGCATTTGTGAGTTAATCTTGCCTGTCAGCGTGGGATGGAGAAACAGCTGGGAGATCAGTAGGCTTGTGTGTGGGGAAGCCTGGGAAGGCTTTTCCACACAGCATTAACTAAGTGAGAAGACCCACCCTGAATGTGGATGGCATCATCCCGTGTGCTGGGGATCCTCATGGGATACAAGAGGAAGAAAGAAGTCTGTTAGTGCCACCATTCTCTCTCTCTTTACTGAGGTTAGCTGTTCTGCTCCACCACATCCTTCCACCATGGTGCACTGAAACCTCTAAAACTGTGAGCCAAAATACCTCCCCCTACTTGTTGTTTTTCCTCAGGTGTTGGTTATGGTGAGTAAAAACTGACAAACACTCCTAGCTACAGATGATCGGACTTCTGTGTGAGTAGGAAGAAAACTCGGTAGCAAAGGCCAGTAAGCTAGAACAGATATATAAAGGGAAGAGAAAGGAAGGGATGGGGTACTTAATAGGATGGTATTGTATATATGTAATTAGAATAATAGATTAATGGGGGTGAAAAGGCCCAAAGTGAGGTCAGGGGAAGAGATTTGAATAAAGAAAAGGTGGAGGGAGGGCTAATCAAAATCTAAGAGGATATAAATAAATCATATGGAAACCTGCTTTTTCGGACAATGCAACACTCAGGAGCTGTAGATTGTTGCTAGAAAATTTTCAGTGCCAGGGATGGGATACCTTCCAGTGAGTTGTTGGCCAGGGAGGTCCCTGATGCCCCCAAAACATTACAGGCCATTGCCGAGACCCTTGGTTTCCCACCAGGGATAGATGGTAAGACCCTATTGCTGAAGACTCCACATAGTTGGGCTGCAAGGCCCCTGAGAAACCCTGCTGAAACTGAGCTCATAACCTCCTCCATGTAGACCAGCTGACAGAAAACTGGAAGAAGCCACACTACATGCAGTTCAATGGGAGAAAGAAAAATCACCAGTGAAGATACTCCACAGTGGACACTGCAAGCCTTATATTTTGCCAGCCAGGCCAAATGAGCCAACAGGTGCAATAGTGGCACATCTGTCATGGTGGAAACCAGCTGCCCTCTAATTGGACTGGAGGCCCGCTCCATGGCAGGGAATATATCCCTGATACTGAAAACTTAAAACAGGGGTAGTCATGAGCCCTAGGCATGTAATGACTGCTGCTGTCTGGCTAAATGTATCTACTATGCTTATCAAACTGCCCAGTACGCACTTCTCTTAATGTTCATACCCTAATATTAATGCTACTCTCACTTTTGGTAGAGAATCTTCTCTTTTCAGATGGCAGTGACCTTGGGACGACTCAGAAGGTATCATGGTGCTGGAAAGAAGTGACAGAGGAGTGCTCAGCACTGCAATATCTCTATCACACCTTCCAAGGCTCAGGGTCTATTGTGGAAGAGACGGCAGAAAGAATATAAGAGCCAAAGGAAGGGTAGGACTCTTTACAATGTGCTCCCCCCAGACACAAAATGGCCTGGAGATCCATGACCTCACAGTGCTTGACACTACCTACACAAGACCATCATAATAGGAGGAAAAGATCATGACATCAAAATAAAAGAGAGACTGACTGAGATGGGGAGGGGATATGATGGAGAATGGAGTTTCAAAGGGGAAATTGGGGGAAGGGAGGGCATTACCATGGGATATTTTTTATAACCATGGAAGTTGTTAATAAAAAAAATTTTTGAAAAAAAAAAACGACTAGCACTGGACCAGCCGTGCTTGGCTGTCTCATATTTTCCTTGAAGATGTCATTACCAATAAGCAATGAGGGTAGGCAGAGGTAGAAGGATCGCTGTGAGTTCAAGGCCACCCTGAGACTACATAGTGAATTCCAGATCAGCCTGAGCTAGAGTGAAACCCTACCCCGAAAAACACAACAAACAAATAAGCAATGAGCAGCAGCATTTAGTCTGCCCCTCGGGTTGGTAACCAATACATGCCATTTTGCTCAGCAGTGTGTCACAGTGAGCAGGGTTACTGAGGAGACACGTCATGCATGGCACAGTAGACACGGAAGGTCATTGCTCCAGGTTGGGTCAGCTCTCTGGGGGAAGGGGCGATGGACTGACTGAAGCACTGGCCACCTCAGGGACACTCAGAGATAAGTGAGGTGTGGCAATTATTAAATCCCATCACATCCTTTGAGTCGTAGATGATGCCTGGGGGAAGGAGAGGGAATAGGAGGCGTGCAGGTAGCCCTTTCTTGTCTGGGTTGTTTGGTGGGGGAGGCCTCAAATTAGACCCGTTTTCATGCGCAGTTAAACAGCAGATGGTCCTGCTGGGAATGAGCCTGATAAAATAATGACATCATCCTCTGAGGGAGAGCTTTGATAATGAAGGGGCAGATATGGACAAAGACCAGGGAAGTCTTCCACAGCTGATTAGTTCTTGTCTGATAAAGGACCATTGTAACAGGGCCTACTTATACAAAGCCACTGGAAGTGCTAATCTCTCTTTCCGTGTCAGGAAAGGCTATGTGTTACATTTGAATCATATATTCTTGGTTGGCTTTGCCCTTCTCAAATAAGCTGTATTTTGGTGTTGACGTTTGATGTTTCCTGATTTTTAGGGACTCTGACTTTTTCTTCTGTCACTACTGGAAGCACCGACTGACTGGCCCCAGGCTGACTTGGAACCTGTTTCAGACTAGAAATCTTAACCACCTAGTTGATAGGATTAAGAGTGTGGGGCAACACACACCCTTAGGGATTTTGGCTTTACTAGATTATCTGTTTAGTTTAATCCCCACACTTGTATAAATACTCTGTGCTGGTTTTGATTGAATGCCTATATTGCTCAGTTGAATTTTAGAATTTTCCGGAGTTTGCTTCACCCAGTCTACTACAATACTTGAATGGCAGGAAAACTCAACACCTAGGGTCACTTCTGTTATTTCTCTTGGAATATAAGAGCTACACCCTGGCACCTTAAACTCCTACACCGAAGATATATAAAGTCGGATTTACATGGCTAAGAACACTGCAGATAATTAGAAAATGGTACTGTGGTGGTTGGGATGTGAGCTGTCCCCCACAGCCTCATCTGTTTTGAATACTTAGTCCCCAGCAGGTGGCAATTTGGGAGAAGGAGTCTTGCTGGAGGCAGTGTGTCACTGGTGGCTGATCTTGAGGATTATTAGCCCCCCCCCAAAAAGTTATTTTATTTACAACTCTAATTGGGTTTCTCTAGACCTGTCTTTCACAAGCCCCTTAGCAGCTAACACTCTGACCTTAAAGCGTCCTTTCTTCTACTCTTAGTTTTTGCCATTTCTTTCCTTTTTTTTTTTTTTTTTTGTTTTGTTTTTTGTTTTTTTGAGGTAGAGTCTCACTCTAGCCCAGGCTGGAATTCACTATGCCATCTCAGGCTGGCCTCGAACTCACAGCAATTCTCCTACCTCTGCCTCCCAAGTGCTGGGACTAAAGGCATGGGCCACCATCCGTTTTTTTTTTTTTTTGTTTGTTTGTTTGTTTGTTTGTTTGTTTGTTTGCTTTTTAGATAGGGTCTCACTCTAGCCCAGGCTGACCTGGAACTTACTATGTAGTCGCAGGCTGGCCTCAAACTCACAGCAGTCTCCTACCTCTGCCTCCCAAGGGCTGGGATTAAAGGTGTGCACCATCATGCCCAGCCATTTCTGTCCTTTTGTTTGGAGAATAAAAAGGAGGCCAGTATGCCTGGATCCAAGTAAGCAAATGATGGGCAGTGGGTGACATGTGTGGCTTTTCAGCTTCCCAGACATCTCCTTCAGGGTCTCCCAGGCATCTCCCCACGGAGTGGCCACAGTTCAGATCTCCTCACCCTGTTGCAATCAATTCATTCTTCCACAATTCTGGTTACCTCTGGCTCTCTAGTGTGAGATTTGGGCTGGAGTCTCACCTGGACATCTACTCTGCCTGCTGCTTCACTTCTTTTGCCAAACCATCAAATTAATAAATATTTCTATAAGACTATCCATCCACCAGGTTCTGGAAATTGAACCTAAGACTCACCTCGTAGGCAAGCACTCTACCACTGAGCTAGATCTATAGCTCAATTCTAGAAATCTTAATGATCTCTTTTTTATTCAATTTTTTCAACAGCTGTGGAAGCCAGTGACTTTACTGACAGAAAACAAAAATGACTTTCTAACTGTGGTTTTCAATTCTTTCCTTTCTTCAAGACTGAAAGAAGATCCAATAAAACTGTCAGCTGATAGGTTCTTACAAATAATGTCTGATTATCCATTGCCATGATTTTTTTTTGGAGTGGTATAACTCAAAATTTTCAAATAATTGAGCAATCTTGCTATAATAACTGTCTCACTATGCATTTCTTTTCTTTTCTTTACTTTTCTTTTCTTTTCTTTTCTTTTCTTTTCTTTTAAGAGGGAGAGAGGCAGAGAGAGAGAGGAGAGACAGAGAACTGGTGCGCCAGAGTCTCAGCCACTACAATCAAACTCCAGACACTTGCGCCACCTAGTGGGCATGTACAACCTTGCGCTTGCCTCACCTTTGTGCATCTGGCTAACGTGGGATCTGGAGAGTCCAACATGGGTCCTTAGGCTTCACAGGCAAGCGCCTTAACCGCTAAGCTATCTCTCTAGCCCTCATTATGTGTTTCTGAGAAAAATCCTCCTCAGCTCTTCTCTCATGCTTTGCTATTCGTGTGTTGACGTCTGTGCCTGTCGGGTTCCTCCCTCCCAGCGTCCTCACGAATCCTTCCTCATGACAGAAGAGCAGTCACCAGAACTCCTCACCTCCTGGAGGCCCCTCCCCTTAGCTGCTCAATAACTCGATCTACACATGAGGGACAGCTGTGGTGTGTGGCCCCGACCCCCTAACCAGAGCTCTCACTCGCCTCCCGGGCCTCAGGTGATGTTGAGGAACAGTGAAAGCGACAGTGCGAAGGGAGAGTCCTTTATTTGATGAGGAACACGGGGTGTTGTCACTGTCATGCCTACGGGGAAGGAGCAGGGCAGGTTCACTGGGGAGGAGAAGGCAGCCTCGTGATGCTCCGGGACTTGCTCTGCCAGAACAGGCTCGGAAGCTGGGCAGGAGGTTGTGGGCTGGGCAGCAAGAAATGTTCCTGTTGGGAGAAGAGCTCAATCAAGACGGAGACCTGGGGCTGGAGAGACGGCTCAGCGGTTGCTTGCAATGTCTGCTGGCCTGAGTTCCCTTCCTCAGTATCCGTGTAAAGCCAGATGCAAAAAGTGGCACATGCATCTGGCATACACTTGCAGTGGCAAGAGCTCCTGACATGCCCATACACACAAGCACATGCAAATAAATAAATAAGATTTTTTTTTTTTTTTTTGGTCTTTTGAGGTAGGGTCTCACTCTAGCTCAGGCTGACCTGGAATTCACTATGGAGTCTCAGGGTGGCCTTGAACTCACGGCTATCTTCCTACCGCTGCCTCCCAAGTGCTGGGTTTAAAGGCATGCGCCACTGCACCCGGCTAAATCAGAATTTTTTCAAGAGGGAGACCTGGAACTGGAGAGATGGCTTAGTGGTTAAGGTACTTGCCTACAAAGCCTATGGACCCAGGTTCGATTCCCCAGAACCCACATAAGCCAGATGCGCATGTGTCTGGAGTTCATTTGCAATGCTAGAGGTCCTGGTGTGCCCATTCCCTCTCCCTGTCTCTAATAAATAAATGAATAAAAATAAAACATTTAAGAGGGAGACCTGAGGCCAGTGACACTCATTAGCACTGTCCCATCATCAAAAATGTCCTCTGAGGGACAGAAGCAGGCTGAGGCCCAACGAGAGCATCTCAGCCACAAGATGCCTAGCTCTGTGCATGTGTCTGAACATGTGTATACGTACTTGTGTGGACTTGACTATGGTGAGTCTGCATATGTGTGCACATGTGCACGTGTGTGTTCTTGTGAGAGTGCATGCATGTGTATCATGTATGTGTTTGTTGTGCGTATCCACTATCATGATTCTCTTTGTAGCCACTGTGGTGCCTGAGCCTCTCGCCTCTGTCAGGTGTTCCGCGGACTTCCCTGTGTATCCTGTGTGTGCCTGTGAGGGTACTTGTGTACTTGTCTTTTTCTGCGGGTATCACTAAGACTTGGATCTTTAATGCTCCCCAAAGCCTATGTGTCAAAACCTTGGTCCCCCAGGGTGTAGCTGCTGGGAATGGGGGGTGCCTTTAGATCACTGGGACATGCTCTTGAGGGGAATTGTGGTACCATATAGCTCTTTCTTCTCCTTTATTTCTCCTGGGTGGTAAGTGAGTGGTTTTCCTCCAGCCTGTGCTTCTTTGGCCCCAGAGCTTGGGAAGAACCAATCATGGACTGACACCTCCAAAGCTGTGAGCCAAAATCAACCCTTTGCTCTTTATAAGCCAATCATCTTAGGTATTAGGTATTTCTTTCTTAATTTTCTTTTTTCTTTTTATTTTTTTTTTTTGAGGCAGGGAAAGAGAGAGAGAGAATGGGCACGCCAGGGCCTTTCAGCAGCTGTGCACAAACTCCAGACGTGTGTGTCCCCCGTGTGAGCACGCGTGGCATTGCACGCTTCCATCACTATTGCGTCTGGCTACGTGGGACCTGGAGGATTCTAACAGGTGTCCTTAGCCTTGGCAGGCAAGTGCCTTAACCATAAGCCATCTCTCCAGCCCTTAGGTATTTTATTGTGATGGAAAGTTGACTAATACTGGTACCATTGTCCCAAGAGAGCTGTTTTTGTTCTACAAGGAGGATAACACCTAGTCACTGGATGCTGGGGAGCGGGGACAGCACTCACCAGCTCAGCTGAGGCAGGCTCCTTCCCGGGAGGCCTAGACCTTGATGACGAATGTTAAGCCGTGGATCAGCAAGTCTAGCAGGGGGAGAATAAAAGACCAGCCTCGAGTCATGATCTGGAGGGGACAGCACCCAACGAGAGCCCACACACTGCCCGCGGTGGGGGCCAGGGGGTGGAGCTGTGGGTCCTCAGCCTGGCTCAGGCATGTGGGAGGCGCTGGGCTTCCCCCATGCAGCCAGCCCAGCTGTTCTCGGGACTGTCTCCCACAAAATCACCTCCATCATTTCGGGGACAAGTAGCCCAGTGCAGGAAAGGTGGGGCTCATGTGACATGTGACCTAGGTGTCCTATGGAGCGCAGGGACAAAGCTCTCTGAGGAGAAAGCTGCTTCTTCAGAGCTTGGACACAGTACGTACCAGCAATGTCATGCACCAGGGTGACATCCAGTTGGCTGAGAATCCCATTGACCAGAGGGCACACCTGGCCCAGGGCAGAGAGGAGAGTTAGGCGCGGGGGCACCCGCAGGGAGAACCTTGGGAACAGTAGCCTACCCAGGACGGAATCTGTGAGGAGCCTTTTTATCAGCCCAGGGCAGCAAGCAGCCAATGCATTTGGAGGCGTGAAAGACGGAAGATGGGCGAGGGGGTCAAAGGGCAGATAAACGGGGGAACTTTACTTCCCACACACAAGAGCTCAGCCTAGCTCTTTCCAGAACTCTCTTCCAGCCTAAGACCTTCGGAGTCCCAGGGAGCAGGGGACTACCACTTCTGCCCTCTTACCTTGCCCTGCACCAGATCCGGAAGGACTTTAGTCAAGATCCCCGTGAGGTTGTCCAAAAGGCTCTGAAGGGGGAAGGGGACGACTCTGGAAGAGAAAAGCCATGTGTGTGAAGCAGAGGTCCAGGTTTGGGATGAGGAAGTCCTCAGGGACCAGCTTGCACCCTAAGTCTCAGTGTCCAGTAACCGAGACCAAGCCTCACCCACTCACACCCATAGCAGTCAGACTGCAAGGGCTCTAGCCCGAGAGTTATACCCAACACAGCAGTGGGCACACAGTTGTGTGTAGAACAAACACGTGGTTCTAGGACATAGTAGGTTTTCAACAAGACCGTGTAGAATGTACGAGCCATGCTTAGTATGTAGCCATCACGAGGATTCAGTGAAACGATGCATGTGAATCACAACATATGTGTCCAGGACATGTTAGCCATGGTATGAACAACTCTCTATTATGAATGACTTGGCCTCATCATGTGAAGGTAACTGAAATAAGCAACCCTTCTAGGGACCACACACACCTATTTAACCCTTAGTAAGATTCTGTCAGTAACTGCACTGTAGTTCCATGGTACAGATAAGTAACCTGAAACCAAACTGGAGAAGCGGTGGTCAAGTTCACACTCGAGACCCTCCGACTCGGTCCAGCTTCCTGTAATAGCTGGGGGTTTAAACCTCAAGTTTCTTACTGCCCAATCCGACATAAAATTTGTCATCCTTTTGTTTGTTTTGTTTGTTTGTTTGTTTTTGAGGTAGGGTCTCACTCTAGCTCAGGCTGACCTGGAATTCACTAGGTAGTCTCAGGTAGCCTCAAACTCATGGTGATCTTCCTATCTCTGCCTCCTGAGTGCTGGGGTTAAAGGCGTGCACCACCACACCTGGCTAAACTAATTTTTTTTTTTGTTATGTGAGAGAGAGAGAGAAAGAGAGAGAATTGGCACGCCAGGGCATCCAGCCAGTGTAATCAAACTCCAGATGTGTATGCCACCTACTGCGCATATGCGACCTTGTGCACTTGCGTCACCTTGCATCTGGCTTATGTGGGACCTGGAGAGTCAAACATGGATCCTCAGGCTTCTCAGGCAAGCGCCTTAACCACTAAACTATCTCTCCAGCCTGTCTTAACAAAGCTTCAGTGAGAAGATCTCTATTCATTTACTCACTCATGTGTCCACAGAACTGTCTATAATCTTCTCCCCAACCCCCCAAACACCTTACAACGCACACTCCTCATCTATCCGCCCATCCACTCACCCACACGTCTTCCGTTCCATCCTCTCTTCCATTCTCCCCTTACTGCAGCATCCCACCCTGTTGTGTGTGAGAAGTCAGCCCTTTGGCCTCACCCATTCAGCAGGGAGATTCTCAGGCTGCCAGGGGAGTGGGTGCAGTCACCGAGGACCAGGTGGATCCTCCCCTGGTTGTTTTTCACAGCTAAGACTTCCGCAGTGATGTTCAGCCTCACAGCCAACTCCAGCAGATCACCCATCAGGTGCCTGCCGGGAAAGGAGGAAACAGCCCTGCTGGCACCTGGCCCCCCCCGTCACGTTCCAAGGGGGAGGGTTTCTCCCTGACAGGAATTCCAGCCTCACCTTACCCCATCTTTCTCCCAGTTGCATCATCTTACTTCCCAGTGGGAGAAACTGAGGCCCAGAGAGGTCATGTGGCCCAAGGTTACTCAGCCTAACAGAAGTGGGCTAAGGTTGTATGCTGAGGTCTGTGTGGCTGCCCACAGCCGTTACATGCTGCCTTTGTGAGCCATCCCTCCCATACCCCCTTGGCACCTACTCACATTTTCACTTTGACCGTCAAGCCCAGAGGGATGGAGACATAGAGGCGATGGCCATCCGGGCTCTGCACAAGGCCAAGTTCCAGCAGCTGGGGATTTGTGACTTTTATGCTATTCAGGGAACAACGGTGGAGGGAGAAGCATTAGTGTCTCGAGGTCCAAACCTGGAAACCACCACGAACCCAGTGTGTTCATCTCAGAAGGAGGGCGGGCCTCCTGGGACGAGGGAGGCAAGGTGGACGGTCTTGCAGCCAGAGCCGCATCGGGTGCCGAGCCACACGTCTGTCTTTCTCGACGTCTGCTTGGGTCAGATCCTGACACGCATGAAACCTCTTTTTTCACGCCTGTGAGTTATCTCAGTGAAGAGCCTTACAAAGAAAACGAACGGCTTACTTTGTGGGGCTGGTGAGAGTGTGGGGAGTGAGATGGAAGAGGGAGTGGTGAGACAAAAGGAGGATGGATGGATGGACGGATGGACAGTGGACAAATGGATGGTGTATAGGAGCCAGCGGGATAAATTCCGCGTAACATTTACGGCAGAAAGCACTTGACCTGCCGTGCCCTCAGTGCTTTTCAGGGGCCCGAGGAGCACCTCATTTGCTAAGGAGAGTGTAGAAAGGGTAGGCAAAAGCCTTCTCCAAGCCATCCACGGGTCAGGTGATTTATACCGTACCCGGTCTTTCTCTACGGATACCGTAATCTGCATTTTACGGGTAGAGAAACCCAGCCCAGGGAGACTGGAAGCCTTGCTTCGTTCGGGTCGTCCAGCAGGTATGGTTCATACGGCAGTCTGTCCGTTTCCATGCCACCAAGCAAGACCTGAGCGGCTGGACATCTTGGCAGTGGCTTGGATCCAGCCCTACTGGGGACCCAGGCGTGGCGTCAAGCTTCCATTGTTGCTCTGGGCTCAGAGACTCTGGTGACTCGTGAGAAGCACCACATCGCTTGTTCACAGATGCCACACTGCTTAGTGACACTGCTGATTGAACTGAGGAGGGTGGCCTGGTGACTGCTCACGGCGCTCAGGCGGGAGGAAGACAGTGACTGCCGTGGGCTGGGGCAGGCCTTGGCTTTGGACTTTGGTGAGCCAGGGGTTGGTCCCTCACGCTGAGTCACCCTGCTGTGTGAATGAACACAGGCACATCTCTGTGCCTCCACGGGGGGGATGACAAAGCTGACAGTGAAGGGTTGTCATGGCGATTTAGAGATAGTACTGGGGTCCCAGGATGTGCTTTAGGACTGGGGGCAACTGTGAGCGCAAGAGACCCAGTGTTCCCTGCCACACTGGAGAAAGATCTGAGGACCAAGTAAGTCCCAGCTTCATGCCCAGCCCATCCGCTCCCTCTCAGGGGCTGCTGCCTGGGGTTAGATCTTCTGTTGCTGGGGGGGGGGACCAAGACCCTGCTTTATGGCAACTCACTCGATGATGTTGTTTAGGAGAGGAATTGATGAAGTCAATTTTTCGAGCAGACCCCCAACCAGGCCGCCAGAACCGCCTCCTCCAGACTTCAGGATGTCCAAGAGTGGAAGGTTTTCCAGAATGCCCAGCAGGTTCCCGGATAGCAGGCCACCACTGAGAGCTACGACAGTGTAGAAGGGTCTCAGGTTCAGTTCTGACAAGCGCAGCTCCTCAGACCCTCTCCCCCCAACTCACCCTTGTCCTTCCTCGTATTGGGAGCTTGGGTGTACAAAAGCACAAATGTATAAACACACCCTCCACACACACACACACACACACACACACACACACAAAGGGGTTGTCATAGACTCACCATCTGTGAAGCTTCCAGCAAGATGATCTGTAGGATTCGAGGGAAGAGCTGGAGTGACAGCCAAGGGCAGGCCCTGGCCCAGAGATAAAGGCAGGCTGTCTAGCTGGGCCCTGGTCTGAGCCAGCAGCCCACAGAGGACAACCAGGCTCTGGATCTGCAACATTGCTCTTGCTGTCTGTGGACAGAACGACAATTCCACTCTGATATGGACACTGGAGGAATCTATGCACTGCCTCCTGTACCCCTGGGAGTGGGGTGGCTCTTTGTCTTCTCTTCTAGAACACCAGAGGGTGACTAGCAGTAATAGCTAATGCTCCTGAGTACTTTCGGCCACAGATCAGTAGGTGACCAAATTTATCTTCTTAAGATGGGCATACTCATGACCAGCATTGCATAAGTGGGAACAGAGGCTTAGTGACTGCTGGGCAATTTCTCTCAGGATCACAATTTTGCAGCATCAAAAAAAAAAAAAAATCTTGGGGATGGGGGCTGGCTCAGTGTTTGCCTGTGAAACCTAAGGACCCGGGTTCAATTCCCCAGTACCCACATAAGGGGCACATGCATCTGCAGTTTGTTTGCAGTGGCTGGAGGCCTTGGTGTGCCCATTCTCTCTCTGCCTCTTCTCTCTCTCAAATAAATAAACAAATTTTTAAAAATCTGGGATCTGGAGAGATGGCTTAGCCATTAAGGCGCTTGCCTGAAAAACCTAACAACGTGAGTTTGACTCCCCAGTACCCACATGCATCTGGAGTTCGTTTAGAGCAGCTGGAGGCCCTGACACACCCATTCTGTTTCTCTCTCTTCTCTCTGCTTGTAAATAAATAAATACTTTTTTTTAAAAAAGACAAACATTTGAAGAGGGCCACTTCTGTCTATTGAATTAAGTGACCATTAGGTTTTTTCTCTAGGCAGAGATCGGATTGTTTATGGTGGCTTGATCAGTAATTCCTCATTCCTACTCTTCTTCTTCTTCTTTTTTTTTTCCTGTTTCATTCCTACCCTTCATAGCAGACAAAGAGGCTTAAACATGCCAGTGGATGAAGATGGGAACAGCTCTGACATTGTCCCTGCTAAGGGATGGTTCTTTGATCTGAGTGTTCAGTCAAGATAGCTTGGAGACACTCCTCACAAGACACGTTATCAGAAGTCACATTTTATAGCTAACACCTCAATGCAGCAGGTAACCTCAAGTTAAAATCCTTTTCTTAGAGCTTTTTTGTTTGTTTATTTTGCTGTGTGTGCGTGTGTGTGTGTGTGTGTGTGAGGTAGGGTTTTACTCTAGCCCAGGCTGACCTCTAACTCACACTTTGCACTCACAGTGATCCTCCCACTTCTGCTTGTCGAGTGCTGGGAATAACAGTGTGCGCCATCACGCCCGGCTTCCTTTGAGCTTTTAAGTAGGGTACGATGAATATCCATTGCTATATCAATGTTGTGCTCTCTTAGGGAAGCAGAGTAGCCTTTTGCCTGACCACAGCCAGTTCTGTTTCTCTTGCGAGGTCTCCAATGAGTGCCCCTAAGCCCAACCTGCCAGAGGTGCCCATAGTGAGGGGCCTGGCCTCCCTGGTCCACAGTGAGGGGCCTGGCCTCCCTGCAACCCAGAGCAGTGGGGAGCTGAGGAAGGGGCATTTCTCACCTGGGCTGCTCAGTGACTCGGTGGCTGTTTTGGTCTCCTCTTCTCTCCCTCCTTGTTTCTGCCAAGGAGGTAGCCTCTTTTATAGTATGAGAATCAGGAAATGTGAGATTGGATGATGGGTTTCTAGATAATTCTGAATTCTGCAATCTGGTAGTATTTTTTCAGAGCCATCCAAGGTAAATAATTGCCAGTCACATTAGTAGGTGAGTCAGTTAAGCTATTTGGTCCAAAAATTAAACAGAGAAAAAAAATTTGAGATGGCATGTTACTCAAGACTTCATGGTCCTATGCACGAGGCTGAGGTTGGGGACCCATGCTTAGGGGTGGCCAGAAGATCAGGTTTAGGGTGTTGAAAGGGGCAGCTATAGGGAGCCCTGTTAGGGAACTTGGCCTCGTTTCTGGGCCTTTATCTTTCCCTAGGCCAGTGCTTTTTCTTCTAATTGGCAAACTCTTGCTGTTACAGCATCTGGAGTTAAACTACCTCTGGCTTCCCCATTTGTGAGCTGTCCTTCAATTCTGTATTGGGGGGGGGGTCTTCTGTCTTCTGTCTCTAGGTACATGACGGCCATGTGCCTATTCACTGGCTCAAGAATCCTAGGAGAGAGGGGCTACTGTTTCTCCTTTACAGAGGGGAGAAACTGGGGCCCAGTGGGGACGTGGGACCCAGAGAGGACATGGAACAGTGAAAACACACCTCATTGGGTAAGAATAGTGAGAAAAACAAAACTAGTAGCTAATACTTGCCAGGCTTTTGCCTGTGCCAGGCCCTCACAACATCCAAGGTGGGAAATGCCTTGTTTGGTTTTTGGCTTTCCGAGGCAGGGTCTCCCTCTAGCCCAGGCTGACCTGGTATTCACTATGTAGTCTCAGGGTGGCCTTGAACTCACGGCGATCCTCCTACCTCTGCCTCCCAAGTGCTGGGATTAAACGCGTGTGCCACCAATCCCAGGGGAAGTGCGGTTTTTTAAAAATATATATTTGCAAGGAGCACATGCACACATGAGAGACAGACAAAGATAGAGGAAGAGAGAGAGAGAGAGAGAAATGGATGCCCCAGGGCCTTCCGCTGCTGCAAACTCCAGATACATGCAGCACTTTGTGCATCTATCTTTATGTGAGTACTGGGGAATCAAACCCAGGCCATCAGGCTTTGCAAGCAAGCCCTGCTCCAACGTTTTTTTTTTTTTTTTTTTTTTTTTTTTGGTTTTCAAGGTAGTCTCACTCTAGCCCAGGCTGACCTGGAATTCACTATGCAGTCTCAGGGTGGCCTCGAACTCATGGCGATCCTCCTACCGCTGCCTCCCAAGTGCTGGGATTAAAGCCGAGCGCCACCACCATGCCCGGCTGCTCCAACCTTTTTGTGACCTCCATGGACTCCTGTGGAATGAGGTCTCTGCTATATTTGTGGAGAAACTGACGCAGTTATGACCACGAACAGAACCAGTGAACCGATGCTTTGAAGTCTGGAGGCTGGGTATTTAGTCACAGCAGAAATCAGAATAAATTAGGAAGTAGCCCCGGTCCTGTGAAGCCTGGGCAGGTCACTCCAGTTGCAGAATCTCCCTTTTCTCATGTATAAGATGGACTCGGGGTGGGGGAGGGGCTGTCCAGCCCGAGGCCCACCCGGACCCTCTGTCCTCTCCCTGGGTCACCTCTCTCAGGTCTGTGGAGGGGTGTGGGCATGGAGTGCCTTCTGTTCTCCATTGTCTACAGGGTTTCTGGGGCCCCTTTTGTGGTGAGGCCTGTCTGCAGGTGGGCTTGACGCTTTTCAGCACTGAAACTGTGTTCCAATCAAATTTCTGTGTTTTTTTAAATTTCTCCTGGCCTCTCTCCCTCCCCCAAGCCAGGGACTGTTCTAAGTCTTGTGGCAGGAACTCTTGCTATATGTCCCTAGGTATATATACTCTTAGCATCTCTGCCCATGGAGCTGCATGCAGCAGAGATTTTCCAGCTTTACTATAAGCTAGTATACAGGGAGGAGGTTTTCAGCTCAGCTCCAGCAGGATTTCTCAGTGACCTTGCAGCCCAAGCATGTGGAGTCTTCAGCAATAGGGTCTTACCATCTATTCCTGATAGGAAACCAAGGGCCTCAGCAGTGGCCTGTAATGTTTTGGAGCATCAGGGATCTCCCTGGCCAACAACTCACTGGAAGGTATCCCATCCCTGGCACTGAAAATTTTCTAGTAACAATCTATGGCTTCTGTGTGCCATTGTCCAAAAATGTAGGTTTCCATATGACTTATTCATACCCTCTTAGATTTTCATTAACCCTCCCTTTATTCAGTCTCTTCTCCTGACCTCACTTAGGCCTTTCTACCCCCAGTAATCTGTTCTTCTACTTACATATATACAATGCCATCCCCTAAGTCCTTCCCTCTCTTCCCTCCTTTATAGCCCCTTTCTAACTTACTGGCCTCTGCTACCGAGTTTTATTCCAAGAGTTGAGTTTTCTTGTCAAAAGATTTACCTATGCCAGCTTTATTCCCTAGAACTTGGGAGTGGGGTCTACTTCCTTTTGAGCAAGGTCGGGTTAGGAGTTGGGTCTGAAGAATTTGAAAGAAATATCTTATTTATTTATTTATTTATTTATTTATGACAGAGAGAGAGAGAGAGAGAGAGAATGGGCATGCCGGGGCCTTTAGCCACTGCAGAGGAACTCCAGACACATATGTCACCTTGTGCATCTGGCTTACATGGCTTCTAGGGAATCAAACCTGGGTCCTTAGGCTTCACAGGCAAGCACTTTAACTGATAAGCCATCTCTCCAGCCCCTGAGGTTTCTAAATGGGCTTGAAAACTCCAGAGGATTCTCAGAGAGAAAGTGAGGCACCCTACATTTGATGAGAAAATAAATGCTCTTAAGCCGAGTGAGCCCCAAATTCCCCCTGCCTTAGAGATTGATCTAGAACAAAAGTTAACAAGACCCTTTTATGAGACACTAGAACTTTTTACCACCTGTATGACTCCATCTGGGAAACTGAGGCACAGAGAAAGTAGTGACCTGCCCAGGGTCCCCTCAGCTGGAAAGAGGTAATGTCAGGCCATCATTTGGGACTATACAGTTTCAGTGTCCTTCAAGGGCAAGTTTGCACATCAGCCTTCAGGTCAGCAAGCACCAGCTGTGTTCTCTGGAGACCTCTCATGGTTGTGATGGGAGCTGGCTCTGAGTTCCAAACCCAGCTTAGCTCATTAGCAGCCAAGTGACTCTAAGTAAGGTGTTTTACTCCTCCTTCTCTTCCCCTTTGTTCTTGTTTTTAAAGTTTTATTTTTATTTAATTTTATTTTTTTAATTTGAGAGAGAGAGAGAGAGAGAGAGAGAGAGAGAGAGAATTGGTGCACCAGGGCCTCAGCCACTGAAATCAAACTCCAGACACTTGCGCCACCTAGTGGGCATGTGCAACCTTGTGCTTGCTTCACCTTTGTGTGTCTGGCTTACGTGGGAT
Organism: Dipus sagitta; assembly: GCA_036346955.1. Classification (NCBI taxonomy): domain Eukaryota; kingdom Metazoa; phylum Chordata; class Mammalia; order Rodentia; family Dipodidae; genus Dipus; species Dipus sagitta. Next base: position 29,405,669 of record CM070779.1, read on the forward strand.
CTGGAGAGTTTAACATGGGTCCTTAGGTTCGCAGGCAAGCGCGTTAACCGCTAAGCCATCTCTACAGCCTTTTTTTTTTGGTGTGTGTGTGTATGTGTATATGTGTGTAGGTGCAGATGTGTGTTGGGGGGCAGAGACTGGTATCGGGTATCCTCTTCAATAACACTCTACTTATTTCACTGAACCTACAGCTCACTGATTCAGCCAGACTACTAGCCAGGAAATCCTAGGGGTCCACCTGTCTCCACCTCTCCAGCACTGGTATTATAAGCAGGAGTGACCACACCCAGAAATTTATGACTCCAAACTCTCAGACTCCAAACTCAGGTCTTTCTTCATGTTTGTGCAGCGAGCACTTAACCCACTGAGCCATCTCTCCAGCTTCTTTCTTTTTAAAAATTTTAAAATAATCTTACTTATTTACAAGTAGAGAGAGATAGACAGAGAGAATGCTCATGCCAGGGCCTCCAGCTGCAAACAAACTCCAGACACATGCACCACTTTGTGCATCTGGTTTTGTGTGGGTCCTGGGGAATTGAACCTGGGTCATTAAGCTTTGCAGGCAAGTGCCTTAACCACTGCAATCTCTCCAATCTCCCCCCCCTTTTTTTTAATTTTTAGAAGTTTATTGTGGTAAGGACACAAGCTAGGAGCTACTACTTCAGTGTATTTTTATGACAGAAAGAGAGAGAGAGAGAGAGAGAGAGAGAGAGAGAGAGAGAAATGGGCACGCCAGAGCCTCCAGCCATTGCAAATGAACTCCAGACATATGTGCCACCATGTGTATGTGGCTAACGTGGGTCCTGGGGAATTGAACCAAGGTCCTTTGGCTTTTCAGGCAATGCCTTAACTGCTAAGCCATCTCTCCAGCCTGCCTCCAGTGTACTTTTAAACACAGTGTATTACTATCTGTAGGAACAGGATTGTGCTGCAAACTAGAACGTTTCTAACTCTTTCCCTCATGAGCTCTTTCCTCACTTACAGTGGGTAACTAACCACAACAGCCTCCCAGAGCTGTTGGGGAGTTAAAATCTGGGGAAACCAATGCACTGCTAGCTGCATACCTGGCCTTGCAACCAAAGGGCTGCAAAGGTACAAACCTCCAGGACAAAGCTGAACGTTTGTGACTTGATTTCGTTTCAACTACTCCCTGCTGCGGAGTCCACTATCATGAGAGAGGCCCAGAGCTCAACAAGCTCTTTCAGGAGAAAGTGTGGTGAGTCTATGTGAAGCTTAACATGAAAACAAAATTTGAGAATCCCAAGGAGGTATCTCGATGAAGCCCTTGAGCCAGCCCAGGAGGCATCAAGAAGAGGGCAGACAAAAGCGCCTTCGCAAGGGGTCACTGCCTAGCCCTTCGGTGTTTGTTCTTTGACTCAGGAGCAGGAAGAACACCGGGAGCTCAAGGATGTCAAGTGGAAGGGTGGGAAACATGAACGTTTAGGGTTGCAAATCCCCGCTGAAGCATTTCGGATTAGGGAGTACGCATTGAAAGATGGAGGCGAGAAGCTCTGGGGCCTTCTTCTCATCTCTGAGCTGTTGACATTTCCTTGTTTGAGCTTGTCATCCACTGAGCCTGGATTTCATCACTGGGCTACAGAGGGGTGTGTTGGAAGGGTATTAGAGGCGAGGGAGGAAGGCCAGCGTGGGCATTCACAGCAGTTAAAGAGTGAATGCTGGACTCTGGCTGTCTGGGTGTGGTAGGCTTAGTCACTGTCCCGCTGTGTTACTTTAGGCAAGAAATTGTCTCTTTGGGGGCCTCAGAGCTCTCATGTGTTAAAAGCAGACAACAGTTTTTATCACATGGAGTTGCTGTGAGGTGGCACATGCCTTTAATCTCCGCACTCGGGAGGCAGAGGTAGGAGGAATGCCGTGAGTTCGAGGCCACCCTGAGACTACATAGTGAATTCCAGGTCCGCCTGGGCTAGAATGAGACCCTACCTTGGGAGAAAAAAAAAAAAAAAAAACCCAGCAAAATGAACGCATGCTATTAGAGGTCAAGGTAGTTACCACAGGGACGAGAAGGCATTTCTAAGGAACTAACTGGTCCAAGTCTATCTCTTGACCTAGGTGCTGGCTGTGGGGAGGGGTGTTTGGGAAAAGCCCTTTGGTGTATTTTCGCTGAGTGCACAGCTCACCGTGCCCCCCCCCCATGTGACTGAGCAGGCCCCAGCTCAGCTGCCTGTTATTTTTAGATGTAGTGTGTGATCTCTCTCCTACCAGCAGGGTCCCAGATGCCGAGTCTAAGTTCTAAGCACTGAGCTAAGTGCTGGCCAAGTGCCCAATATGTGTGTGCTACTGTTATGAATATGTGGGATATACTGATTCCTCAACCCTTGGGCAAGAAGGGTGGGGATCAATACTTAATCACTGAGTAGCCAGTAGCCAACAAAGACTCCCAGAGTTCAACAATGAATCAATGAATTAAATGGCATTAAATAAACATTTTCCCACCCACCTAGCACATGGTAAACATATTGCAAATGATTTAAAAAATATATATATATATTATTTATTTATTTATTTGAGAGAGAGATAGGGACAAAGAGGAAGACACAGAAAGAGTAGATATGGGCATGCCAGGGCCTTGAGGCTGCCACGTCAAATGAACTCCAGATGCATGTGCCACTTAATGTATCTGGCTTTACGTAGGTACTGGGGAATAGAACTCAGTCCATCAGGCTTTGCAGGTGAGTGCCTTAACCACTGAGCCATCTCTCTAGCCTGCAAATGATGTTTCATGTGTTCCTCACACGAATGCTGCATGCTTAATATTTTCTTTTTTTGTTTTTTGTTTTTTGAGGTAGGGTCTCACTCTAGCCCAGGCTGACCTGGAATTCACTAGGTAGTCTCAGGGTGGCCTTGAACTCATGGCGATCCTCCTACCTCTGCCTCCTGAGTGCTGGGATTAAAGGTGTGTGCCGCCATGCCTGGCAATATTTTCTTTTTTTTTTTTTTTTTAACAAATGTTAAAATCGGGGCCTGCGGGTGGTAACTCAATGGGTAAAGTGCTTGCTTTGCAAGCATGCAGACTAGTACCCAGATAGCAATGCCTGTAACCCCAGTGTTGAGGAGGTGGAGACAGGAGGATCCCTGGTGGGCTCTGGGTCAATGAGAGACTCTGTCTCAAAAAAGAGGCGGACAGTGTTCCTGGGGAGGACACATGAGGTTGTCCTTTAGTCTCCAGAAGCATGCACACACATGTGTGTCCATATACATATGCATATACACACCACACACATGCACACACAAGTTATTCAAATACAGTGCACGTCAGAAACATGCACACTCATGAAATGCTGGATGAGTTTTCCCAAACACCCCTTCCCATAGCCAGCACCTAGGTCAAGAGATAGACTTGGGGGCTGGAGAGATGGCTTAGCGGTTAAGCGCTTGCCTGTGAAGCCTAAGGACCCCGGTTCGAGGCTCGATTCTCCAGGACCCACGTTAGCCAGATGCACAAGGGGGCGCACGCGTCTGGAGTTCGTTTGCAAGTGGCTGGAAGCCCTGGCGCACCCATTCTCTCCCTTTCTCTCTATCTGCCTCTTCCTCTCTCTGTCACTCTCAAATAAATAAATAAATAAACTGAACAACAACAACAAAAAAATTAAAAAAAAAAAAGAGATAGACTTGGACCAGTTAGTTCCTTAGAAGCGCCTTCTCGTCCCTATGGTAACTACCTTGACCTCTAATAGCATGCAGTTCATTTTGCTGGTTTTTTTTTTTTCTCCCAAGGTAGGGTCTCACTCTAGCCCAGGTGGACCTGGAATTCACTACTAGCCTCAGGGTGGCCTCGAACTCACGGCATTCCTCCTACCTCTGCTTCCCTGGTGCTGAGATTAAAAGCATGTGCCCCCATTCCTAGCTTCACACCCAGCTTTTACATGGGTGCTGGGGGTCCAAACACAGGTCCTCGTGCTTGCATGGCATGCACTTTACCTGCTGATGCCACCCCCCAGCCCTTTGGTGTATTTTTGCTGACTGCACAGCTCACGGTGCCCGGCCCCCCGTGTGACTGAGCAGGCCCCAGCTCAGCTGCCTGTTATTTTTAGATGTAGTGTGTGATCTCTCTCCTACCAGCAGTGGTCCAGGACTCCTGGGGCTCTGTACACTGTGTTATTTTTATTCCCACTAAGCAGCTGACAAAGACCAGACAGTAACATGCTTTGGTCCAACACAGCCAGTGAGTCTTCAAGACCAGGGCTCATCCATTCATTTCACCCCATCCTTTGCTGAGATTACCTGCTGGGCCACAGAGAGGCGCCGGGCCTGGGGGCCACATTGGTCACTTGTCAGGCTGCACCTTCATAAGAGTTGAATCTGTTCTGAGGTCAGGCCTGCTCTTCACTCCCACTCTGTTGTGATTTCTCTATACCTCCCAGGCATCAGGCAATGGGCCTGGCACATAGCAGGTGCTCGATAAATATGGGTGACTGAACTTCAGTATGAAAAACTTCAGGGCTGTCCCAGCAGTGATGAGCAAAGTCATGGGTATGGGGGGGGGGGGGCTTTCTCTGGTACTTCTGGGTGATGAGCAAACCTAGAGATATTTGTTCTCAGGGTTCAAGCAGGGGCAACCAGTGTTCCCTTTAGAGCTAGAGTTTATTATGGAGAAGACAGGATGTCCTGGGGCCTAGGGTCAAGTTTCCAGTGAGCAAAAGCAGTTCCTTCCACATCGAGGGAGACTTAAGGTCCAAACTGGTGGGTTCCTCCTTCTGACCAAGCAGCTGGAGGACCCTGGGGCTGGACTGGATTCAGACTTGGTCAGGTTCGTAAGCAGTCACCTGTTCTGGAAGGAGAGGAGGCAGTCTTGGTTCGCAGTGGCCTCTCTAGCCCCCAGGTCCACACCAAAGACAGCTCTCCTCCATCCATTCTCAAAGACCTGGTGGCAGGTGGACTTACTTCACTCATTCCAAATGACATCCCTCGGCTCACTTCCTGTCCTCCACTCTCAAGACTGTGGCCTCTACCAGGGCGGGGGCTGATGCTCTTCACCTGACCTTGAACGGGGTCTTGGGTTTGGGTGGGGCTAGTGTTTCCTATTTAGCTGGCAGAATTGGGCTGGAGAGATGGCTTAGCGGTTAAGGCGCTTGCCTGCAAAGCCTAAGGACCCAGCTCTGGGGTTACAGGCAAAGACACCATGCCTGGCATTTTACATGGGTGCCGGGGACCCAATCTCAAGTCCACATACTTGCATGGCAAGGGCTTTGACTCTGATGGAGCATCTCCCCAGCTCCATCAAGATATTTCTTTAAGTCTGTTTCTTTGGAGATGAATTAATGTCTAAAATTTGATTCAAGGGCTGGAGAGATGGCTTAGCGGTTAAGACGCTTGCATACAGGGCCTAAGGACCCATGTTCGACTCTCCAGATGCCACATTAGCCAGACGCATAAAGCTGAAGCAAGTGCAAAGTCGCACATGCCCACTAGGTGGCGCACCTTGAGTTCAACTGCAATGGCTGAGGCCCTGGCCCACCATTTCTCTCTCTCTCTCTCTAAAATAATGATCATACATGTTTAAACGGACAGAATTTTGTGGAGGAAGCTAGAATCACTGCTTTGGCATCTTCATAAGGTACGGCCTCATTAGCAAGAGTTCCTGCCATCCTCTTACTTCTCTTTTTTTTTTTTTCTTGGTTTTTCGAGGTAGGGTCTCACTCTAGCTCAGGCTGGCCTGGAATTCAATATGGAATCTCAGGGTGGCCTCGAACTCACGGTGATCCTCCTACCTCTGCCTCCCGAGTGCTGGGATTAAAGGCGTGCGCCACCACTCCCGGCTCTCTTACTTCTCTTGGGGGGCGATAATGGCCATCACTATAGGGTTGCCTGTCACATACTCTCACAGCACATGAGCTGGCATCACCAGGAGCCCCAGGGCTGGGGTCCCTTCTTTGGTAAACCTAAGGAAGCCTACTGGGATGGGCCTGACACTCACCTAGGAGGCCTTTCAACAGCTTCACATCCAACTGCTGGAGGGTCTCGCCGATCAGGGGACACACCTGGGCCCCCGGCACAGAGAGAAAGTCAGCCAGGGCTGGGAAGGAACTGAGGTATGTTAGGCTGGGAGTGCTGACACCATTAGATTTCCAGTAGGACCCGGACAAGTAGGGGTCCACCCTGAGGACCAATTCCACACTAGGTACCATGCATAGCATGCCCATGGTTCATATACTGAATTCCCATAAGTCAAGCTGGGTGTGGTGGCACACACCTTTAATCCCAGCACTCGGGAGACAGAGGTAGGAGGATCGCCATGAGTTCGAGGCCACCCTGAGACCACAGAGTGAATTCCCATAAGTCTATGAGATGGGGTGGGGAAATGGAGCATGAGGAAGGCTATCCCTTGCCTGTGGAAATAAACTGATGCTCATTGAGATTTGTTTTTCAGATTCTACAGCCCAGGGATTGAAGTCTTCTGCTAAACTGCCCACATATATGCCCTTAGTCCTCAGATCCAAAGATGTCCACGGGGCGCACATTTTCTATAACCTACCTGGTTCGCTACCAGATTCGGGGTAAGTTTCCCCATGTTTTCTTTGAGGTTGTGGAGAAAATGTTTCATCTTGGGTGGAATCACTCTAGAAGAGAGGCAGGTGTATAGGACAGAACAAACCAGCCTGGGCAATCATATTTTTTTACACAGAATCCTCCCTGGCCCTGTGGGCAGGGTATCCTTGTGAGCAATAGGCGGAAGGGGGCTCTGAGAGGTGATGCGATTTGATCAAAATCGCACAACTGGTTCTGTCAGGATCATATCAGGGGATCACCACGGTTAGTTCTGTCGGGAGATCATCAGCAATCCGTAGCCTTCCTCTGCACTGTCTCCTGAGAGAGTCTGCTATAGTCTAGAACTTTGCTAACCATCTGGGACGTAAAAGAGCAGGCATTCATGGGGTCGGCATTCTGCAATTACAGAGATAAATCTGCACGACACCAGCCTTGTGTTGAGGCTAAGAGAGTCGGTCAGCCCGTCCCCAGATCTTCGTGACACTCTCACTTGTCACCATTGAGTTCCTAGCATTAGACATGGTGTCCTGCCTGGGGCCTGGGAAATTCCTGGGAAGTATACGGATGATATCTTCATGAGGCGCCTTGTGGTGTAGACCAGGTCAGCATGCACAGGCACTTGGGGCAGGAGAATGAGTGGCTGTTATGCAGGGGAAAGCCTTCCAAGAGACTGGCGAGTAAAGAGCTGCAGAACCGGGCAGGGGACAGGACAGAGGGGCATGAGTGACATCACTGGCATTGTTCAAAGCTGTAGGTCTTTGGCACAGGGGTGGGGGAGGCAAGGCAGCAGCACGCATTCGCCAGTTATTTCTGCAGTGGGATGGAAAACGGAGTGAAGGGCTGAGATTGGAGCCAGGGAATGTGGGCTTCTGGGAGGGTGGGAGGCCCTGACTGCAGGCGTGGGTCCTGGCAAAGGGGCGGGAAAGACGTAAGGCCGCAGCGGCCTGTGAAGTGGGGCGCCGTGGGAGGGAAGGGGTCCTTACTCAGTGGGATCCAGCATGCCCACGCTGCCGAGTGCTATACGGCATCTGCCCATTACCAGCTCCCTCCGGCCAAACTTATCTTTCTCCAGCCAGAACTCTGTCGTGAGGCCCATGTGCGCATGCATCTTGATGATGGTCTCACTTAAGGGCCTGCGGCGAGAGAAGAGGAGGTTGGGAGGAAAGACGAAGCAAGTGGAGGGATGTGGGGCCGGCCGCAGGAAAAACAGCTCCCCTTGTGGGCAAAGCTGGGACCCACTGTCCTCCCCACAACCCAGGCCTAGCTAAACCCCAAGTCAGTGATTACGGAGAAAACAGCTTCTAGCCAGAGTGATTTCTACCTTTCTTTCTTTTTGTTCTCTTGGTTTTGGTGGTGGAACACAACACCTTGGCGTGTTGAGCTATGCCCCAACCCCTGGAGCGGCTTTTGAGAATCACTTAAGAAGACCATTTCAGGGCTGGAGGGATGGCTTAGCAGTTAAGGCCTTTGCCTGTGAAGCCTAAGGACCCATGTTTGATTCTCCAGGTCCCACATAAGCCAGATGCACAAAGGTGAGACAAGTGCAAGGTGGCACATGCCCACTAGGTGGCGCAAGCATCTGGCGTTTGATTGGAGTGGCTGAGGCCCTGGCATGCCAACTCTCTCTCTTTCTCTCTCTTTCTATCTCCTTCCATGGGGCTGGATGCCCTGAGCCCACGTAGATTTGACTGAACAAATGGCTTGTCTCCAATGCCTGTCATCTCTGGTCCAACAGAAAAAAACCAAGGTTCACAGAGGTGAAGTGACTTGTTCAAGGGCACAGTGAGTTCAGGAGCTAGAATTTGAACTCAGGTGTGTGTGTGTGGGCGGGGGATCTGGATTTCCCAGTCTGCCATTTCCCTCCCAGCTCCCAGGTCCCTGGGAAGAACAGTGCCTCGTCGATACTGCTTGGGTAAGACTCACACTCTCAATTCAATGTCAAATTCAAGTGAGGTGTTTGCCGAGAACCACTCCTTGGGGAAGGACGTCTGGATCCCACCACAATCCAGCTGAACGTTGGTGATTTTGATGCTATGTGGGGAAGAACAGAGGGTGAGGGATGGCAGCCAGCCGGCCTGAGACTGGCCTGCCTGTCTGCAAAGGGGCTGCAGGCCAGGTTGAGAATCGTGGCCTGTTGCAGACACCCTCAACGCTAGAGGAGGTGCAAGTGCCCTGGACTGGCTAGCTGTCCCAAAGTCTCCAAACGGTTCCCCACAAATGTGATTTGTGCAAGACAAAGCCAGCTGTTGACAGGACCCCAGTCCTCGTCTCTGATCAAGGTTCCCCATCTCAGTCCATGGACCTGCAATCTGCCTAGGGGAGCTCTTTGGCATCTCCTCACCCTGTACCCCCACATTCTACGCCTTTGTAAATCATGTGGGTCTGCTTGCATATATGGCCTTGAGCTTGGCCCTTCCTGCTGTTCGCACTCGGTCAAGGTCACTGGAAACGCTCTCGTGCCTTTCTCCTGGGATCCTGCTGGGATCTTGGCCTCGTAATGGTCTGTTCTCTACGAGGCAGTCTGAGGGGCTTCCACACTCCTCCTTCTCCCCTGGTTTCTCACTCCACAGAATAAAATCCAAGCTCCACACCATGGGCCCCAAGACCTGCAGGATCCGTCCCCACCCGCCTGTGGTAGCCCCATCTCTTACCGCTCGCTCTTTACTCAGCCAGCCACAGGGGCAATTTCTCTTCCCCAAACACACCCATGTCTTTCCTGCTTCAAGGCTTTTGCACCTACGAGCCCCAGGGCCTGCTTTCCCCACATCCTTCACATCACTCGCCGCCTCCTCTTCATCAAGGGCTTCCTCTTTAGAAAAGTCTTAACCAGCTCCCACATTCTCATCTAAACTTGTCTTCCTAACACGTCTCTCTACTTGAAATTATTACTCTCTGTGGCTCATCTTACTACCTGGGGTGCAAGACCCCAAGTGCAATGGACACATGTCTTGTTCATAGCTCCATTTTTTTAAGTTTTTTTTTTTTTTTGAGGTAGGGTCTCACTATAGTCCAGGCTGACCTGGTGCTCCCTCTGTAATCCCAGGCCGGCTTTGAACTCACAGTGATCCTCCTGCCTCTATCTCCTGAGTGCTGGGATTAAAGGCGTGTGCCACCATGACCAGCTCATAGCTGAATTCTTTTTTTTTTTTTTAATTTTAGAGAGAGAGAGAGAGATACAGAGAGACAGAGGGAGAGAACTGGCATGCTAGGGCCTCAGCCACTGCAATCACACTACAGATGTTTGTACTACCTAGCAGGCATGCTTGACCTTGCCTCACCTTTGTGCGTCTGGCTTACATGGGATCTGGAGAGTTGAACATGGGTCCTTAGGCTTTGCAGGCCAGTGCCTTAATGGTTAAGCCGTCTCTCAAACTTTCATAGCTGAATTCTTTTTTTTTTCTTTTTCTTTCTTTTTTTTTTTTTTTTTTGAGGTAGGGTCTCACTCTAGCTCAGGCTGACCTGGAATTCACCATGTAGTCTCAGGGTGGCCTTAAACTCACAGCGATCCTCCTACCTCTGCCTCCCAAGGGTTGGGATTAAAGGCGTGCGCCACCACGCCTGGCTTATAGCTGAATTCTTGATGCAGTTCAGCTGAAGTCCTGGTACACAGTAGGTGCTTAATGACTAGCTGTGACATTTGTGAAAGCATTGAATGAAGGGAGGTGATTTGGGCTGTAGACATTATAGAAAAACCCCGATGGTGCCATTGTTGAGCTTTCAGATGGAGAGAATGGGAGGTTCAAGTCCAAGAGAAGTCGCTCAGGGGCAGAGCAGGTAGAGCAATGGTTCTGACAGGGAGCAGCATGGCTGCCTTGGAAATGGAGATGTACCGCATCTGTCTGAGCGGAGCAGCAGCGGGTGAGGGCAGGACGGGCCCAGTTCTGCCACGTGAAGCCCAGCTACCGATGGTATGTGTTTCCTGTGTGACTAGAGAAGTGACATGCAGATTGAGAGCTTGCAGCATCTCCTGGAGGCAGGGACAATCGCTATGCCATTTCCCTGGTGAGGAATTGAGGCTGGTGCCAGTTTGCTACAGGGCACTGCGTAGAGTCACAAGCCACCAAGGTGAGTCCCATGTGAGTGGGGACCCAAGTGCCTGTTTGCAGCCCTGGCTTCTTTTGACATCCCAGATGTTTATACAGGCTGGGTTCCTGTTGCATAGATAAGTCTAGAATGGCAGAATGATTTCCCCCAAGTTGGCAGCGAAGCTGGGATTTAAAATATTTTATTTATTTATTTATGAGAGAGAGAGAGAGAGACCAATAGCGAGAGAATGGCCATGCCAGGGCCTCTAGCTGCTGCAGACAAACACCAGGCTCATGCACTGCCTTGTGCATCCGGTTTTACTGGGGAATCGAACCTGGGTCCTTTGGCTTTGCCAGCAAATGCCTTAACCACTGAGTCATTTTTCCAGCACAGAAGCTGGGATTTAAATGAGACTTCTGAGCTATGTTACTACTAGTTTCTCTGCTCTACCAATTCCCCACAAATGTCCCCCTGGCATTGGCTCCACCCGTCCTCATCCCTGGGCCTCCTGTCTTGTCTTCCTTCCCACCTCACAGGCTTTGCATGCTATCTTCCCAGCTCTGCTCGCTGACCCAGAACTCCCGAGTGTGCCCAGAGCCAGGTGGGGCTTACCTGATGTCTTGCTGTTGCTGGACGTTCGTGCTGCCACCCATCAGCCAGCCCACCATCCCCTGGGTCACCTGTCCCGAGACATTCAGCTGGTCCAAGAGGCCGATGCTCTGAATTTGGCCTTCAGCATTGTACTTCCGGAGGCCCTGGGCAATAACTGGAAAACCGATGAGAGACGGGGCTTTGCACGTTGTTGTGATAAGGTAGGGATATGTGAGGGATAAGAGGCCTGGGATGTGGACTGGTTGCGCCCTCTTTTCTGCTAAGCCATGAGTCATGTCGCTCTGTCCCCCATAGAGATCCACACCCTTCATCAGTGAAATTCCGCTCTGCAAGACTGACATGAGAAACAAAAACAAATACTGGTGGGCGGCAGGTGCCCCTAGATGCTCTGGGCGGAAGTCCACCCCTCACCACCGTGTCTCTGAGTCTGCAGGACAGAAGGAATGCAGGATGGAGGTCAGCAAGACAGAGCGAGGCAAGGAAGGAATTTCCTCCCTCCTTCTCTCCTTTCTTTTCTTCTTCCCTCCCTTCCTTCTTTCCACTTACCTTGATAGAAAAGAGCTAATCGGTTAAGGCACTTGCCCCTGAAGCCTAAGGACCCAGGTTTGACTCCCCAATAAGCCAGATGCACAAGGTGGCACATGCATCTGGAGTTTGTTTGAAGTGCTGGAGGCCCTGGTGTGCCCATTCTCTCTCTGTGTGTCTCTCTCCCCCTCCCTCTTTCCCTCTCTCTAAAATAAATAAATAAAATATATATTTTTTTAAAAAAAAGAGCTAATCTCCAAAGGAAGATTTTCAAAGCTGCCAGCTTGCTGAGTTCTGGTCCTCTGGGCCACAGACCCTCCTGCCTGGCATGGGAGTCTCAACTCTGACAAAGCCTGGAGCTCCAACAGGGCACACATTTACTTCACAGCCTCCCCCTTCCCCAGCCCGTACCAGGTGCCACAGTGGGAGCTCTGGGTAATGTTGAGTAGAAACAGTTACTGTTCCCCACCCTCTCTCCCTCTGGGGCCAGCCCTAGACCTCCTTTCAAGATCTTCTGCTTAGTCTGATAGTGCTAATTTGGGTCATGGGCCAGTTGCGAACCCAAAAAATTTGGGTCTCCAAGGGTGAGCCGTACACTGATAGCTCAGACCAAAAATCAGACAGCCTCAACTGGATTCAGAATTGGAATGATTACATGAATAAAACCTGTATTCAGGCTGGATGTGGTGGCATATGCCTTTAATCCCAGCACTTGGGAGTCAGAGGTAGGAGGATTACTGTGAGTTCAAGGCCACCCTGAGACTACACAGTGAATTCCAGGTCAGTCTAGGCTAGAGCGAGATCCTACCTCAAAAAACAAACAACCAAACAAAACAAAAAGCAAAACAAACACAAAACCCAAATCTGTATTTAGGTGGGAAAGATTGGATGGACAGATGGATGGATGGGTGAATGGATAGATGGATGGATGAGTGTATAGATAGATGGATGGACAGATGTATACATGGGTGGATGGATAGATGGATGGACAGATGGATGGGGTGGGTGGATAGATGGATAAGCCCATCCATTCTTGTTTCTTTCATGCACAACAAAGAAAATGTACCTGGAGTCACAAATTCAGGTTTAAAGTCTGGCTTTGTTATTTCCCCCCAAGTACTGAATTCCTAATCCGAGTAAGATTTGCAGTAATATGAGCCATCTCACTGGGTTCCTGTAAGGAATATTGAGACCGTCCATCCAACAAGTACTGAGTATCTGCTGGGTGTAGGTGCTGAGCCCCAAGGACACTGTCACGGTCATCTTGTTGCTGAGACAAAACACCCGATCAGAAGCAGCCTGTAGAAGGAAGGTTCTGGCTTATTGTGTCAAAGGGGGCGTTTCCTTACGGCAGGGAAGGCATGGCTTGAGAACGCGGAGCCTCGCATCCTGTTGTATCCGCAGGGAGGAGGCAGCAGAAGTGAGCTCACTGAAACGCCCAGTGAGACTGAGCTGATATACCTCAAGGTCAGCCCCAATGACACACCTCCTCCAGCAAGGCTCCACCTCACCAGCCGGGGACTATGTACGAGGCTTAATCACAAACACATTAGGCTATGGCAGGAACATTCCACATTCAAACTGCCACAGACAAAACCAATTTTCTGTCTAGTAGGAGAGATATGTTCAGGATAGAGCAACATTATAGCTATGACCAGAGTGCTTAGCAGTCGTAGTTAACAACACTAGTAGCACCATTAGCCATTGGGAGTTTGTTAGCACCAAATGCAAGTGGTAGCCAGTCAAATTTCCTCCCCTTCTCCCTTCCTTTCTTCTTTCTTTCCTTCCTTCCTTCCTTCCTTCCTTCCTTCCTTCCTTCCTTCCTTCCTTCCTTCCTTCCTTTCTTCCTCTCACCTACCTAGCTGCTCAGTCTTCCATTTTTCTCCTCTCCATATCCATCCATCCATCTATTTTTTCCCATCTAAATGCTGATTTGATTCAGGAACTCTGATTCTGGGTCCTGATGAACCTCTGCCTGTTTGAGCTATTAGTGTGTGGCTCACCCTTGGGAGGCTCAGGTTCACGGTTGGCACGTGACTCAAAGTAGCTCTCACAGACTAAACACAGGATCTTATGTTCCATGTTCAAGGCAAAGGACTTCCCCCCACTTCTCCTGTTGGAAAGGAGCAGGACAGCCTATGACTGTACCAGTCACCTGTTCCCCATGACACTTGGAGTCAGCCTGAGGACTGAACTGTGATGACAGCACAGCTGAGAACAGGGACCATCCAGGCTGGATGGAAACTTTGAGCAGCTGGTTGAACCAAATCTGGAGCTTTTCCTACATGTGACTCAGCCTTGTGAAATGATTTCTTTTTATTGCTGAAGCAGGTTAGTTGGGCTTCCTGTTACTTGCGGCTAAATAACCTATGGATTTATGGGAGGTGAATGTAGGGATAGACGTCACAGTCGACACAGCACTTGCAGCACTTCCCCTCATTTAAGCCTCTAAGACAGCATCATGCGCTAATATCCTAAGTGCATCCACAGTACAGATGAGGCTATCAAGCCTACAGCGACATACCAAGATAGTCGATAACCTAAACCAAATAGATACCCTTCTGTCAAATCATAAAAAGTCAAGTTTTGATGAGGGAAAATGGAAGATGTTCCTAATCTGAGAAGTTGATAAATCTAAGAGGTTTCTTTTTGTTATTGTCTCCTTTTGTGTGTGATGTGTATGTATGTGTGTGAGCGTGTGCATGTGGCACTCAGAGGATGCACAGATGTCTAGTCTCACCTTCCACTTTGTTCAAGACTCGGTCTCTTGTTGTTCTCCACTGCATTCGTTAGGCTCCTGAGCTGCCAGGGAGTCTCCTACCTCCACCTCCCTTTTGGCCATAGATGTGCTAGGATTGTGGACACTGCTGCTTCACATGACATTACGTGGGTTCTGGGTCTCTGAACTCAGGTCACAATGCTTTCATGGCAAGAACTTTTACCCACTGAACCATCTTACCAGCCCTGGAAGTTTCTTAAGAAGTAAAGAGTAATGGTTAAAGGTCTCATCCCAGGACCTGAGTTTGGTAAAATACTGGGTGTATCAGTTACTGTCTCCTTGATGAGAACAACTATCTGCCTGATCAGTTTAGGTGAGGGGAGGGTTCCTTTCAGCTTACAGTTTTGGGGTTACAGGTCCATCATGGCGGGGAAGGCATGATGACAGGAGTTTGAGGCAGCTGGCCACACCCAGTGAGGAGGCAGAGTGACAAGTGCCGGTGCTCAGCCAGCTCTCTCCTTTTTATACAGCCCAGAACCCTGGCCCATGGAATGTTCCTCCCACAGTCAAGGTTGCTCTTCCCACCTCAATTAGCCTAATTAAGATCATCTCTCCCAGGTGCTTCTAGGTCCTGTCAAGTTGACAATCAACATCAGCCATCAAGTCTAGTATAGTGGCACATGCCTGTCATCCAGTCCTAGGGAAGGGAGGCAGGACGACTCCTGGGCTTGCTGGCTGGCTAGCTAGTCTAATAGCATTGGTGACCTCCAGGTTCAGTGAAAGACCATGCCTCAAAAATAAGGTGGAGGGCTGGAGAGATGGCTTAGAGGTTAAGGCCCTTGCCCGCCAAGCCTAAGGACCCACCATGTTTGACTCTCCAGATCCCGAATAAGGCAGATGCACAAAGGTGAGGCAAGCACAAGTTCATACTTGCCCACTAGGTGGCACAAGTGTCTGGAGTTCAATTGTAGTGGCTAAGGCCCTGGTGCACCAATCCTCTCTCTCTCTCTCTCTCTCTCTCTCAAATTAAAAAAATAAGGTGGAGAGCAATTGATGAAGACAGCTGACATTGACCTCTGGCTTCTACATGCATACACACCCATGTGCAGGAGAACCCACACACATACAAACACCTATACATGCACATACACCATATACATGTACCAACACTAAAGAAAAAAAATGATCTCATCCCACATAAGTTTCTAGTCTAGATGATTGTATGGAAAAGTTTTAGCCAAACTTTTGTAAAGAAGAAATGGAAAGTAAGTAAAAACAGACAGATACCATATCCATTCCATGGGGCTAGTATAACTTGTCTAGCCTCAAGGACAATAGAAAATTTATAAGCTAGCTTTCTGTGTGAACAATGTGCAAAATCCTAACTAGAGACTGGCAAGGGCAGGGAGGATATGGGAGAGTGGTGGAAAGAAATCAGCTGAGGGACACCAAAACTCATATGCGAGGAATTAGAACTGGGTTTCTATAGCATAGCGGGGTTATCAATTATAGCTACTGATGAGAACAATCTATGATATACTAAAAATAACCAAATATGACCATTTTTAACACAGGGAAATAATGTTTGAGATGAATTTATGATTTGATCACTGCACACACACACACACACACATATTCATATACACACACATTCACATACACATGCATCCACATACACATATGCATACACATACACACATACACCTATATATACGCATACACATATACATACACACATACACACACATATATCTCAGTATCCCTCAGATATGCACAAATATTGTGTCTTAGTAAAAACTAAATAAAATTAAATATTCTAACAAGTGGCTTTCTACTACTCTAAAAAATAAAAAGTTGCTTAAATCCTAAATAACTTATAAGCTAGTAAAATCTAACAGTACATTATTCCAGAAATATTCAGATGGTTCAAGTGCAAAAAAAATCTATTAGTATAATGTGACACTTAATAGAGAAAATTAGATTAGCTCTTAGATGTATAAAATCACTTCTTAAAGACCAATACTGGGCTTGAGAGAGGGCCTGAGGGGCCATGAAACCACCTGAGTTCAAATCTCTAGAACCAATGAACCTATGTAACCAGGTGCATGTGGCCGTGTGTGCCTATAGCCTCAGTCCTGCAAAGGGGAGAAGAGACCAGGGAATAGCTGGCAGAAGGCAGCAAGCTCTGGTGTCAGTAAGAGACTCTAGCTCAAACAAGAATGAAGCTGGGCGTGGTAGCGCACGCCTTTAATCCCAGCACTCGGGAGGCAAAGGTAGGAGGATCGCCATGAGTTCAAGGCCACCCTGAGACTACAGAGTTAATTCCAGGTCAGCCTGGACCAGAGTGAGACCCTATCTTGAAAAACAAAAACAAAACAAAACAAAACAAAACAAAAGAATGAAGAAGAGCAATGGAGCAGGACATCTAGTGTTCTGCTCTGGCCACCATAGGTGAGTACCCATGTCTATGTGCAGTCCCAGAAGGCAAGCACATAGACATACATCACACACACACACGCAGAGGAAAAAAAGATCAATACTGATTTATGATTAAGATAAGAAGGAATTCAAAAGCTGGGCATGGTTGCGGACGCCTTTAATCCCAGCACTCGGGAGGCAGAGGTAGGAGGATTGCCGTGAGTTCGAGGCCATCCTGAGGTAGGAGGTTCGAGGCCATCCTGAGACTCCATAATGAATCCCATGTCAGCCTGGGCTAGAGTGAGACCCTACCTTGAAAAACCAAAAAAAAAAAAAAAAAAAAAAAAAAAGAAGGAATTCAAAGAAGTCAAAAGAACTAACAAGATTATGATGAGATCCTTGCTTGAATTACCTACTCATCAGCTAAAGACATGCTGACATACTTGGGATCACAGGACTGGCCACACACTAGTAGTGAAGATGTGTGAGGCCCTGAATTGTGGAATTGTGTTCCCCTCTCCCCCTGTGACAACATTTGAGATGGGGCCTTTAAGAGTATAAATAAGGTTGAATGCAGTCACAGGGTCAGCCATAACCCCATAAGAAGTCAAAGGGACACCAGAGATCTCTTTTTCCGAGAGACCACTCAAGGACACATGGAGAAGGTGGCCGTCTGCAGCCAGCCAGAGAGGGAGACCTCAAGAGGCGAACGGTCCCGTCTGCATCTTGGATGTGGACTTCCAGCCTCTAGAACTGCGAGAAAATAAATGTCTGTTGTTTAACTGCCAACCCCCACCCCCACACACAAACCCCTGGTTTGTGGCATCTTGTTGGTGATACAGGTGGATACCCTCCGGTGGTGGGGAACGTGGGAGGGAGATATATTTACTTATTACTGGAGCGTGTATATATATACTGGCACAGCCGTCTTGAGGATCCCAGCAGCTTTAGGTAAGTCGAGCACTGCGTCTGCTTTGGACACAGCCTAGAGGAATTCTCCCATACATTCCAACAGGGGCTCATCCAAGGATAGCTCATCTCCATGTCCTTTGTGGGAAGTTACAACCTAAGTGACTATCCCCAGGGCAATGCCCGATTAAAGGAGGTAATGACCTTATGGAACTCTCAACCAGCCAAAGCCGTGAGATGTCAGCAGTGTGGAAAATGCAAACCGCAGTGAGCAGCATGTCAGTCAGTCATGTAAAATCCCAGGTACAGGCAGAGTTTAAAAAATTATGTATATATATATATTTTTTTTGGGGGGGGGTTTCGAGGTAGGGTCTCACTCTAGCTCAGGCTGATGTGGAATTCAGGGTGGCCTTGAACTCACGGCGATCCTTCTACCTCTGCTTTACGAGTGCTGGGATTAAAGGCATGCGCCACCACTCCCAGCTTTAAATATGTATTTTAAGCACGTGGAAGTGCCTGCCAAGGCAGTAGAGGAGTGAGAATGGGGACGTGGAGAAAGAAAATAACATAAAACAAGGAGGGATCTGGTGGTGATTCCTACAAGTGACGATGTGCATAACAATGGGCGTAAATTCAACTCATTTTTTTTTTACACTTGAGGCCCAAGAAAGAACAAGGAAAGGAAGAGAGAGCCCAGCCCAAGGTTACCCAGAAGTCAGTGATGCGGGCGCAGGCTGTGCCTTTCCCACCCCCTATGGTCAGCAGGCCGAACGCAGTGCTGGACTCACTTCTCGCCAGGGTGGACTTGCTGTCTAAGCGGCCCATGGCCGGGCCAGGCCAAGGCTGCTGATGCAGGGCCGAGGGGAAGGCTGGCAATCCCAGGAGGAGGAGGATGAGGAGCGTCCAGGAGCAGGTGCATCTCGGCAGGTGTCAGTGGAGACCGGCTGGGCGGGGCACTCAGCTGTGAGGGTGCACCCCGGCTGATGGCCTATGGCTGTTTGCGGGCAGGTGACTTCAGAGTGGTCCTCGGCATGGTGCTATGGGCTCTGGCAGCTGCTCCCAGGGCTGCTCATATGGCCGGCAAATGGCAGAGGCCAGGGTGTCAGAGGGAGGCCCCGTTGCTTGGAGACACTCAGCAGAGCCACTGTTGGGTCATCCAGTAGGAGTCCTCTCCCTGTCCTTGACACACGTTGCATGTGGTGGCCCTCTACTGAGTGAAGGCCTGAGTGAGGATGGCCAACCCTGTCTACACTGTCCAGCTGGACTAGAACTTTCTATCTTCTCTAGGTCTCAAGAAGTTCTTCATCTTCTAACTTCAAGATTATATACCCTTTCATCACCCACATTTCCTCACCCACCCCCAGTCCCTGCTCTACCCTCTGTTTCTGTGAGTTCTACCTTTGTAGATTCCATATATAAGTGGGATCAGCAGGACTTGTCTTTTAGTATCTGGCTTGATTTCACATAGCCTAATGTCTTCTTGGCTCATCAACATCAGAAGTGGTAGCATTTATTCTTTGTTAACATTTAATGATATTTCATTCATCCATTAATAGACACTCAGATTGTTTTTATACAGTGACTGTTATGAACTATTGTTACAGTCAGGTTTGCATTGCTGGCAGGAATCACCCAACCAAGAGCAGCTTGTAGGTAAAAAAAAAAGGTTTATTTTGGCTTACAGGCTCGAGGGGAAGCTCCACTATGGCAGGGAAAATGATGGCATGAGGAGAGGGTGGACATCACCCCCTGGCCAATATAAGGTGGACAATAGCAACAGGACAGTGTGCCAAACACGGGTAAGGGGACACTGGCTATAATCCCCATAAGCCCACCCCCAACAATACACTGCCTCCAAGAGGCATTAATTCCCAAATCTCCATCAGCTGGGAACCCAGAATTCAGAATACTTAAGTTTATGGGGGACACCTGAATCGAACCACCACAACTATGTTTCAATGAACATAGGAAACATATATATTAGTGGGGTTATTAGTTCTATTTTTATTTTATGTATTGGTTAGAGAGAGAGAGAAAGAGGCAGATAGAGAATGGTCACTCCAGGACCTCTAGCCACTGCAAACTAACTCCAGATGCATGTGCCTCCTTGTGCAACTGGCTTTACATGGGCACTAGGGAATCAAACCTGGGTCTTTCGGCTTTGCAAGCAAGCACCTTAACCATTAAGCAATCTCTCCAGCCCTGTTTTTAATTTTTTAAGACATTTTCTAAACCATTTTCCATATGGCTGCATCAATTTACATTTTCATCAATGATACATAAGGGGCCCATTTATATTCTTGCCAACATATGGCATATTTCAATTTTGATTTTAGTAATATTTAAGTTGGTATAGAAAGCAATGTTTCATTGTGGTTTCTTTTTTGTTTTGTTTTGTTTTTAGAGGTAGGGTCTCACTCTAGCCCAGGCTGACCTGGAATTCACTATGTAATCTCAGGGTGGCCTGGAACTCACGGTGATCCTCCTACCTCTGCCTCCTGAGTGCTGGGATTAAAGGCGTGCCACCACACTTGGCCATTGTGGTTTCTTTAAAAAAAAAGTTTTATTTAATGTTTCTAGGACTTATTTGTGTATGTGCAGGACACAGTATGAATGTTGGGGGGTCAGAGGATAACCTTGTGTTGCACCTTGTTTGAAACAAGGTATGTTGCCACTGCAGGTGACCTGGCAGACTGCTACTGAACATCACACTAGCTGGCCCACGAACTCTGGATTCTCCTGGCTCTGCCTCCCATTGTCATAGGCTTGCTGGGATCACAGATGCACGTACCACTTTGCATCCAGCTTTACATGGGTGCTGGGGAATTGAACCTAGGCCAGTAGGCTTTGCAAACAAGCACCTTTAACTGTTGAGCCACTTCCCCAGCCTTTACTGTTAGAGATAGATAGATAGAAAGATAGATAGAAAGAAAGAAAGAAAGAAAGATAGACAGATAGATAGATAGATAGATAGATAGATAGATAGATAGATAGAGTTTGGGTATGATCATTGGCACACATATGCCACGGCACACGTGTAGAGAGGTTGGAAGACAACATAACTTTCAGGTCGCTTCACACATTCCACCTTATCTGAGGCAGGGTCTCTTTCTTTCTTGTTCCCTTCCCCTCTCCTCTCCTTCCTGGTGCACTTGCCATGACCCTCTGAGCTTCCAGGAAATTCTCTCGTCCACACCCCCCATTTCGTTGCCAGCATGCTGGTATTGCAAACGTCTGCTGTTTAAGTGGGGCCTGGGGACAGAACTTGGTTTGAGCAGCAAGCGCTTTATTCACTGACAAAGCCCTCCCCGAGGCATCTTCATACATATGCATTTCTGCCACCACCCATGCTCTTGCCCTCCTTCAGCTGGGTCCTGTCTTTCCTCTTCAGGCCCCTTTTCTCTTACCACATGTTTTCCAGTCTTTATTTTCTACCTCCCTTAAAAATCTCTTTCTCTCCTCTCATGATCCCTTTTTAATCTGTCCTTCCTTCCTTCCTTCCTTCCTTCCTTCCTTCCTTCCTTCCTTCCTTTCTCTCTCTCTCTCACACACACACTGTTTTAAATTTAGTTCTTTCATATAAGAGAAAATGTGGTATTTGACTTTCTGGGTCTGCTTAAATAATGTCTTCTAGTTCCAGGCATTTCCCTGCAAATTTCATGATTTGATTTTTCTTTTTTTTTAATTAAATTTAATTTTTTTATTGACAACTTCTGTAATTGTAAACAGCATCCCATGGTAATTCCCTCCCTCCCCCCACCTTCCCCTTTGAAACTCCACTCTCCATCATAACCCCTCCCCCTCTCAATAAGTCTCTCTTTTATTTTGATGTCATGATCTTTTCTTCCTATTATGATAGTCTTGTGTAGGTAGTGTCAGGCACTGTGAGGTCATGGGTATCTAGGACATTTTGTGTCTGGAGGAGCACGTTGTAAGGAGTTCTACCCTTTCTTTGGCTCTTACATTCTTTCTGTCACCTCTTCTGCAATGGACCCTGAGCCTTGGAAGGTGTGATAGGGATATTTCAGTATTGAGTACTCCTCTGTCACTTCTTCTTAGTACTATGGTGCCTTCTGAGTCATCCCAAGGTCACTGCCATCTGAAAAGAGAAGCTTCTGTAACCAAAAGTGAGAGTAGCATTATTATATGAGTATGAACATTAAGAGAAGTGCTTACTGGGAAGGTTGGTGAGCACAGTATATACTCACCATAGTATAATTTATAGTATAGTATATTTAGCTAGATACCAGTAGATGTTACACCCCTAGGACTCGTGACTACCCCTGCTGTAGGTTTTCAGTATCAGGGATGTATTCCTTCCCATGGAGCCAGCCTCCAGTCCAATTAAGGGCCGTTGGTTTCCCCCATAACAGACATGCCACTATTGCCCCGTTGGCTCATTTGGCCTGCCTGGCCAAATTTAAGGCTTGCCGTGTCCACTGTTAAGTAACTCCACTGCTGATTTGTCTCTCTCCAATTGAACTGCATGAAGCATAGCTTTTTCCAGCTTTCTGTGAGCTGGTCTACATGGAGGAGGTTTTCAGCTCAGCTCCAGCAGGGTTTCTCAGGCCTTACAGCCCAAGTATGTAGAGTCTTTAGCAATAGAGTCTTACCATCTATTTCTGGAGGGAAACCAAGGGCCTCAGCAAGGGTCTGTAATGTTTTGGGGGTATCAGGGACCTTCCCTGGCCAACAACTCACTGGAAGGTATCTCATCCCTGGCACTGGAAATTTTCTAGTAACAATCTATGTCTTTTGAGTGTTCCATTGTCCAAAAAAGTAGGTTTCCATATGATTTATTTATATCCTCTTAGATTTTGATTAGCCCTCCCTCCACCTTTCCTTTACTCAATCTCTTCCCCTGACCTCACTTAAGCCTTTTCATCCCCATTAATCTGTTCTTCTACTCACATATATTCAATACCATCCTATTAAGTCCCCCCTCCCTCCCTTTCTATTCCCTTTATGTCTTCTGTCTAGCTTACTGGCCTCTGCTACTGAGTTTTATTCTACTCACATAGAAGTCCAATCATTTGTAGCTAGGATCCACATATGAGAGGTCCACATATGTGACATTTGGCTTTCAAAGCCTGGGTTACCTCACTAAGTATAATCCTTTCCAGATCCATCCATTTCTCTGCAAGTTTCATAACTTCATTTTTCTTTAATGATTTGATTTTTATTTATATAGCTGCACAAAGTTCTGTTGTGTATATATACCACATTTTCTTTATCCATTTATCTGTTGATAGACCTCTAGGCTGTTTCTAGTTGTTGGCCATGGTGAATATAAACATAGATGTACAAATATTTCTGTGATGTGTTGACTTATAGTGCCTCAGGAGTGGTTAAGCTAGGTTGTATGGTCTTTCTTTCTTTCTTTCTTTCTTTCTTTCTTTCTTTCTTTCTTTCTCTCTCTCTCTCTTTCTTTCTTTCTTATTTATTTGTTTTTTTATGAGAGAGAGAGAGAGAGGCAGATATATGTATGGAGAGAATGGGCATGCCAGCCCCTCCAGTCACTGCAAACAAACTCCAGATGCATGTGCCACCTTGTACATCTGGCTTATGTGGGTCCTGGGGAATTGAACCTGGATCCTTTGGCTTTGGAGGCTGCTAAGCCATCTCTCCAGCCCAGTATTTCTATTTTTTTTTTTTTGAGGTGGGGTTTCACTCTAGTCCAGGCTGACCTGGAATTCACTATGTAGTCTTAGGGTGGCCTCGAACTCACGGTCATCCTCCTACCTTTGCTTCCCGAGTGCTGGGATTAAAGGTGTGTGCCACCACGCCCGGCAGTTTTTTTTTTTTTTTTTTTTTTTTTTTGAGCAACCTCTATACTAATTTCCACAGTGGCTGCACACCTATATATACACCAGTTCCTCTTTCCCCACATCCTTGCCAGCATTGGTTGTCACTTGCTTTGCAATGACAGCCCTTCTGAAAATTTAATTTGTATTTCCCTGCTGGCTGTGGTTGTTGAACACTTTTTCAGGTGTTTATTGGCCATTGTATTTCTTCTTTTGGGAACTCTCTAATCAGCTCGGGAGCTCATTTATTGACTAGATTACCCGTGTTTTGGTGTTAAGTTTTCGCAGTCCTTTATTGCTATTGCTGCTAATCCCCTGTGTGTTGTGTAGTTGGCAAACACTTTTCCCATTCTGTAGGCTGACTCCTCATCCTGATGATTGTTTCTTTTGTGGTGCAGAAGCTTCTTAATTTCATATGATCCCACTGTCAATCCTTGGGATTATTTTCTGTATTATTGGACTCATTATTAGAAGGTCCTTGTCTACATCTGTATCTCAAAGTGTTTTTTTTTAAACTTATTTATATTTTATATTTTATTTTTATTTACTTATTAAAGAGAGAAGGAGAGAGAGAGAGAGAGAGAGAGAGAGAGAGGATGGGAGTGCCTGGGCCTCTGGCCACTGCAAATGAACTCCAGATGCATGCGCCATCATGTGCGTCTGGTTTACATGGGACCTGGAGAATCAAACCTGGATTCTTAGGCTTCTCAGGCAAGCACCTTAACCACTAAGCCATCCCTCCAGCCCCCTCAAAGTGTTTTTCTTTGTTGGTTTCAAGGTTTTGGGTTTTACATTAAGAGTTTTTGTCCATTTTAAATCTATTTTTATGCAAGGTGAGAGAGATGGATTTGGTCTCATTCTTCTACATGCAGCAATCCAATTTTCTGAGTACCATTTGGTGAAAAGGCTTGGACTAGAGTTTTCTTGAGGGCAAGATAAACTTCAGTTCCTACCAGCATGCATGCTTTGCAGAAATCAAGTGCTAACAAGTGCTTTCAAGTGAAAAACTGAAAAGATGAGTGAAGATGGCTATGGTAGCTTTAGATCATGGTGACAAAATACCTGAGTTAAATAACTTAAAAAGATGAAAAGGGGGCTGGAGAGGTGGTTCAGTGGTTAAGATGCTTGCCTGCAGAGCCTAAAGACTTGAATTCTATTCCCCACTGCCCGCATAAAGCCAGATGCACAAAGTGGCACATGTGTCTGCAGTCTGTTTGCAGTGGCTGGGGGCCCCTGACATGCCCATTCTCTCTGCCTGCCTCTCCTCTATCTCTCTTTGCTTGCAAATAAATAAATAGAATTATTTTTTATGAGAAAGAGAGAGAGAGTGTGTGCATGTGCACATGAGAGAGAGAGAGAGAGAGAGAGAGAGAATTGGCATGCCAGGGCTTTCAGCCACCGCAATCGAACTCCAGACGCGTGTGCCACCTTGTACACATGTGTGACCTTGTGCACTTGCGTCACCTTGTGCGTCTGGCTAACTTGGGACCTGGAGAGTTGAACACCACTAACAGTACGTTTGCTCAGTAAGTAACTGGTTGGATGGGTGGATGGACGATGATGAGTGAATGGATTGGTGAGTGGATGATGGGTAGATGGGAAAAAGATGGGCAGATGGGTGGATAAACTTATCCTAGATAAGACTTAGAGGATGAAACAGAGTTTTGAAGTCAGAACATTAGGCTTTCCTTGCAACTCTAGGGCTGGGTAGATTAGAGAATTCAGCTCACCATCTCACAAAATAGTACCAAAGTCCCCCCAAAAGTTCCTGTGCCAGCCCTTGGAGTTGCCCCTGACTTCTCCTTCCCCCCAAAACCCATCTGTCAGGAGATCCTGTCCACGCTTCCAGAGTCCCTATGGCATCTTACAGCTCCCACTCAGCCACTACCACTTGGGCTTGAATTGTTGCAGAGGCTCCTATCTAGTGCCCATCTTCTGCCCTTGCCACCAACCACCCCTTTTCCTCACAACTACCTGAGAACTCAACTGAAGATGTCACTCAAGCCACACACCACTCCTTTGCTCAAAGCTCTCCAAGGCACCCTAGGGCTCACTGCAAGAAACCATGTGGATGACCAGCAACCTATCGGGGTTCCCTACGTCCTCTCTGACTCCACCTCTCCCCTCTTCTCTCCTTTGTAACCACACACAGGCCTGGAAGCCCTGGGTCACACAGTTCCCCAAAGGCATCTGTCACTGAAGTGCTCTCCCTACTCGGCCGTGGGCTGGGTTGTGCTCAGGTTAAGGGAGGATAGTGTAATTCTTCCAGATCTCACAGATGTGTCAGCCCGCCCCCCAAACCCCACCCCCACCCCCGGGGTCCCTGCACTCTGCTTTTAGGGGATGTCGTGTTGAGAGTTCAGGGTGTCAGCTTTGCACTGTTTGTAGTCCTTTCTCAGAGTTCCCTCTCCTCTGGAGGATGTTTGCAGAATATCCATTACTTTTAAGTGTACCTTTCTACCCTTCCTGGTCTTATGTAATCAGTTGAGATTTCATTATCTTTGTCAAGAAAATTGAAGAAGGGTGGGCCACTATGGAGGAACAAACTTGGTGTACTAGCTCTTGGAGCCTTTGCCCAGGGGTGGGGCTGTGGCCTGTCCTGCCTACTTATAGCTGCAGTTCTCAGGGTCACAGAGACTCCATGTGATGCTGTGGAGGGTGTGGACTCCCAGCCCTTGATGCCTGATAGGAACATAATTGGAGGAGAGGGTGTGAGCAGCTGGATCTGAAGCCAGCTGGATGTAGAATTAAATGCAAGAGCGCATGTGTTTCATAGTCACGGGGACCAGGTCCAACACCCGCCTTTGCCCCTCCTCTAACTTGGGGCTCAGGATGAGGGGACAGAGAAGCTCAGAGGTGAATGAGCATGGGAGGGAGTGTGCTCATAGACCACGATACTTTATCCGCATCTCTCTGAGCCTCTGCTTCCCCATCCTCAGACCAGTAAAGGACAGAAAGGATGACAGTCCCATGAGTGCCTGAGACACAAGAAAAGCACAGCACAGGCCGACATATTAATGAGAACTCAACTATGTAACTGTCTGGGCGAAGGTGGTAATCTCATTGAGCACTACGTCTCCAGAGCTCTGGGGTGCTGGGGACTCACAGGGAGAGGCCAGCTGGGCTCCTTGTCCTTATGGAGTTTGTATATGACCATGTGGAGACTGACAATCTTCAGATGTCACTGCAGCTGGGAAGGGTTCTGTGTATGGCCTGGCTGGAAAGGAAGTAAGGATGAGGAGAGAGAGTTCGGGGAGGGAGACCTGGGCAGTGGGAGTGCCAGGAAAAAGACATTCTTGAGGGCATGAATGTGGACCTGGGTAGTGCTTTAAATGTAAAACGTTTCCCACGGGCTCCTGTGTTTGAACACTCGGTCTCCAGTTGGCCATTTGGAAAGACTGTGGAGCCTGTAGGAGGTGGAGACTAGCTGGAGGAAGTGGAGCTTTCTCCACTGGGGGGCTGGTCTTGAAGTTTCATAACCCAACACCACTTCCTGTGGGTCCTCTGCTTCCTGAGCGCCGTGTGGCAAGCTCCTCCCTTCTGCCGCAACGGAACGTATCCTCTTGGAACCGTAAGTCAACTTATACCCTATCCTTAAGTTCCTTCTGCTCAAGTACTTGTTCGCAGCAACGGAAAAGTAACGGAATCAACTTGAAATCCACAGGGAAGACCCTGAGCTGGCTGACTGCTGCGGCATTTGGTCCTCTAAGGGAGGGTGATGCTGGATGAGGAACCTCCTTCACAAGTGACTCCCTGGAGGATGGTGCTGCTACCATTGACTGATAGGCCCTGCCCTGTGCATGATCCCACTCCACCCTCATGCCACACGAGTGAGGGGCTGGGAAGACAGAGAAACCATTGGATGATGAGCTCCTAGCCAGGCCCCAGCCAGGGTGGGACCCCAGTGGGCACTCTCGTCTTCCCCAGAACTTCACAAAATGTTAAAACCTCTTCCAGGCCTTTAGGCAACAGCAGCAGATCTCATGTGGACAATCTTCTTCGCCACCCCAAGCAGGTTTCCTTAGGGCCAACTTCTCTACCTTTTGGGGAATCACTTTGAAAATGTGATAAAAATTTGGTTTACAACCTCGCGCGAGTGTGTGTGTGTGTGTGTGTGTGTGTGTGTGTGTGTAGGCCAGAGGATGACCTTAAGTGTTATCTCTTAGGTTTACTGTCTACCTCTCTCTTTTTTTTTTTAAGGGCAAGCCCAACAGACTGGCCTTTAAAAAAATTATCTTCATTTATTTATTTATTTGAGAGAGAGAGAGAATGGGCATGTCAGGGCCTCCAGCCACTGCAAAAGAACTCCAGATGCATGTGCCCCCTTGTACATCTGGCTTACGTGGGTCCTGGGGAATTGAACCGAGGTCCTTTGGCTTTGCAGGCAAGTACCTTAACCACTAAGTCATCTCTCTAGCCCAGACTGGCCTTTTTTTTATGAGAGAGAGGGAAAGGAGAGAGAGAGAGAGAGAGAGAGAGAGAAAGAGAATTGGCCTGCTAGGGCTTCCAGCCACTGACATCGAACTCCAGACATGTGTGCCACCTTGTGCACATGTGTGACCTTGCGTGCTTGCATCACCTTGTGCGTCTGGCTTATGTGGGATCTGAAGAGTTGAACATAGGTCCTTAGGCTATGCAGGCAAGCACCTTAACCACCAAACCATCTCTCCAGCCCCACCTCTTTTTTTATATTTTACTTATTTATTTGAGAGAGAGAGAGAGAGACAGAAAGAAAGAAAGAAAGAAAGAAAGAAAGAAAGAAAGGAAGGAAGGAAGGAAGGAAGGAAGAAAGAAAGGGTGTGCCAGGGCTTCCAGCCACTGAAAACGAACTCCAGATACAAGTGTCACCTTGTGCATCTGGCTTACATGGGTCCTGGGGAGTTGAACCTGGGTCCTTCGGCTTTGCAGGCAAGTGCCTTAATTGCTAAACCATCTCTCTAACCCTCTCACCTCTGTTTTTTAAAAAAATAAATTGTACTTATTTATTGGAAGGAGAGAGGAAGAGAGAGAGAGAGAGAGAGAGAGAGAGAGAGAGAATGAGCACACCAGGGACTCTAGCTGCTACAAACAAACTCCAGATGCACTCACCACTTTGTGTAACTAGCTTTACATGGGTACTAGGGAATCAAACTTGGGTCATTAGGCTTTTCAGGCAAGCACCTCAACCACTGAGCCATCCCTCCAGCCCCATTTTTACAATATCAAATCTATAAGCATGGGTGAACTTCCCATCTTCTAGCATCCTTTTCAGTTTTTTTTTTTTCTTCATCATTACAGTTTCCATTGCAGACATGTTTTGTTTACTTGGGTAGGTTCATTCCTCAGTATTTCATTAGAAGTCTTAATGAACGAAGTTGTTCCTGACTTCTTTCTTGGCAAGTTCATTACTGATGTATACAAAGGCTACTGATTTTGTATGTTGACTTTGTATGCTGCCACTTTGCTGAAAGTGTTCATCAGATGCAAGAGTTTTCTGGTGGAGTCTTTAGGGTCTTTGAAGTGTAGTTTAACTTCTTCCTTTCCTATTTGTATTGTGTGTGTGTGTGTGTTTTCTTCTTGCTGTGACTAAGACTTCAGGCATTATGCTGAATATGAGCATACAGAGTCTTGTTCCTGATTCTAGAGGAAATGATTTCAGGTTTTCCAGCTGGAGAGGGAAATGTCGGTGTAGAACAAGAGCCAGGAAGCCGGCCCTGCAGCAGGGAGAGCATTCCCCTCAGTTTTCCCATCCACACCCCACCTGTTCTCAACATGGGCCTCAATCCCCACCAGCCACAGAATTGCAAGGAAAGGCAGGAAAAGTCACATAAGTGGACTTATACTGACCCTGACTCTGAGGTTGTCTTCCCAAGGACTCACGGTTGGTAAATGCGGCGCTGGGATTTGAACCCAGGCTACCTGGTTCTATGTTGCTTCTGGGTAAATTTGCTTAGAGAACCTGCTTCTCATTCCAGGCACTGTCAGACTGTGTAGACTGCGTAGGTTCACATGGGTCACTGAAGATGCCATGGGACGTGTGTGGACGTGTGTGGTCCATAATACAGTTTTTACTGAACTAGAGATGATCCGCCAAAAACTACAGGTCTCACCAATGCTCTTGACCTCAAGGGGGCAGCAATCAACACCAGGAAACCTGTGGCCTGGCCCAGCACGCGAAAGGAGGAAGGAAGGCTGTAACCAGGATCAGGTATTTAGAGCCTCTCCTGCTTTCATTGTCAGCCAGGAGAGGAGAGAAAATGTACACTGGTCCTTTCCTTTAAAATTCATGTCCAGGCTGGAGAGATGGCTTAGCGGTTAAGACGCTTGCCTGAGAGGCCTAAGGATGCATGTTCGACTCTCCAGATCCCATGTAAGCCAGATGCACAAAGGTGAGGCAAGCACAAGGTCGCACATGCCCACATGCAAGCATCTGAAGTTCAGTTTCAATGGCTGAGGCTCTGGTGTACCAATTCTTGATCTCTCTCTCTCTCTCTCTAAAATAAATGAAAATGAAGTGCATGTCCAACCTATTTGGTCATTGATTTCAGTCTTCTCCTCCATTTCCCATGGCCTTAAAATTTTTTTTTAATTTATTTAGAGAGACAGAGAGAGAGAGAGAGAGAGTGAGAAGGAGGGAGGGAGGAGAGAGAGAGAGAGAGAGAGAATGGGTGTGCCAGGGCTTCCAGCAACTGCAAAAGAACTCTAAACGCATGCACCCTCTTGTGCATCTGGCTGACGTGGGTCCTGGGGAATAGATCCGAGGTCCTTTGGCTTTGCAGGCAAACGCCTTAACCTTTAAGCCATCTTTCCAGCTCTCCCATGGCCTTTCTTAAAGGGACCAAATGTTCTTTCTCCTTTCTTTACACACCCCGCTAGTCCTCTTATTAACTTTCTCCCTTAGGTGCCACTCAAGATTTTCTCATTTGCCACACTATTGCCAGCTAAAATCTCCCATTGGAATCCATGCCAGAGAATGGGCACCATCGCTGGGAGAGGGCGTATGGGACACGGGGGTGCTAGTCTAGTTGTCATCCTTTTGTGCATGGGTGGCAGCTTATAGGCAGGAGAGGTTATTTCTCAGTGAGTGGGTGGGTCTTATGAAGTATCTTTGTATTAGTTTTCTCATAACTGTGACAAATATCTTAGAAAAGCAATTCATGGGGGAAGAGTTCATTTTGGCCCACAGTTTGAGGTCACAGACATCGTGGCAGGAAGAGGAGGGCGCAGGAGCACGAAGCATCAGGGGACATGAAGGGGGAAGCAGCAAATGCTTGTTCTCCTGTTTATGCAGGCTGAGACCCCAGCGCATGAAACAAAACCACCTACATTTAGAGCGGATCTTCCCACTTCAATTAACCAATCTCGAAAATCCCTCACAGACATGCTCAGAGATTTGTTTCCATGGTGACTCCAAACTGACAACAGAGATTAACCATCTCCATGAACAAGGCGCACAAAACTCACCACCTTTGCCAGGCGTGGTGGCACACGCCTTTAATGCCAGCACTCAGGAGGCAGAGGTACGGAGGATCACCATGAGTTCAAGGCCACCCTGAGACTACATAGTGAATACCAGGTCAGCCTGAGGTAGAGTGAGACCTTACAACAACAACAAAACAAACAAACAAACAAACAAACCCCTCACCACCTTTGTAAATCTGGAGCCTGGTGTGGTACATCAGCAATGCAGTGCACTAAGAATTCAGTAAAATGAGCCAGGTGGGCACGCCTTTAATCCCAGCACTCAGGAGGCAGAGGTAGGAGGATTGCTGTGAGTTTAAGGCCACCCTGAGACTACATAGTGAATTTCAGGTCAGCCTGAGCTAGAGACCCTACCTCAAAAAACCAAAAAATAAAAAATAAAATAAATAAAATAAAATAAAAAGAGCCAGATGTGTTGGCGCATGCCTTTAATCCCAGCACTCAGGAGGCAGAGGTAGGAGGATCACCATGAGTTTGAGGCTACCCTGAGACTACATAGGGAATTCCAGGTCAACCTGGATTAGAGTGAAACCTTAACTGGAAAAACCAATAATATTAATATTAATATTAATACTAATGAATAAAAAAGGAATTCAGTAAGATGATTTCAAACTATGAGAATAATCCCTGAGAACCCAGTCCTAATGAAATGACTTTACAGAACCAACAGTGCTATGCAGGAAATCAAGCAGAGTCATGAGGTGGTGCTTGGAGGGACAGACCTGAGTGTCCTTCACATGATCTGGGCGTGGAACCCCTCTCAAATGGATACCCTCATGGAGATGTGGATCTATAAAAGCCATAGGAGGGCTGGAGAGATGGCTTAGCGGTTAAGGCACCTGTCTGCGAAGCCTAAGGACTCGTGTTCTACTCTCCAGGTCCCATGTAAGCCAGACACACGGTGACACAAACGCACAAGGTCGCACATGCACACAAGGGGGTATATGCGTCTGGAGTTCGATTGCAGTGGCCAGAGGCCTTGATGCACTGATTCTCTTCTCTCTCTCCCCTTCTCTCCGTCCCCCATCATAAAAAGGGCAGTCTGTTGGGCTTGCCTCAAAAAAAAAAAAAAAAAAAAAAGCCATGGGAGGTGGCAACAGAGTGGTGTGCCAGACAGTCTTCATGGCCCAAGAGTGAATTATGAGTAGACAAAAACACTGCCAGCAAGAACAGGAGGAAAAGTGGGAATTGGAGTCAGACACATGCATGGGACGGATGTGGTGCGTCCTCCAGGGCTAGGCTGAGATCCCTGAGACAGACATAGGTGGGAGTTCTGACTGTTGGTTCCCAGTTGTGTCACCTGGCCACACCCTGCACCTTCTGATGCTCAGTTTTTCCATCCTGTGGCTCACATGGAGTGTCATAATGGTTATGCACAGTGGCCAATTCTAAGATACTTCTGTTGCTCCACAGCATGTAAGTATCAAATTAGCATATCTTTGGATTTGTTAGAATGACTGATTTTCAAAATTGCTGATTGAGTTTCATTAAAAAATCATTAAATGAGCTGGGAGTGATGGCTCATGCCTTTGATCCCAGCACTCAGGAGGCAGAGGTAAGAGGATTGCCGTGAGTTCGAGGTCATCCTGAGACTACATAGTGAATTCCAGGTCAGCCTGGGCTAGAGTGAGATCCTACCTCGAAAAACAAAATGAAACAAAAAAAGATCATTAAATGAATTTTGTCTTGGGATTAGGACAGAATTACCAACAATTTCTCAAATGGCCCTTAAACATACTCAACCTTTTTGTATGATATATTTCTGTGAAATGGCTTTCTCAGCACTGATGACTACAAAATTAAAATATCAATCAACTCTTAAAAAATGTTGAAAATGCACAACGTGCAGTATCAAATGTTCAGCTAAGCTTTAATTCTTTTTTTTTTTTCTTTTTTTGGTTTTTTAAGGTAGGGTCTCACTCTGGCTTTAATTCTTTTTTTAAAGAAAGTATTTTATTTATTTATTTGAGAGGAAGAGAAGGGGAGAGAAAGAGACAGATAGAGAATGGGCACATCAAGGCCTCTAGCCACTGCAAGTGAACTCCAGATGCATGCACCCCCTTGTGTATCTGGCTTAAGTGGGTCTTGGGTAGTTGAACCTGGGTCCTTTAGCTTTGCAGGCAAACACCTTAACTGCTAAGCCATCTCTCCAGCCCTAATTCTTTTTTTTTTAACAGTTTTAAATTTTATTTATTTATTTATTAGAGATGGGGGGTGGAAAATGGGTGCTCCTAGCCTTTAGCCACTGCAAGTGAACTCCAGACACATGTGCCACCTTGTGCATCTGGCTTACATGGGTTCTGGGGAATTGAACCTGGGTCCTTAGGCTTTGCAGGCAAGTGCCTCAACCACTAAGCCATCTCTCCAGCTTTCTAGCTTTAATTCTTAATATAAAATTAACAAACACATGTATCTCATTAGTATTCAAATTTGCTTTTATCATTAATAAATGCTAATTGTCTTGAAATACATGCCTTTATAATTTCATGTCAGACAATTTTCCCAGTATCCTCCCTCCCTTCTAGACTTTGGTCATCAGAACGGGATTCAGTCACGTCTCTGCCTCCTGTGTACCTTGTTTGTGAGGCACTGAGGAAACAGACGCACGTCAGAACTGAAGACACTTTTATTGTGGGAAGATTTTGTAACAGGGCCTTAGGGATCTAGGAAAGTTCTTGAACACAAAACCCTGGGTTTGTTTTTAATTTTAATCCAAGAATTGAATAAAACAAAAAAGACAGAAAGATAATTACCAAATTATTATATTTATTGAGGGAAGTACAGTGCCAAGGAAAGGCATCCATATGGCTAGAGATTCCACGTGGAGGGCCTGGAAAAAAAAAAAAGCGTGGAGCCAGGTGTAGTGGCGCACGCCTTTAATCACAGCACTTGGAAGGCAGAGGTAGGACGGATCTCCGTGAGTTTGAGGCCACCCTGAGACTACATAGTTAATTCCAGGTCAGCTTTGGACCAGAGTGAGACCCTACCTCAAAAAAACAAACAGCCGGGAGTGGTGGTGCACGCCTTTAATCCCAGCACTCAGGAAGCAGAGGTAGGAGGATTGCTGTGAGTTCGAGGCCACCCTGAGACTCCATAGTGAATTCCAGGTCAGCCTGGGCTACAGTGAGACCCTACCTCGAAAACCCAAACCAACCAAAGAAACAAACAAGCAAGGAAAGAAAAGAGAAAAGAAAGTTCAAGGAGCTCCTGCCATGTGGGGAGTTGGAGGGGGTAAAGGAGCTCATGTGGAGAGTAAGGGCTAGGGGGCTCTCCTGGCTGGGCCTGGGCCCAGCCCAAGGAAAAATTCACCCACAGCTGGAAGTTCCTAAGTGGTCAGAGAGCCTAACCTCCCCTTGCAAAGGTATTTAGAACCTTGTGGTGGTGGACTGTCTTCTGGCTCAGGTGAACTAGAGGGATAGCTAGGAGCTGCTCAGGAAGAAACTAACCCTGACACCAAGTTTGCGGGGGGGGGGGGGGGGGGAGGGGGGCTGAACTTGATTAAACACAATGCTTAAATCTTATGGAAGACCTCCTTCCCAGGAGGGGTCCAGGTTGTTTGTGGAAAAACAGGTCTAGGGAACAAGGCAAGAGATAAGAAGTCATATGTTTTTGATTTCTAGCAAGTGTAAACTTTTTTGTCTTTTTTTTTAACCTTTACCTTCAGGGATCCAGTCACCCTAACTGTACCCCCCTTTCAATTTAGGGGTACCAGCACATGAGTTTGGGTAAGGCTTTATAGGAAATTAGCTTCCATGCCCAGAGCAGTGGGGATCTGTGGGTCCAAGGTGGGTAGTGCATTTCCAGAAGTTGATAATCGATGCGATGTGGCAGGTGGCATGGCATCGAGGGGCTGGTAAGCAGCAGCCGATTCTGTGTGGCATGGTGACCCAGGCGGGTCAGCCTCAGGCTCCTGCTGGGCAGGCTGAGAACTGTGATTGAGCCTTTCCCCTCCAGCCCACTCCCACGGCCGCTGCTGTCCGTGGGCTGTGGTGCTGAACCCCATCCACATGGTGTTCCTCAGTGTTCCCTGCATGCCTGTCCATTAAAATACATCTTCCGCCGGGCGTGGTGGCGCACGCCTTTAATCCCAGCACTCGGGAGGCAGAGGTAGGAGGATCGCCTTGAGTTCGAGGCCACCCTGAGACTACATAGTGAATTCCAGGTCAGCCTGGGCTAGAGTGAGACCCCACCTCAAAAAAACCAAAAACAAAACAAAACAAAAATACATCTTCCAGGCTGTGGTGAAGTCACTTGTCTGCAAAGCCTAACAACCCAGAGTTTTATTCCCCAGTACCCACATAAAGCCAGATGCACAAAATGGTGCATGCATCTGGATTTCGTTTGCAGTGGCTGGAGGCCCTGGTGCACCCATTCATCCTCTCTCTCTCTCTCTCTCTCTCTTTATCCTTGAAAATAAATAAATAACAATATAAAATACATCTTCCCCTTATTTTTGCTAGCTATGATAAAATGTAAAATATATCTCCCCCTTATCTTTGCCAGCTATAAGTTACACAAGGATGCAAATATGCCATCAGATAATCTGTTGATCACATTCTTCACTAATAAAATGCATCTTAGGCAAAGCCATTGTGTCTGTGAGCTGACTATGATATGGAATCACAAAGTGTGGGATGTGTGTGTGCTGCTTGTGAGGGTATGATCGCATGTTCTAGGCCTTTCAGGGTGCTGCCAACTGGTAGCAATATAGTTTCGTTAGAGCCTTACTGACCAATATAGTCGCCTCGTGAGTTGCAGTGGATGTGAGGTGCAGGAGGCAAATAGAAATTGCTACAAGCAAGAAATATGCACACTCTGGGATGTTTCTGGCTATGCGTCTATTTCTCCACTCATTATTAGTTGGTGCAAGTGTAACACAAGGTCCAGGAGAGAATCTAGAACTGTGGCTAGCACATAGCAGATACTTAATTAAAATGTTATGGATGGATGGATGATGAAACACTTATAATGATACTGATGGTCAAGTTTCACCACTTAGGAATGGAATTATGCTTTGGTTTCTCACCAGATTGGTACATACATGGTTCCTTTGGTGACCTTTAGTTGGTGACTTGGCCATTATTCTGATGCATGATTGGCACCTAGAAGACAAAACAGGGTCTTCAGATGGTCAGAGTAGAGGAGGGTTAGAGGGATGGAAGTAGCTTTCCTCAGATTCCGCAGGAGTAGAGAGCAGGGCAGGAGACTGAGCCAAAGTCACGGACACGGACACCTGGAGCTGGAAGTGCTGGCCATCTTGGGCCACTTCACGGCCATCTTTTCTTTATTTCCTTTTACAGGGCTGGGGATCCAAAGCAGGCAAGCAGTCCACCACCGAGGTGCCCACCAGGCCCAGGGACAGGCAGTGTAAGGGTGGCACAATGGGCAGAGTGCAGCTATGGCAGGGCAGTGTGGGTTCCCTCTTGTACCTCTGTCTTCCTCCCACATATGAACAAATGTTTTTTGTTTTTATTTTATTTTAGAGACAGAGAGAGAGAGTGAATTGGTGCACCAGGGCCTCAGCCACTGAAATCGAATTCCGGACGCTCGTGCCACCTAGTGGGCATGTGTGACCTTGCACTTGCCTCTCACCATTGTGCGTCTGGCTTATGTGGGATCTGGAGGATTGAACATGGTTCCTTAGGCTTGGCAGGCAAGCGCTCTAACCGCTAAACCATTTCTCCAGCCCTGGACAAGTATTTTTAAATTTCCCTCTCTCTCTTCCTCATCTTTAAAATGTGGCAGGGACGGATACCTACCCACATGTTGCTGTGGGGTCTAACGCACACCAACTCCCAAAGCGAAGCCCTCGCCTTTCGCTCTTAGCGCCTCTTCCTGAGCAGTCTGAACATGCTGCTTCCGCTTCCTGAGCTTGGAAGAGCGAGGGGCTGGCTGAGCTGCACTCCACCTGGGATAGCTTGCACCCCCAGATTTGTGACCGCTACCCTCCTACATCAAGCTTCGTACATTGTAATGAGCTTCTTGTCAAGGGTGGTATGTGAGTAGAGGCTGGGAAATGGTTTGCTGGGGAAGTGCTTAGGGGGACCTTAGAACCTCCATTTTGTAGAACATGGCAGGACCAGTGAATCTTGAGTGAAGAAAAGAAGGAATAGACCAACAGACCTTTCAGCTCAGCAATTCTTGCCATTTTCTGATTCCCTTCCGGGGGTGGGGGCTTTGATATTAACCATCAATTTTTAAAAGTTTTGATATTTTTCAAACATGTACATAAGGGATTTTGATCATAATTCTCTTCCATTAACATCTTTTGTCCCCCTTCCACTGAATCCCTTCTTTCTAGCTAGTTCCTCTTCTATTTTGACGTCTTTCTCCCTCCTCCTCCATCATCCTCGACGAAGTGTTGACGGGACCACTATTGAGCAGATTTTGTGCAGGTGAAGACAGACAGCCGCTGTGCGGTCATCAATGCACCGGGCACCTCACCAACGTTCAATTTTGAGCTTTCTGCTCTGTGTCCTGGCGGAGATGCAAAGGGAATGTTTGACGTAGAGACGGCAGTTTCTGTGTGGACTGAAACCCATAATGCAATGCACATTAAGGAGGAGAGCAAGGCAGACTCCCTACCCCACCCCCACGCCCCGTTTGCAGCTCAGCTCCTGCAGGCTTTTGACATCAGAATCCAGTTGAAATCAGCATGCTGGCAGCAGGCTTCAGTGACAACCTAGCGCTCCCCTAGCTCCGCGCTCCCTCAGGAGAAAGGTGGATGCGTTTTGTAGGTTTGTTGTTAACAGGAGTCCATGCTGTCTTCGAAGTGTCCGTTGGTGCTGGAGAGATGGCTCAGCTGGGTAAGAGTGCTTGCCACACAGGCATGAAGGCCTGAGAGGGTCTGACTCATCTTGAATCAACTCCCCAGCCCGCCCCCCCCATATAAACAGCGGGGCTTGGCCACACATGCCTGTAACTGCAGTCCTGTGGGGAACAGAGACTGGGAGATTGCTGAGGCTCCATGAACTATTGCTGGGGTTAAATGGTCGGCCAGTTTAAGAAAACAAAACCAAATCGCTCCAGGTTCAGTGACAGATTATGTCTCCAAAAAAAAAAAAAAAAAAATGGATGGGCAATAGAGGACACTTGACGTTCTCCTCTGGCCTCTGTCTGAGTGCACATGGGGTAGACACACGCACGCATGCACACACGCACACTCTACTTCCGGTATACAATGATGGTACAGAGAAAGAATGGGGAGATAAGAAAAGAAGAGAAAGTGTTGGGTGTGCCCCCCTTCACTCACCCATCTTTTTTTTTTTCCTTGCAAAAGTGCCTCTTCCTAGCGGTGGGCCTTGCCGTTCCCCAGCCCCGGTGGGTTCTCTGGATTGCAGACATGCATGGACCCACCCGGTTTCTCTGGAGATTCGCACTTGGGCGTTCTTAGGCCCGCTTGGGTCCTTATGCTTGTGCAGGAAGCACACTCAACTTCTGAGCCATTTCTTCAGCCCCTGTCAGGCTTCATTCTAGGGATGCTCTCGCCCACAGTCCCAAACTCTTCTACATTCCACCCCCCACCCCCCTACAAGCCAGTCCCAAAGGCTTACACGCCCCGCGGACTGGATTATGACAGCACGACTCCGGTCTCCAGTCCATGGCACCAATTCTCTGTGTTAGTTACTCTTTAGCCACCAGGAAAATCCTGAGGCTGGAGAGATGGCTCAGTGGTTGAGGCACTTGACTGCAAAGCCTAATGACCCAGGTTCGATTCCCCAGTACCCACATAAAGCCGGATGCACAAAGTGGCACATGCATCTGTAGTTGGTTTGCAGAGGCTAGAGGCCCTGGCACACCCATTCTCTTCTCTTCTCTTCTCTTCTCTTCTCTTCTCTTCTCTCCTCTTCTTCTCTCCTCCCTCCCCTCCCCTCCCCTCCCCTCCCCTTCTGTTCTCGTCTCTCTCTTCTCTTTTCTCTCTCTCATCTCTCTCTGCTCTCTTTCTTTACTCTCCCTCCTCTCTCTCTCTCCCTCCCACCCTCCTTCCTATTTCTGCTTGCAAATAAATAAAAAGATACTTTTTAAAATGAGATAAACAGGGCTGGAGAGATGGCTTAGCGGTTAAGGCTCTTGCCTGTGAAGCCTAAGGATCCATGTTCAACTCTCCAGAGTCCACATAAGAAAGACGCACAAAGGTGAGGCAAGGGCAAGGTCGCACATGCCCACTAGGTGGCACAAGCGTCTCAGGGAAGGCTTGGCCTGCCGTGTTGGGAGCATGTGCCACAGGTTGAGAGATCAGGAAGCAGGACCACAGGTGGACATCATCTTCAAAGCCTGCTTCGGTCAGTCTTCTGCCAGGGCCACGGTCCCAAAGGTATCATAGCTGCCCAACGCAGTTCTGCCAAGTGTTCGAACGCATGAACGGTGAGGGGGAGACATTAGAGATTCATGGTGTGTGTGTGTGTATGTGGGTGCTGTGTGGGGTGTGTGTGTGGGGTGTGTGTGCTGTGTGGGGTGTGTGTGCCGTGTGGGGTGTTTGCGCTGTGTGTGGTCTGCTATGTGACCAGTGTCTCTCTCTGTGCCCATGCTTCAGTGACCCATGTGTAAAACAATGATATTGGCCTGGATCTGCCCTAATGCCCCTTCCCGCTCTGAAGCATGTCTCTGCCACCCAGTTACCACCGTCCCCTTCCTTCCCTGGCCCTCACCCTCCCGTCCCTGCCAACAAATCTCAGTGGGAGGACTGAGGGAGCCACACAGGGGGGTGCAATTGAGATTTTATTGCTGGGGAGAGGGTAGAAGGTGAAGAAAGGACGGAGTCCGAGGGCCCCTTGGCTGGGCTCAGGCGTTTCTGCTTGGCGGAGGGCAGCTCCTCAGCTCTTCTCCGGGAACAAGGTGATGGCAGCCACGGGGTGTCACCCTGGAAAGACAGCGCAACGACGTCTGCAGCCAGGCGGCGGGGAGCGCGCAGGGCGGGAGCGCGCAGGGCGGGGAGCGCGCAGGGCGGCGGCGCGGCGCGGCGCGGCGCGGTCGCTCACCAGCAGGGGGCAGCACGGCGCTCCGACGTCCGTGCCGCGTTTACAGGACTAGCTGCGTAGGCAGCGTCTGAAGGAGAGCTGAGGGAAGCAGAGGAGGAGCAACCTCGCCGTCAGCCACGGAAAATTATCCACATATCCACCCCAAGAGTCACCACCCTCTTGCTGGTCAGTCTGACAGCGTGAGACCTTCTCACAGGTCATACCACGCACGTGTGAGCCTCTGCTTGTTCATACGGAAAATGGGTAGAGCGCACTGCCCCGCTGCACAGGGGGTTCTTGTGACGACCCAACTGCAGTAGTGTTTGCGAGACATAAGAATGGGGGCTGGAGAGATGGCTTCGCGGTTAAGCGCTTGCCTGTGAAGCCTTAAGGACCCCGGTTCGAGGCTCGATTCCCCAGGACCCACGTTAGCCAGATGCACAAGGGGGCGCATGTGACTGCAGCTCGTTTGCAGTGGCTGGAGGCCCTGGCACGCCCATTCTCTCTCTCTCTCTCTCTCTCTCTCTCTGCCTCTTTTTTTTTTTTCTCTCTCTCTCTCTCTCAAATAAATAAATAAAAATAAACAACAAAAGACATAAGAATGACTTGTCTAAGAGACAGGTCTGGTGGCCACTTCCACAGAAGAGCCATCTGCAGGGCCCTGACACCTTAATTTCTCTATTTCTTTTGCCAGATGCTCCAGAGACCCTGTCATGCTGGTGAAGCTAAGGTTTTAACAGGGTCCCCAAGTGGCTAGGAGAAGCTGCAACCTCAACTGGATTCAGATGCAGAGTCACTGCCCGGGGCAAGGGCAAGGGCAGAGCTGAGGGCTTGACCCAGGGAACACGCCCCCTTCCCCAAGCTGAGACTTACAGGCGAGGTCCTGAACCAATCCTACTTTCAGATGGCTGGTGAGGAAGTTGATTATTGGGCACACCTGAGAGAGAGAGAGAGAGAGAGAGAGAGAGAGAGAGAGAGAGAGAGAGGTCAGAGGAGGAAGATGGGGAGGGTAAAGAGATGATTTTCTGATAGAAACACACTGTCCACCTCACACAGAGGGGCTCGCTTCCAGGACCTGCGAACCTAATTTAACCTTGGGATTCTGGAAGTATGGAATCCTAACAGAAAACAAACAAACAAACAACAACAACAACAACAAAACACTGAAATTCCCCAGGCTGCCTGGACCCTACAACTTTAGAACATCAAAATTTCAGAACTTTGAGAATTAAACGTCTAGAGTGCTGACATCCCAGATTTTCAGAAACCTTAAACTTTGGAACCCTGGAATTTCAAGGGCTTCATGGTGCTCTGGGGTCTATCTAGCAGAATTCCCAACTCCCTGCAGATCCCTCGAATGCATTCGTTTAGATAAAAACATTGGTGGTGTACGCATATGTAAGTGCTCAAGTGGGGGGATCTGCTGATTTCAGATGATGCCAGGCCTTGGACCTCTGCTTTCTCCCTCTCAAGCTTAGTGACTGAGGAGGAGGTAACAGCAGACCTTCCAGCCCAGGGGTTTACACCTCAGCAGAAAACGTGTCCCCTAGGACACAGCCACGTGGGCCTGCAAGAGCCACTCCTGGTCCTGCCCGGCCAGGCTCTGGGCCCCAGGTGTGGGAAACTCACTTGTTTCTGCAGCACGAATGTCACAGTCTTTCCTAGGAGGTCAGACACAGAGTCCAAAGCCAGGTTGATCAGTGGGCTTCGTCTGAAAAAAGATGAGAGACTGATAAAGTCTGGCCCAGCAGGTAGCATGGCCAAGAGGGTCCCCTGGAAATCAAGTGAACCCCAGAGCCTGAGATGCCCACATCCAGATGGATCACCACTTCAACGGCCACCTCATGGCTCGTTTACAGTTCCTGGCTAAGCCTCGCAGTAATGGGCCAGGCAAGCTTCAAACAGCTTCTAATCCACAGGCTCAGTGGGTCTCACCAAGACTGGCTCGTGCTGCCTTCATCTTCACACAACCGTCACCTCCTCAGGGTGGCCACTCCTGACCACTCAGCTAAGGAGGATTTGTTCTCATCACTGTCCTGGTTAAGTTACGGTCTGCGCAGAGCTCATCATTTTCCTTGATTTTCTTTTCTCTT
Source organism: Dipus sagitta (assembly GCA_036346955.1). Taxonomy (NCBI): domain Eukaryota; kingdom Metazoa; phylum Chordata; class Mammalia; order Rodentia; family Dipodidae; genus Dipus; species Dipus sagitta. The sequence goes on from CM070779.1 coordinate 29,447,700, forward strand.
TCTTTCTTTCTTTTATTTTTATTTTTATTTTTATTTTTTTGAGGCAAGTACAACAGACTGGCCTTTTTTTTTTTTTAATGTGAGAAAGAGTGAAAGAGAGAGAGAGAGGCAGGGAGGGAGAGAGAATTGGCACACCAGGGCCTCTAGTCACTGCAATCAAACTCCAGATGTGTGTGCCCCTTGTGTGCATATGTGATCTTGTGTGATTGCATCACTGAGCGTCTAACTCACTTGGGACCTGGAGAGTCAAACATTAGTCCTTAGGCTTCACAGGCAAGTTCCTTAACCACTAAGCCATCACTCTAGCCCAATTTTCTTTTTCTTTTTATTTATTTGAGTGAGAAAGAGGGAGAGTGAGAGGGAAAGAGAGAGAGATAAAGATAATGGATGTGTCAGGGAATCCAGCCACTGCAAATGAACTCCAGATGTATGCGCTACCTTGTGCTTCTGGCTTACATGGGTTCTGGGGAATCAAGCCTGGGTCCGTTGGCTTTGCAGGCAAGCACCTCGACTGCTAAGCCCTCTCTCCAGCCTCCATTTTTCTTTTTGCTTAAATGTGTGTGTGTGTAAACCAGAGGACCACCTGAGGTGTCATTCCTCAGGAATACAGTCCACTTTCTTTCTTTCTCCCCGCCCCCCCCCCCCCCCCCGCAAGATAGAGTCTCTCTCTCTAGCCCAGGCTGACCTGGAATTCACTATGTAGTCTTAGGGTGGCCTCAAACTCACAGGAATCGGCTCACCTCTTTTTTTTTTTTTTTTTTTTTTTTTTAAGACAGAGTCTCTCATTGGCCCAGAGCTCACCAAGCAGTCTAGACGGGCAGGTAAGCAGCGCCAGGGAGCCTCCTGTCTACAGAGTTCTTCTCCTCTCCTGTGTATTCCCGGTGCAGGGATTACAAGTGACGCACCACTATGCCTCGCATTTTTACGTGGGATTGAACTCATGCTTAGAAAGCAAGTGCTTGTATCCACTGAATCATCTCCCCAGCCCCTTGAATTCCTTTGTTGGTGGGCTGAATGCCCTCAGGAGATGCTACATGGGAATGGGAGAACCTTGTCTGTCCTCACCAGATAGTATTCGGGAGCTTAGAACAGTGCCTGACTGGAGCAGGCCAAATGCTCGATGCGTTTTTTGGCTAAAAGAAGGAGCAAAGAAAACGTGCCATCCATCCATCACAGCCCGAGACAAGCACTCTGAAGGCCACGAGTGGAGTCTCGTGAGGAAGAAGAGGAGGAACCTTGAAGGGTGAGAAGATATATTGAGTTCGAGTAAGGAGAAAGATGTTCAAGGGAGCCCACACTGTGGTAGGAAAAAGCTTGTCTGAGACACAGAACAAAGGCCAGCGTGTCTGGAGCAGGGCAAGGGTGAGGTCACATTAACCCAAGTCGCCGTGACCACTGAGGGATGCGTGGGGACTGAATCCAAAGTGAGAAAGAAAAAAAAAATCTCCAAGTGGGCTGGAATAGTGGGGCCAGTGCCATTTGCCAGTGTGGCCCCAGGCCCAGAGCAGCTGCATGAAGTCCGTGGGGCTCCTTGGCCGGGCTATGGCCTTTGGATTTGCATCTGAGAATGGCGACCCTTTCTTTGGGATCAGGGTTATCTCTGTGAAAACTGTGGCAGATCCTTTGGTAGGGGGAGGGTGGGGTGGTGTCTGGGGCTGATTATCAAGACAGAATAGAGAACGTGACCAAGCCTCCCCCCTGCCCCCCCCCCCCACCAGCCCTGGCCCTTGGCTTCCAGGTATGTTTTCTTGGGACATCGCCCTTTCTCTCTCCACCCTCTTGCCTGGGCCGACTCTGCTTGTGCAATTCAGAATGGGTTTTTGAGGATTATCAAGGATCAGTGATTTAAACCAAGAAGATTAGGATTTCAGGATCTCATGTGGGGAATTTTCCAGTGTGTGTGGAGAATGGTTCGGGTGCAGCCTGACCTCGGAGCCCCTGGAAGGCTTTTATTCCCAAGCTGCCTCCCAATTTGAGGCAAGAAGGTCAATACAGTTTTAATATTATTTTATGTATTTATCATCAAATGATGATAGAGGGGTCAGTTCTCCAAAAGAGCATGATAATCCTTAACATACTACACTTAATGACAAAGTTCCAAAAGCACAGAGCAGGGCTGGAGAGATAGCTTAGAAGTTAAGGCGCTTGCCTGTGAAGCCTAAGGATCCAGGTTTGATTCCCCAGTACCTAGGTAAGCCAGATGCACAAGGTGGTGTATGAATATGGAGTTCATTTGCAGTGGCTGGAGGCCCTGGTGTGCCCATTCTCTCCCTCTCTCTCTTTCTCTTTTTAGTAAATAAATAAAATATATTTTTTAAAGCATAAAGCAAATTGATAGACCCCAAAGGCAACAGGCAAATTCCTAGTTATGGCTGCAGAGGCCAGCACTCCTAACCTCGGTGATGGAGAGGACTCATGGCTCCAGTCAGCATGAGTGTTCTCTTGATTGATTATCACTTCAGGCTCTCTGCTAAGCATTTGTATCTGCTTATCTGTTTATCTCAGAAGCCTATGAGTAGGGGTCATTATTTATTGTTCCGAGTTTACAGATGTGAAAACTCAAGCCCCAGAAGATTATGTTGGAGCTGCAGAGATAGTCCAGTGGGGTAAAGTCTTCAATGAGGATGGGAGTCTGATCCCCAGTGCCTAGATAAAATTACAGGTGTAGCAGCGTGCCCCTGTAATAGTAGTGCTGGGGAGGCAGGGATGGCAAGATCTCTGGAGCTCCCTGGTCAGCCGACCTAGCCTAATAGTGAGCTTCAGCCCAGCAAGAGGCCGAGTCTCAAAACGAAGTGGACAGAGGCCTGGGCGTGGTGGCGCACGCCTTTAATCCCGGCACTCTGAAGGCAGAGGTAGGAGAATCGCTGTAAATTCTAGGCCAGCCTGGGACTAAGAGTGAGTTTCAGGTCAGCCTGGACTAGAGTGAAACCTTACCTTGGAAAATCAAAAAAGAAGAAGGAGGAGGAGGAAGAGGAAGAGAAGGTAAATTTCCTGAAGATGATACCATGGTTGTCCTTTGGGCTCCACACACATGCACATATACATCTGCACATATATGCATGCCCGCATACATACTGAGCATGCATACACACATGTGCATATCACGTACACACGAGAAAATAAGATGAAGTTAGTTATAAAGTTATAATTTAGTGTCAGAGCTAATACCTGAAACAAGATTGACCTAACTTCAGATCTGACTCTGCTACCTCCCAGGTGTAGAAACAGAGCTGAAACGAAGAGCCAAACATCTCCTGAGAGCCCAGCCCTGCTGGGTTGGACGGGTCTTACCTGTTCAGCAAGGAAAGTGAGATTTTGTCGTCCTCACTGGAGCATCCCGATACCATCAAGACGGGGAGTTTGGTCTCAGAATCTGTTTCTATTCTGAGTCCAGTTATGAGGTTCAAGTTGACACTCAGGTCAACTGTCTTGCCAATGAGAGGCCTGCGGGAAATAAGATTCATTCACAATGGACAGAGGTCTAGAAGAAGACCTTGCAAGATGCCCCCTTGTGGGCCTCTACCTGGGTGAACTTTGTTCAAGATGTCCATGAGCACTGTCCACACAGTCCATAGTCTTTATGGCGTTTACAAGTGTGGACCATGCAGGTTTAGGGTAGGTGAGATTTTTATTCAGCATTCACCAATAATGAAGGTAGTAGTCAATGCTTATAGGTGTGTATATATCTCTGTGTGTGCAAGTGCCCTCTCAATTTTGTTTTTCAAATTTTACCTTCAGATCAACGTTGGAATTTCAGAAAGATGTTCAATGGAACATTCTTTGGAAAGAGACTTGAAACGGCCTGTGTTCACTGGAATAAAGATATTTTATTTTTGGCCAGTGTACCAGTAGGGTATGCATGCATGTCTGTAAGCATGTTCATGTATGTATGGATGTACTTGTAGGGGACATACACACATGTGCAGACCAGAGAGGTCAGTACTCCGTGTCTTCCTTAGGTATTGTTTGAGGCATGGTCTCGCACTGACTTGGCTAGACTAGCTAGCTGGCCAGCCCTGTCTCTGCCTCCCATACACTGGGCTCACAGGTATGTGCCACCACACTCAGCTTTTACGTGAGAGCTGGGGATCCGAACCCAGGTCATCCTATGCTTGTACAGCAACACTTTACCCACGGAGCGCTTCCCTGACCCCTAGAATGTTTTATTGGAATTTTTAGATCTGGGGAGCTCCCTTCTTTTAGGATGGATCAACTGAGGCCCAAGGCCACCCAGCAGCCTGGGAAAGGGCCTGATTCCCAGGTTGGAGCCCCTCAGTCCCGTCCCTCCCTGCATCGAAGTGCTGCCTACTCACAGCCACAGAGAGATGTCAGCAGCCAATGGGAACTTCAGCTCGATGCCTTTGCCGTCTTTTGCCAGACCCGCTTTGATGTCCAGGATACTGAGTTTGTTGATCTTCAACCTGCACCGAACCCACAATTCCCCCGTTAGTCCTTCAGGCATTCCTAGGCCAGGATTTGTGAGCATCTGGGCTCCACAGCTATTGGGGTAGTTTACATAAGTGTTTCTCCCCTCCCCCAAACGATTCAGGAGTTTGCTAAAACTTTCTGGATTTCCAGCTACCTGGCTGGAGGAGGTGTCCAGCCCTAAGGTGAGGAGGTGAATTTGACATTCCAATCTAAAAATATGCAAAGTGCCTGGAGTTTCTGAAGTGTGCTTGTTTTGTGATGTGGTTTTAGGGATTTGGCTTGTGGCCTCTCTCTCTCTCTCTGCCTGGTCCTTTAAGAGGGGGCCAACTTCTACCATTATGGAGCTTCCCCTGGGTCTGTAAGCTTCAATAAATCCCTTCCTCCATAACTGTGCCTGGTCTGGACGTTCATCGCAGCGAACCTGAAGCTGTCTGCTACACGTTCCCGCGCAAGCATTGCTGTACCCTGTTCACCAGCGTGAGTCCCTGGCCCTAATGCACAGCAGGCTGAGGCTAAAATAGAGAGGATTTTTTTTTTTTTTTTTTTTGCCCAAGGGGACTCACAAGTGTTAAGGCCAGAGCTTGAGCCCTGAACAGTCTGACTTCCAAATTCCAAACATGAAACCTTTTCTAGGCGCACAGAACACTATGGGGTATCAACACACCTCAAACCGTTCACAACTGAAGGGAACTCAGAAGTGCTGGGGATCCCCAGGTTCAAAGCTTCTAGAATGTTGCTCTTGGCCTGCAGCAAATCGTTGGTATTTTGAATAGCTCCCAAGTCCACCTGCAGGTTCTGAAGGACATCTGCCGAAAGACAGTCGACGTTGAGTGTCACGCGCCACTTAGGCTGTTACCCTCTTGGTTTGAGAAGTTGGTTTGCTCATGTTACTTCACTTAACCTCTGTCACTACTTTAGCTGTGATTACTGCCTTCATTTTATCCATGAGAAATGAAGGCCCCAAAAGGTTAAGGAATGTGCCTAGTCACACAGCTAGGGTACCCTTGTGTATTTATACTCATATATACTGATCATTAGCAAAGCAATTGATTGACTGGCCAATCAATTAATATTGATTGAACGAGTGTTGGGGAGGTCTATTACTCTAAATGAGAAGCTCATAAGAATTTGAGAAAGTACGTGGTCAAAATGGATGAATAAACCAAGATATGGCAAGCCTAGAATGGAGGAAGGACTTTGGCTCCAACTCATGAACATGTCCAACAGGGGCCCCAGAGTGACAGCTTTGCAGCAGGCCCAGAGAACAATTCATACAGAGGTAGGAGGACCGAGGCCTGATGGGAACAGGTCCAGGGAACAGGCCTCCAGGGTATTGAAAAACCAGGGAACCAAGGAACAGGTCTCCATGATATACGTCAGATGGTACATATGAAAAAAAAAAAAGTAAGGATATTTGTGTGGAAAATATTTCCAGTGAGAAACAATGTCAACCATCATTTAAAAAGCGCATGCTTTGTTTTTCATACTCTTTGAAAATTAGAAATTCCACTATTAGGAATTTATCCTATGCCTGTTTTGGCCAATGTTTATCAGGATAGAATGTATAGGAGGTTACTTGTAGAATTGTTTAAAATGGTAACTAACGAATGAGGCAGGAATAAAACAGCCCTTACCCCCTTTCTCAGTCAGCCATCCAAACAGGACAGCACCCCCAGTGGCAGTTTCTGGTATTACAGGCATAATGTTGTGGCAGTTAAATCCTGGCCTGGGTGTTTGGTGGCTTGCATGGACTCACCTGCGTTGTTAAGAACTGGTTTCAGAGTGTCGGCAACGTTCACACCATTGTCAACAACGGACTTCACAGGATCTACGGCGCTAACAGCATTGTCAACAATGGACTTCACAGGGTCTGCTACACCGCTCACCCCGGTGCCAAGAACAGACTTCAATGGGTCCACAGCATTCAAAGTATTGCCGAGATCCCCAAGAAGTAACGCCGAAGTCCCAGTGAGCAGGCCGCACAGCAGAACAAGGTTCCAAAGATGGAACATTTTTTTTTTTGTCCTGACACCTGCGTGATCATAGGAGGAACAAGGAAAAAGGAACGTTCAATGAACACCTGTCACTCCCGAGCTTAGCTTCCTGCTTAGATGTCCGTGGCCACATGAACTGATCAAGAATCCATGGCACAAACACACAAATGAACTTAATTTATCCATGAGGAAAATGAGATGACCTTTGCAGGAGGGAAAACAGATGCAACTGTAGGTTATTATTATTATTTTTTTTTGAAGTAAGGTCTCACTCTAGCCCAGGCTGACCTGGAATTCATTATGTAGTATCAGGCTGGCCTTGAACTCATAGCAATCCTCCTACCTCTGCCTCCCAAGTGCTGGGATTAAAGGTGTGCGCCATTATGCCCGGCTGTAGTTGTAGATTATTATATTAAGCAAAATAATCCAGACTCAGGAAGACAAATACCATGTGTCTTCTCCATAACACGGATTTAACCTTGTGTATATGTGGACATGGTTCGTGTAGGTCATGAAACTAGAAAGGGGATTATGAGGGAGAGAGAAAAGATCTTCAGGGAGAGTGTAAAAAGAACTATAATGGAGTACATGTGATGTAAAAGCAGAAAGAAGGGTTATTTGGGGGGAGGAAGGGCACCAGTCAAAGAAGGGGGCAGGTCAGTAAGCACTTCTGTTAATGTTCATACCCTTATATTAATGATACTCTCACTTTTGGTAGAGAACCTTCTCTTTTCAGATGGCAGTGACCTTGGGACGAGTCAGAAGGTATCATGGTGATGGAAAGAAGTGACCAGAGTGCTCAGTACTGCAATATCTCTATCACACCTTCCAAGGCTCAGGGTCTAATGCGGAAGAGGTGGCAGAAAGGATGTAAGAGCCAAAGGAAGGGCAGGACTCCATACAATGTGCTCCCTCCAGACACAAAATGGCCTGGATATCCATGGCCTCACAGTGCCTGACACTACCTACACAAGACCATCATAATAGGAGGAAAAGATCATGACATCAAAATAAAAGAGAGACTGATTGAGATGGGGAGGGGGTATGATGGAGAATGGAGTTTCAAAGGGGAAAGTGGGGGGAGGGAGGGTATTACCATGGGGTATTTTTTATAATCATGGAAGTTGTTAATAAAAATTCAGAAGAAAAAAAAAAGAAGGAGGCAGGTGAAATGGAAGGGCTATGGGGGAGAGGGACTCATGAACTAAATGTCTGAAAACACCACTGAAAAGCATAATAAAATTAAACAAAATACTGAAATTCTAATTAAAAGAGAGAGAGAGACATAGCTAGGGAGTAGTGGAGCTGGGTTCGCAAAGTCCCACCAACTCCGGCCCACACTTCACACTCAGGTCCTGTGTCCATGCTGTTTTCTGGGCTTGGAGGATCTTTCCTCCTCTGTCCGGATTGTCTGGCTTCAGAAAAACCTAGCCTCCTCTGGAAGGCCCCTTGGCCCCTTCCCAGAGTCCAGGTGGAGGAACACCACCCCCCCCCCCGACCCCACTGCCTTCATCCTAGGTCACCTGATGACTTTCTTACCAAACTGTGGGTTCCACAGGGAAAAGACCATAACTTGTGTCACTGTTGAGCCATTGGCCCCAGCAAGAAGCCTAGCCTGTCCTCTCATGGTAAAAATAAGGATTTGTTGAGTGAAGTTATGAGCCATCAACAGACTCCACTTTTTTTTAAATATTTTTTTTTGTTCATTTTTATTTATTTATTTGAGAGCAACAGACAGAGGGAGAAAGAGGCAGGTAGAGAGAGAGAGAGAGAATGGGCGCGCCAGGGTTTCCAGCCACTGCAAACGAACTCCAGATGCGTGCACCCCCTTGTGCATCTGGCTAACGTGGGTCCTGAGGAACCGAGCCTTGAACCGGGGTCGTTAGGCTTCACAGGCAAGCGCTTAACCGCTAAGCCGTCTCTCCAGCCCAGACTCCACTTTTAATGAGCCTGACGCATTCCACAATGTACACTGTTGCCTCTAAGTTTGATCTAATCATGAGTTTACTAATCCAAGGCTCAGTAGTTAAAGGTGCTTTCTTGCAAAGGCCGATGGCCCAGGTTTGACTTCCCAGTGTCCACATAAAACCAGATGCACTAAGTGGCCCGTGTGTTGAGTTCGTTCACGATGACAAAAGGCCTTGGTGCGTCCATGCTCGCTCTCTCTCCCCTCCCTTTTTCTCTCTTTCTCTGCCTCTCTCTCTCAAAGAAATAAATATATATATATATATTTTTAAAGTTTGCTAATCCAAACAGCCTCTTCCCTCTGCCCCTTGCCCACAAAGCCCTCTGAAGAGTTCTATGCAGGGCATCACCCGGAGAGAGCCCACTACTTACAGGTTTGGGGCAGGATGATATGAAATCCTTGCTCCTCTGCACGGTCTCCTAGGATTTTGTGGGTGTCCGTGGCCCTTATATGTGGTGGTGACAGGATGAGAAGCAAGCCTTGGTTCCTGGATCATCCCAGGAGACTCCAAAGAAAATAACCTAGGCTCAGCCAAGAGACTTCCAACTCAAAGGTCACCCAGGACGCTTGAGCTGCAGTGATGGATGGGGGAAGAGCTTCTGCCAAGATGAAGGCCTAATCTCGTGGAACTTGTGGCTGCCAAGGAGGGTCTTCATCAGGGGCTGGGGTAAAGAAATGGGAGGATGTGCCGGCGGGCTAGCCATAGTGATTGTCCAGTCATCGTTTGGAAAGCGAGGCTCAGACAGCGGGAAGTCACCGGCCCATGGTTATCCAGCAACATAGGGTAGAAATGTGGCCCTCAGATCCCTCTACCCACCACCCCTGCGTCTGAGTATCCCTCCCCTCCCCTTCCCCTCTGCCTGGGCGAAAGAGCCTCGGTGTGAATGGCTGCCTCAAGGGGACAATCATGTCCCCTCCCCAGGCCTGCATGGTCCACCTAGTTGGTAGACAGGTCTTTGAGAATGATCAAAACCTGCGCCAGCATTAGGGTCACAGGTGGCCAGGAGCAAGCTTCAGGCAAGTTTAGTGCCTTGCCACAAGTCTGCTTGGGCAGGGTCAGGAGTCATATGCCACCTGCCTTGTCCCCGGTCTCCCACTGCTCTCCCTGCACCATGCACGTGAGCACCTTGTGTAGAGGAGAAAGCCTGACACTGAGTATCTGCCTCAATTGCTCTCCACTTTTTGAAAGAGTTTTTAAAAATTATTTTAAGATTTTTATTTATTTGCTTAAGAGAGAGAGAGAGAAAAAGAGGCAGAGAGAAAGAGAGAGACTGGGCACGCCAGGGCCTTCAGCCACTGCAAATGAACTCCAGACGCGTGCGCCACCTTGTGCATCTGGCTTGCATGGGTCCTGGGGAATTGAAACTTGGTCCTTTGGCCTTGCAGGCAAGCACCTTAACCACTAAGCCATCTCTTCAGCCCTAAAAAGTTTTTATTTTTATTTATTTATTAGAGACAGAGGGGTGAGGGACAGAGAGATTGAGAGAAAGAATGGGTGCACCAGGGCCTCTGGCCACTGCAAACGGAACTCCGGACACAGGCGCCACCTTGTGTATCTGGCTTACATGGGACCTGGTGAATTGAACCCGGATCCTTAGGCTTCACAGGCAAGCACCCTTAATGGCTAAACTATCTTTCTAGCCCTCCACTGTTTTTTTTTTTTTTTTTTTGATTGCTATTGTTTTTCAAGGTAGGGTCTTGATCTAGCTTAGGCTGACCTAGAATTCACTATGCAGAATCAGGGTGGCCTCGAACTCACGGCGATCCTCCTACCTCTGCTTCCCTAGGTGCTGGGATTAAAGGCAGCACTACCCCACCCTGCTTGCCACTTTTTAAAAAATTTTTTGAGACAGCATCACACTGAGCTGGAGCTCACTGCTTTAGCTAGACTACCTAGCCAGTAAGCCCCAGGGGTCCTCCTGTCTCTGCCTCCCCAGCACTGGGACTACAGGTGGGTGCCACCACGTCCAGGTTTTAACATGGGTTTGGGGAACCTGAACTGAAGTCCGTGTGCTTTCATGGCAAGCATGTTACCCACTGTGCCATCTCTCCAGCTGCCACACTGAGTTCTGACTTGGCACTAAGCCTTGTCTCCTTGGGAGAGGGCTGAAGGCTGGGGACCCTGGCCTTCCCCAGACAGCTCAAAGGACTCACCTTCTAAGGAGCCAGTTCTCATGGTCACTTCCTTCTCTGCAGCCCACTGGCTCCAGCTCACACATGGACCTGTCTTCACCACACCTCCACAACGGGCCCCTTCCGCTAGAGCGCTGGGCGCTCCCAAGTCTGGCCTATACTGGGCTAAGCCTATCAGGATGGGAGAAACCAGACCTCCTGCTTCCAGATGCCACCCCTCCCCCACCAAATCCTTGTCCTGAGAGTGTGTGGAACAAGCACATGCAGGCTTGACTACACGTATGTACACATGCAAGGACAGCACAAGCTAGGCTTCCATGAAGAGGCGCTTCCCTGCCTGCAAGGTGGAGTCCGCGTACATAGAATCGTGTTAGCATGAGGCGTAGATGGCATCCTTGAGGAGCCAAATTGGTGAGCTCCGGGTTCAAGTGAGAGATCCTGGTGCCTCAGTAGATAAAGTGGAGACCAGTCAAGGAAGACCCCTGATGTCAACCTCTGGCCTCTGCACACACGCACATACACATGCACATACATGAACATGCACATGACACACATACACACAGGAGGAGGTGGTTTTCCGTGGACCTCTTGGATCCGTTTTCATCCATCAAGCCTTCAGATACAATGATTTATCTAGTAAAGCCTGCCAGAAAACAAAAGCCAATACATAACTCAAGGGGGCTGGAGAGATGGCTTAGCGGTTAAGGCACTTGCCTGTGAAGTCTAAGGACCCAGGTTCGATTCCCCAGTACCCACGTAAGCCAGATGCACAAGGCGGCACATTCATCTGGAGTTCATTTGTAATGGCTAGAGGCCCTGGCATGCCCATTCTCACTCTCTCTCTCATAAATAAATAAATAAACAAGATATTTTTAAAAGCATAATTCGAGGGCTGGATCCAGTCAGTATCTAAAGTTTGTAGGTATTTGAGTTTTAAAATGATTTATTTTGGTTTTTTTCAAGGTAGGGTCTCACTCTAGCCCAAGCTGACCTGGAATTCACTATGTAGTCTCAGGGTGGCCTTGAACCCACAGCGTTCATTTTACCTCTGCCTCATAAGAACTGGGACTGAAGGCATGTGCCACCAGGTCCAATTTTATTTTATTTTTTCCTGAGGTAGGGTCTCACACTAGCTCAGGCTGATCTGGAATTCACTATGTAGTCTCAGGGTGGCCTCGAACTCTTGACGATCCTCCTACCTCTGCCTCCTGAGTGCTGGGATTAAAGGTGTGCGCCACCACGCCCGGCTCAATTTTTTATTTATTTTTAAGCAGAGAGAGATAGAAGAGAGACGGTGAAAAGGGGTGATCCAGGGCCTCTAGCTGCTGCAAATGAACTCCTGATGCATGCACCACTTTGTGCATGTGGCTTTATGTGGATACTGGGAAAATGAACACTGGGCCCACAGGATTTGCAAGCAAGCACCATTAACTGGTTTCTTTTCTTTTTTCTTTGCAAGGAGAGAGAGAGAGAGGAGACAGAGAGAGAATGGGTGTGCAAGAGTCTCTAGCCAGCCGGGCGTGGTGGCAAACGCCACTGCAAATGAACTCCAGATGCTTGCGCCCCCTTGTGCATCTGATTTACGTGGGTACTGGGGAATTGGACCTGAGTCCTTTGGCTTTGCAGGCAAACACCTTAATCACTAAGCTATCTCTCCAGCCCTCCTGGTTTCTTTTCTTAAAGCATGGGAGCTGGCTCCCTGCCTCTTAGCCCTCAGCAGTCCTGGCTTGTGTCCTTGAACTCCCATGGGGCCCCTGTCCAGTGGTCATGCATGGGTCACACAGCCATGGTGCAAATACAGAAGACATCAAGGAGAGAGGGAGACCATCCATCACCCCCTGCTGGCCCTGAGCAGGGGAAGTATTCCAGGCAGAGGGCAGCCTTGAACACATTTATTTTCCTCCTTTAACTTTTTCTGTTTCTGTTTTTGTTTGTTTGAGGTAGGGTCTCGCTGTAGCCCAAGCTGACCTGGAATTCACTGTGTAGTCTCAGGGTGGCCTCAGACTCATGGTGATCCTCCTATCTCTGCCTCTCGAGTGCTGGGATTAAAAGGTGTGTGCCACCATGCCCACTTTCCTTTAACTTTTGGTTTTGTTGAAGTTTCTACTCTGAGCAATAGCTTTTAAAACATTGTTTTGTGCTGGGCGTGGTGGCAAACGCCTTTCATCCCAGCACTAAGGAGGCAGAGGTAGGAGGATTGCCGTGAGTTCAAGGCCAGCCTGAGACTGTATAGTGAATTCCAGGTCAGCCTGGACTACACCTACCTCGAAAAACCAAAAAACAAACAAGCAAACAAAAAACCAAACCAAAACAAAACAAAACAAACAAACAAAAAACCCACATTGTTTTGCAGAAAAAGGTTAAATAAAATCATCTAAATGGTTACTTTAAAACACAGATGCTTGAATCCCATCCGCAGGTTGTTTGAGTTGGGGACTCAGGCTGTCCAGGGTAGCTGCCCAGGGTCAGGTGGACCATAGGACTCACAGGAAACTCCCACCTCAGATTCCGTGAGCTAGCCTTGCCCGTACCTGTAGGGCACCAATTCCACCTACACAAGAAAAACCCTGACTCGGGTGCTTAGTCCTCCACAGTACGACCTGTGGAAGCCTAGACCCGTACGAGCAGACCATTGATAATGACAGCTGCCACCAGGAACTTTGTTTTTGTCACCAGGAGCTTTCCTACTTCCTCTTGTTTCATCCACCAGACAGACCTCTTCCATCTGAGCTGGGACATACAGGAACCTTGGGCCCTAAGCATAGGAGTGGCAGTTCCACTATGCGGCCTCCTGGGGGCAGCAGTGAACATTATTCTCCTGCCCTCTGGGCAGGTGCCCTGGCCTGCCAGCCTTGCCTGAATCCTTGTGCCGATTCCAGGAGGCAAGTTTGACAGCCTTGTTTTCCATTTGAGGGAACTGAGGTTCTGACAGGAAGGTGGTTGCCAAGGTCACACAAGGGCAGAAGTCCGGTGACTGGGCCCGTGTCCCTGGGCTTATACATCCTGTTTTCCCTCAGCCACTGTTGTTTGATTGAGTTGGTTTCCATGCCGAAGGCCCTGAGCCTTACAAGCCAGAACAGCCCAGAAACTCAGGTGGGAGCCTTTAACCTTGGACTGGGGACAGCATAGAGCTGGGCGTCTGGGTCACTGTCCCTTTGCTTTCCCAGGAAGCAACGTCCCGTCCCGTAGGCCTGTCCTAAACATGAGGGTAGCCCTGCTGTTCTGGGAGTGAGACTTTTCTAGTGCTGACCATGGCTCCACCATGGGCACACAAAGCAGGGAGCAGGTGGCAGCCAGGCTCAGCCTGGGAGCTCAGCCCATCCATCAGACCCTTGTAATGGCTTGCATCTGACCTTGGACCCTCTTCCTGGCTGCCTGCCACTGAGTTCTAGAAACGTGAGATCCCTCTTGCCCAACTGTGGGACACAGAGCCTGAGGCCATGCTGACATCTTGTACAGAATGGGTTTTCACACCCCAGAAACCCAGCCTCAGTGGGTGGGTGGAGCAGAAGGCGGTGACATGTCCCCTGCTCCGGCTGACTCATCTGTAAAGAGAAATAAACAAGCCTTGTCTCTGCTTCTCCTGGACACAATCGACAGGCAAAAGCTTGAGACAGCAAGAGGGTAGCGAGGCGGCAGAGTCAGAGCCTGGCCCCTGGGCTAGGAGGGCCTGAGTTCAAATCCTCACTCCAGCCTTCGCTAGCTGCATGACCTTGGATGGAGGACTACAACGTGACCCTGCCTCTCCAGAGGACAGGTGCGGGACGCATGTGAGTGTCTCTGTACGTGGCAGGCCGTCAACACAGGAAACAGTGATGACGGCAGCTCCGTTACACAACACACGTTAAGGGCACGTGTGTGGGGAGAAGTTGCTACTGTCAGAGGTCACCTGATGTCTGGGCCTGAGTCACCCTGGAAAGAGAAGCTGTGACAGCTCCCCCCCTCCCCTCACCCCTCTCCATGGTACAGAAAGTCTCCTTGCAACGGCTAGTACTTGTCTTTCAGGGACAAAGGCCCAGGCCACGAGGGTCGTGGGATGAATTTCTCATTGAAAATCTCCAGCGAGGCATTAAGGATTAGCTGTCCCAGGCGAGGACATCCTACCCCAACTGCTAATCCCCAGCCAGGACAGCTTCCTGGTCCAACTGACTCAGCCCTTCACAACCAGCTGGGTATCTATCTCCAAACGCCATTCAGTTTTCTGTTTGGAAAAGGACTAGGAAGTTATCCAGGCTCTTCTTGAGACCAGAGAGGGCAGATGATGAGGCTGGAAGGTCACATAGGCTAGGTTGAGGCTCAGGGATGCTTCTTCTTCTTTTTTTTATTTCAAATTTTTATTAACAACTTCCATGATTATAAAAATTATCGCATGGTAATACCCTCTCTCCCCCCACTTTTCCCTTTGAAACTCCATTCTCCATCATATCCCCTCCCTATCTCAATCAGTCTCTCTTTTATTTTGATGCCATGATCTTTTCCTCCTCTTATGATGGTCTTGTGTAGGTAGTGTCAGGCACTGTGAGGTCATGGATATCCAGGCCATTTTGTGTCTGGGGGAGAACGTTGTAAGGAGTCCTACCCTTCCTTTGACTCTTACATTCTTTCCGCCACCTCTTCAGCATTAGACGAGACTCAGGGCTTCTAATTGTAGTTTATTGGGTTGATTTTCATTTGTTTATTTGAGAGAAGGGGAGAGAGAAAGAGAGAGGCAGATAGAGAGAATGGGTGCACCAGGGCCACCAGCCAGTGCAAACAAATTCCACATGCGTGTGCCACCTTGTGCATATGGCTTATGTAGGTCCTTAGGCTTTGCAGGCAAGCGCCTTACTTTCCTTATCTCTGAAGACAGAAGCAGCCCCCAGACTTTTTCCACAATACAACATACACAGAAGAATGCACCCCCATCTCCATCAAGTGTAGTGTCAGCGTGTGTGTGTTGTTAAGAAAAAAATGGGTGGGGCTGCAGAGATGGCTTAGCCCTTAAGGCACTTGCCTGCAAAGCCTAAGGATCTGGGTTTGATTCCCCAGGACCCACGTAAGCCAGATGCACAAGGTGTCATATGCAGCTGGAGTTCGTTCGTAGTGTCTGGAGGCCCTGATGCTCACTTGCGTGTTCTCTCTGTCTCTCTCTTTCTCCTTGTCTCTTTCTCTCTTTCAAATAAATAAATTCTTCTTTTTTTAAAAAAAGAAAAAAAAAAGGAGGTGAGGGGATTTGTCAACATTTTGCTTCTAAAGTCAGTCAGTTACGAAGAATTCATAACGTTGACCCTAGTGGTTCACACTTCAACTTGAGCCACTCACCTACTGGGAAGTCTTTGCATATAAGAAAGACGAAAGTATCAAAATATGCTCAGATGCCTTGCCATTTACATCACAGCAAAACTATAACAATTAATGAACTTGTTCTAATGAAAGTGTTTGAAGACCTTTAATTACACTTTCAGCAACTTTTGGCGTTCCTGCTTTCTTTTAGTGTGGAGAATAACACACCTTTTTATTGCTAAAGCATTTCTCCTAGCCCTGGTCTCACAGGTGAATTGCCTGCTGGGGTGCCCAGACCGCCCCCTCAAGTCTGGATGATAGGAACTGACTGGTAGGCTGTGTCACCCCACCCTGAACTGGGGTCCTTTCCTCCTGTCCCCAGAATGTTCCCAGGGCATTTTGCCCAAAGCTTCCAAAGAAGACTTAAGATGCCGCTGGAAGGAGTTTGGGTGGGATTGGCCCATTTTCGGAGCCCCTGGCTGTCTTTTCGTTCCTTGCAGCCCTATAACAGTCACAGGGTCTGTCTATAGTGGGGGACAAATACTGGTGGGAGGGAAGAAAGGAGAGAAAGGAAAGAGAGAAGGGAAGAGAAAAAGAAAAAGGAGAAGATGGAGAAAAGGAAGGAAAGAACAGGAGTGTGAGAGGGAGGAAGAAATGGATAAAAATGGAAAAGAGGCAGAGAGAGCTAGTAAAGAGGGAAGAAGGGAGGGAGGGATGGAGCAAGAGAAAAGGGAGGAGGCCAGCTGTTTCATGAGAGTCCAGACCTTGAGGTCTGGATCCCACCATCCTTGAGCTTGTGGGGTCTCCCACAGGTTCTGGGTCGGTCCAGTGACCCTGTATAACTGCCTGGCTGGCTGTGTGGGTGGGATAAACTCAGTGAACCTCTAGCTGTGGACAAGTTCACCGACTTGCTCCCTGCTCTTAGCTGATTGGCCTCTGTCTGTCCCTTGTTCTGTGTCACTTTCAGGTCCTTCTTGGGGCAGTGAACCTGTCATTCATCCATCTCTTCCTTCTTCCAGTCTCCTTTTTGTTTTATTTATTGATTTTTTTGTTTGTTTGTTTTTTTCGAGGTAAGGCCTCACTCTAGCTCAGGCCGACCTGGAATTCACTGTGTAGTCTCAGGGCAGCCTCGAACTCATGGTGATCCTCCTACCTCTGCTTCCCGAGTGCTGGGATTAAAGGCGTGCGCCACCACGCCCGGCTTCTAGACTCCTTTTGATAGCTACTTGTCCTAAGGCTAGGCTCTGGGTGGGAGTCAACAATTAAGGATCTGAGTCCTTATCCCGGGCGAATCCACCAGGACAGCTGGCTCCTGATGACAAGAAAGCCCACACTGGCCTCCTGCACCCCCAAACCCGCCTGGAGGAGACAGGTGAAGACAGATGGATCTAAGGACACTGCTGAGTGAGACAGCCACACACAGACTAATACTATACCAGCTCAGTTCTATGTAGAACCTCAAAGTAAAAAACAAAACAAAACAAAACCTCAAACACACGGAATAACATGCTGGTTGCTAAGGCAGGGGAGAGGGAGGAAATGGGATATGGAGGTTGGAGGATATAAAATCATGGGTCGGCGGAAGGAGCCAGATCTAGAGATGGGATGTACCATAGGATTCACTCTACCTGAGTAGATTTTAGCTACTCTTACCACAGAAGCAAACAAGTGCCTATGTGAGATAATGGATATGTTACTTAGCCT
This sequence comes from Dipus sagitta, assembly GCA_036346955.1. NCBI lineage: Eukaryota > Metazoa > Chordata > Mammalia > Rodentia > Dipodidae > Dipus > Dipus sagitta. The sequence continues at coordinate 29,465,187 of CM070779.1, forward strand.
CACCGTGGTAATATTTTCACCCATCAGTACGTATCCTTAGGCTGGGGAGATGGCTCAGTGGGTAAAGTGCTTGCCACACAAGCCTAAGGACCTGAGTTGGATCTCCAGAATCCACGTGAAAATGCGAGGCATGAGGGTGCATGCCTGTAATCCCGGTACTGGGGAGGTGGAGACAGTGGACCCCTGGGGCTCAGTGGGCAGCCAGTCTAGCCTAATTACCAAGCTCCAGGCCAATGAGGGACCCTGTCTCAAGAGAGACGGATGGCATTCCTGAGGAATCACATCCAGGTTGTCCTCTGGCTTTTCTATACACAGCGACAGACATGTGCATACATACATTACAAAAGAAGTACACGTCATAAGATCTATTTCTTTTTTGCAACTATAGCTGTCTGGAGGGGTGTGTGCTAGGCTTTCTCTTCTGTTAGCCTGCAGCTCCATCGGACCAGGGATCATGACTCTGCCCTCTTCATGTCCCCCAGTAGCTAGCTGGGGGGCCTGGCTTCTTAAAGTTCCCAATACAAACAACACAGAATTCAAGTGACAAGAGCAAATCTGAGAATTGGCTGACCAGCTGACCGAGTAGATAAACGCCAAGAATTAGGCCCCGAATTCTGCAATAAGGGCCTAGCTTCCACCTCCACCTGTGACCCTTTGTATGTGTACACTACAGAAAGCACCCATGTGTGCTCCCCCTTGGGCCCCATCGGCAGAGGGTGGAGGCAGAAGGCCCACTGGCAATTACTTCCCATGGAACAAGTGATACAACTAAAGACCAGGGAGTGACCACAAGTGTCCCTCTTGCTGCACTAGCCACTGCTCCTGGCACGGAGCCCATGCCCGCCGAAGGAAGGCCCTTCATAGGCTCTGATGGAGTGGGACAGAGCACATGGGGAGGAGGGGACATATGTGGTTGGGTAGAGACAGATACTACAGAATAGGGGTGGTGGTAGAATTCTGTATCTTGGGATAACTTTGAGGATACCATAGGGATTTTTGGTCATTTGCTAGATCTTGATTTGAATCCCAACCCTGTTGTTTTCTAGCTGTCCCACAATGGGCAAGTCCCTCTGCTTCTCTGAGCCTCCTTGTTCTCATGAATGTGCCTCGAGGTGGAAGCTCCTGCTTGCCACATAATAGGTACTTAGTAAAAAGAACTCGGAGGGCCAGGTACACGCCTGCAGTACCAGCACTTGGAAGGCTGAAGCAGAAGGTTCATGGGTGGAGGGAAGGCCTTGGCTGTAGAGTGAGACCCTGTTTAAGAAAACACAAGGAAGGGAGGAAGGAAGGAAGGAGGAAAGAAGGAAAAAAGGAAGGAAGGAAGGAAGGGAAAGGAAAGGGAAGAGAAAGGAAAATAAAGGAGGGAGGGAGAGAGGGAAGGAAGGAAGAAGAGAGGGCAGAAGGAAGCTCAGCAGGTTGGGGTAGGGAATAGGACAGAATCCCTACCTCGATTCTGCTATTCAGCATCCATGGGCCACATTGACTCCTGAGCCAGTACCTCACCTCCTCTACACCGGTGCTCATCCCGGGTCAGTACCTCACCTCCTCTACACCGGTGCTCATCCTGAGCCAGTACCTCACCTCCTCTACACCGGTGCTCATCCCGGGTCAGTACCTCACCTCCTCTACACCGGTGCACATCCCGGGCCAGTACCTCACCTCCCGTACACCGGTGCTCGTCCCGAGCCAGTACCTCACCTCCTCTACACCGGTGCTCATCCCGGGTCAGTACCTCACCTCCTCTACACCAGTGCTCATTCTGGGCCAGTACCTCACCTCCTCTACACCGGTGCTCATCCCGGGTCAGTACCTCACCTCCTCTACACCGGTGCTCATCCTGAGCCAGTACCTCACCTCCTCTACACCGGTGCTCATCCCGGGTCAGTACCTCACCTCCTCTACACCGGTGCACATCCCGGGCCAGTACCTCACCTCCCGTACACCGGTGCTCGTCCCGAGCCAGTACCTCACCTCCTCTACACCGGTGCTCATCCCGGGCCAGTACCTCACCTCCTCTACACCGGTGCTCATCCTGAGCCAGTACCTCACCTCCTCTACACCGGTGCTCATCCCGGGTCAGTACCTCACCTCCTCTACACCGGTGCTCATCCCGGGTCAGTACCTCTCCTCCTCTACACCGGTGACTCATCCTCGCGGCCCGAGTACCTCACCTCCTCTACCACCGGTGCTCATCCCCGGGTCAGTACCTCACCTACCTCATACCACCGGTGCTCGTCCCGGTGTCAGTAACCTCACCTCCTACTACACCCGAGTGCATCATCCCTGGTCCCGTACCTCACCTCCCTCTACACCGGTGACTCATCCTGAGCCAAGTACCACCTCCTCTACACCGCGTGCTCGTCCCGGGTCGTACCTCACCTCCTCTCCACGAGTGCTCGTCCCGGGGTCAGACCTCACCTCCTCTACACCGGATGCCCTCCTGAGCCAGTACATCACCTCCTCTACACCGGTGCTCATCCTGAGCCCAGTACCTCACCTCCTCTACACCACTGCTCATCCTGAGCCACTTACCTCACCTCCTCTACACCACTGCTCATCCTGAGCCAGTACCTCACCTCCTCTACACCACTGCTCATCCTGAGCCAGTACCTCACCTCCTCTACACCACTGCTCATCCTGAGCCAGTACCTCACCTCCCCTACACCACTGCTCATCCTGAGCCAGTACCTCACCTCCTCTACACCGGTGCTCGTCCCGGGTCAGTATCTCACCTCCTCTACACCGGTGCTCGTCCCGGGTCAGTATCTCACCTCCTCTACACCGGTGCTCGTCCCGGGTCAGTACCTCACCTCCTCTACACCGGTGCTCGTCCCGGGTCAGTATCTCACCTCCTCTACACCGGTGCTCATCCGGGCCAGTACCTCACCTCCTCTACACCGGTGCTCATCCCGGGCCAGTACCTCACCTCCTCTACACCGGTGCTCGTCCCGGGTCAGTACCTCACCTCCCCTACACCAGTGCTCATCCTGAGCCAGTACCTCACCTCCCCTACACGGTGCTCATCCCGGGCCAGTACCTCACCTCCCCTACACCGGTGCTCATCCCGGGTCAGTACCTCACCTCCTCTACACCGGTGCTCATCTCGGGTCAGTACCTCACCTCCCCTACACCGGTGCTCATCCCGGGTCAGTACCTCACCTCCTCTACAACGGTGCTCATTCTGGGCCAGTACCTCACCTCCTCTACACCGGTGCTCATTCTGGGCCAGTACCTCACCTCCTCTACACCGGTGCTCATCCCGGGCCAGTACCTCACCTCCTCTACACCGGTGCTCATCCTGGGTCAGTACCTCACCTCCTCTACACCGGTGCTCATCCTGGCCAGTACCTCACCTCCTCTACACCACTGCTCACCCGGCGGGAAGAACTGGGGACACATTAAATCAAAGGAGCAGTGTGAACCACTTGAACGTGACATGGTGCCACCCAATGACAGGGGAAGCAAAGGCACTGGACAAATGTCACTATCACTCTCCTCGCTCATGGGATCCTTGCGGGATTCACGTCTGGGACACCTCAGCTCCCAAACTTCTATCTCCTCTGGCCCACTCCTCCCAGACTCTCTCCGTACGAGGTCCACCTAGAACCAGAGCCAGGAAGTCACACGCGCAAATCCCCCCCGTCCTTGCCCACGTACATGCGCCCAACTCTGTTTATCATCCATCTCCCCCCCCCCCCGTTCCCCGCGGTGGCGCACACGGAAGGGTGAACTACAACACTTTTGTCAGTTGCACTGGTCAGGGTTATCTGTGATGTGGGTGATACAACCCAGTGACCTCAGTGTGAAGGGGACTCCCACAGGCTTGTTGGTTTCAGGCATGGCTGACTCCGGATCCTGAAAGAATTCTTTTTTTGTTATTTGTTTGTTTTTGTTTTCCGAGGTAGGCTCACTCTAGCTGAGGCTGACCTGGAATTCACTCTGTAGTCTCAGGGTGGCCTCGAACTCACAGCAATCCTACCTCTGCCTCCCAAGTGCTGGGATTCAAGGCGTGCGCCACCACGCCCGGCTCTGAAAGAATTCTTAATGATTTTTTTTCCCACTCTCCACGACTGGCCTCTGCTTTCGTCAGCATTGGCTTCTGGCTTCACACTGACTCTGTGTGAAGGGATGGCAGAGATGGATGCCACACTCACTTCAGCAGAAAGAGGCCATTTCTTTCCTAAGTGTCTCTTCAGTGGTTCTAGTACTGACTCCCGCCACCCCGGCTGAGGTTAGCATGCTGAACTCTTCAGCCAATCACAGTGGACAGGGCAAGGGAAAACAGTGGTTTGCCATTATGAAAACACACCTGAAGGAAAGGTGAGGTGGAAGGGCAGAGGCCTAGGGTGGCGAGCATGACCAGGATGAGGTTATATCTACCTCCATCTCTGATTTTTTTCTGCACGTTGACTTCTGCAGAACTGCCAGGAGGGGGCGCAAGGGGGCTGGTCTGCTGGGGATGACCACTAGAAGTCAGGGAAACAGAAAGGGTGGCCCTATCTAAAACAAGCACGCTGCTGTCAGCAGCACCGGCCCCACCCCATCGCGGCTCCTCTGACCTGAATCTGCACTGGTGGTTCATGCAGTTTGGTCAAGGCTGACCAAATGGTGCCCCGGGGAGCTTGTCTGAGCTGGGAGAGAGAAGGAAGGAGGGAACCGAAGGGCATGTGACTCCAGGGTGGCCTTTATTCTTTCTGGGAAGGGAGACACTTGAGCCTGTCTCTGCTACGTTCGTAGCAGAAAGGAGGGAATTCGTTTTGTTTAACTTTCTGCTTATAGCATGACACTTCGCTAACGCTGTGCAGAACAACTTGTCAGATCCGCATAAGCAGATTTCTGTCGAGTGTGACCGGCCGGGAAGAGCGCGCATCGTTGAGGAAAAGCCTTGCCTAGTGGATCCTCGGGTGCCAGAGGGAGGCCTTGTCCTTCATCTGAGCCTTCATGCCTGGGCCTCTGAGGCTGTGAGGATGCACAGTTGTCTGGCCCAGGCTGCAGGGTCCTTCAGGTCACTTACACAGAGGGTCCTGATGAAAGTGTTGAGAAAACAAATGTTACCCGTGCAATCAGGTGTGGGCCTGATGTCAAAAGGACCTGAGCTTTGGGTGGCTTTGAGCTGACGGGGAGACTCCATGGCTTGAGATCTCTGAGCTGTGTTACAACAGATAGAGTCAGAGACAGCAGGTGGTGAGGGAGCTCCAATCCTGTGAGGCACCAGTGGAGAAAGTGAGGACACAGCAAAGCACCCAAAGGCCTAGACACCTCCCCTTCCAGCTCCTTCCCTCTGCAGAACATGTGCGTTGAGCTCGGTTCTGCCTCCTGCAGGCTGTGTGGAAGTAAGCGAGGCAGTTAACCACTGTGAGCCTCGGTTTCCTTGTGTGCAAAGCAGGAATAGTGACAAATACTTGCGGGGAACAGCTGTGAGGGCTGCATTCAGTGATCCATGACTGAAGAAATCCTGGCCTCATACTACACCACACAAAACACATCAGTGAAGCCAGGCGTGGTGGCGCACGCCTTTAATCCCAGCACTCAGGAGGCAGTGGTAGGAGGATCACCGTGAGTTCGAGGCCACCCTGAGACTCCATAGTGAATTCCAGGTCAGCCTGGGCTAGAGTGAGACCCTACCTCGTAAAACAAAACAAAAAGCAAAACAAAACAAACAACAACAACAAAAAAAAACACCAGTGGAAGAGAGCAGGGCCCAGAAATAAACCCAGTCAGTTACAGCCACCTGGTTTTTGACACAAGCACCACTACAAACATTTGAGAGAAGACAACCTCTTCAACAAATAGTTCTGGGAAGACTGGACATGTGGAACTGGATCACAATCTCCCACTGTGCACAAAATTCAACTCAAAGTGGACCAAAGACTTTCATGTAAGAACTTAAACTCTGAAACTGACAGATGAAAACACAGGGAAGGGCTAGAGAGATAGCTTAGTGGTTAAGGCGCTTGTCTGCAAAGCCAAAGGACCCAGGTTCAATCCCCCACGACCCACATAAGCCAGATGCACAAGGTGGCGCATGCATCTAGAGTTCGTTTGCAGCGAGTGGCTAAAGGTCCTGGTTGTACCCATTCTCTCTTTGTCTTAGATAAATTTTAAAAAACACATTTTTTTTTTTTTTACAAAAGGAAAACATAGGGAAAATACTTCATGATACAGGCACAGTCAAGGGCTTTTTGAATAAGAATCGAATAGCACAGAGAGTAATGGCCAGAACTGACCAATGGGGTTGCATGAAATTAGGGAAGTCTGCACAACAATGGAAATAATTCACTGGAGTGAGGAGACAATGCAGAGCAGGAAAAAAAACCAAGCATACATAAGATAAGGGATTAACATCCAGAATATATATATATATTTTAAAAACAGCAAGCACCGAGAAAACAAATTACTCCATTAATAATTGAGCAGATAAAATGAACTGAAAGTTCTCAAAAGAAGAAATACAAATTGCTAATAACTGTTTGAAAAAAATGTGCCATATCCTTTGCTGTCAGAAGAATGAAAATAGGAGAGGCGTGGTGGTGCACGCCTTTAATGCCAGCAGTCTGGAGGCGCACTGTGAGCAGCCACCTCACGAGTTTGCTGTGTACAGTCCTTGTCACGATGGACCACGCCCTCACCCCATGAACCGAAACAAACCCTTCCTGGTTTCACTCTAGTCCAGGCTGACCTGGAACTCACTATGTAGTCTCAGGGTGGCCTCGAACTCATGGTGATCCTACCCCTACCTCTGCCTCCCGAGTGCTGGGATTAAAGGCGTGCGCCACCACGCCTGGCTCACACTGCTTTTTTAAATGGTGTATTTTGTCATAGTAATAAGAACCTAATATAGTAGGTTGGTTCAGGGGTCCCACTCTATTCTTAACTATGGAAGTGGGCTATCCCAAGAATTGCACCGTAACTAACACTCATCACTACGGAATGGACGACACCAGGGGTCCCTCGTAAACTTGAATCGCCGTGGAACAGGATAGCCTTAGCATTTTGCTGCAGTAGTAATTACTATAAAGTGGGCTATCTCAGGAACCGCATGGAAACACTGGTCACTGAGGAATCTTAATGACTCTAGTGTAAGAGAACTCAGGACTGCCTCTGAGGCACTAACCAAGGACTGCACTAGGTTTTCTCTTTAACAAAGATCAGTGGACAGTCCTAGTGACCCACTGATGCACACTCGTTCCGGGGTGGGCTATCTCAGGAGCCCTGTCGTAACAGCGGAGCTGGCTTCCAGGAGCCTGGCCTCAGGAACCCAGTGTGGAGCAGTTCAGGCAGGGTGGCCTTGAACTCATAGTGATCCTCTCACATCGGCCTCTCAAATGCTGGGATTAAAGCCGTGCGCCACCACGCCCGGCTCCCAAAATTCTCTTCCTGTTGCTGTGCACCAGATTCCTCGGATTTCACATCCCCTTTTGAAAGGAGGAAAGAGGCTCACCAGGCTCAGGAAGTAAACAAGTCCAGGAAAGCTGAAACTTAGAAAAGCCAGGAGACCACTCCGCAAAGTTATAAAAACGGTAAACAGTTGCAGGGATATTGAAGAAAAACCATGTATCTAATGTTTCTAGCTTATATTAGTTTAGATGGGATATAATCAATGTATCTATAAGAAATGTAAATGCTCCTAGGATTTCCAGGAAAGCGATAGATGTCGCGCTTCCCTCCTTTGAAACTACAGCAGGGGGATTCCTCTGATGTTAGCCAAGAAGAATTCTGTGACTCTGAGCCTGACCTCTTTGGACAGTACTTAACTACCTTATCTCAGAAGGCAGCAGCCTGTATTTAATCGCCCCTCTCTAAGTGAGGGAGAGTTCAAAGGATTGCAGAAGGTATGTGACTCCAGCACAATCCGAGCTCAGAGCCCCTGTCGCGCGAGTGAAGACTCCCTCTCTCTGAAGCGGATTTTGCCTGATTATTCTCATTGACTCATGAATTCCTGTAACAGGGAGACAGAGGCTCTGAGCTGCCTGCGAGTTGTGCAATGAGCTCAGGGACGGGGCTTCTGTGAGCGTCACCCAGGCTGGGGTGGGCTTCAGTGCAGCGACCTTTGAGTCACCAATGCACTGTCATTCCACAACGTCATCAGACTCTGGCATAGCCATTACTTTGGTCTGTTGCTTCCAGCAACCTTCTGGAAGGATGGTCAACACAGAAGAGGGAAGTGTGGTTGGTGACTTGGGGGGGAAGGGGAGGTGAGAAAGAAAACTTACTTTTAATCAGCCAGCTGATGAACGAAGCAGGGAAGTTTTTGTCCTAAGAAAAATCAGAAACCGCACATTGAGTATATACTTCTGTGTGCTAGGCATTTGTGACTCACGTAGGCCTCACAGCATCCTTGTGATGAAAGGATCGATGATAGACAAGGAAAAAGGATGCAAGATGTGGGGGCTGGAGGGATGGCTTAGCGGTTAAGACGTTTGCCTGCAAAGCCAAAGGACCCAGGTTCAATTCCCCAGGACCCACGTTAGCCTGGCGTGCCCATTCTTTCTCTCTCTCTTTCTCTTCCTCTTTCCCTCCCTCCCAAATCAATAAATAAAAATAAAAAATATTAAAAAAAAAAGAACGCAAGACGTGAATAGCTTTGCCCAGGTGGCAGTTCCTAAAATCTGGACTCCAGTCTCTGGCCCTGGGCAGCAGTGTGCTGGGAGGCAGGGAGCTGTTGGCCCCAAGATCCCACTCTGTAGGAGAAGGTGTCTTCTCCACAATTCAGGAACGTCCCTGAGTTCCTGCTAAGACCATGCCATGGCTCTAAAGAAGCTAGGGTGGGGCGGATGCAGACAAGCCCACCATGGACCTCTGCCTCATTCTTCTGAGGTCCCTATGTATAGGGGTGCCAGGTAGTGAATTTGATTGTTTTAAATGTTTTTAAATCAAGGACAAAAGCAAGATAAGCCACCATTCTTTTGAGTTCCTGATCTGTGCTGGATGTTGTATGCCAGATGTTTTCTTGCCTAATTATTACTTCATATTCAATACCACTGATGAGCATATACATCATTTAATGGACCATAATGACATGTGAAATGGGTTTTAAATATATTCTAAATATTTTATTTTTGTTTATTTATTTGAGAGAGAGAGAGAGAGAGAGAGAGAGAGAGAGAGAGAGAGAGAATGGGTTCACCAGGGCTTCCAGCTATTGCAAATGAACTCCAGATGCATGCACCACCTTGTGCATCTGGCTTACATGGGTCCTGGGGAATTGAACCTGGGTCCCTAGGCTTTGCAGGCAAGTGCCTTAACTGCTAAGTCATCTCTCCAGCCGCCTCCACCTATTTTTTTTTTTTAAGATAGGATCCCTAACTAAACCTGGAGGTCACCAGTTTGGCTAGACTAGCTAACCAGAAAGCTCTAGAGATCTTCCAACTTCTCCTCCACAGTGCTAGGATTACAGGTAAGGACCACAGCCCCAGCTTTTACATGGATGTTGGGGATTCGAACTCAGGTCCTAATGCTGACGTGGCAAGTACTTTACCAACTGAGCCTTTTCTCCAGCCACCCTCCCCCAACCAAGACATTAAAAAATTTTCCAGGGCTGGGTGGATGGCTTAGCAGTTAAGGTGTTTACCTGCAAAGCCAAAGGACCCAGGTTCAATTCCCCAGGACCCATGTTAGCCAGATGCACAAGGGAGTGCATTCGTCTGGAGTTCGTTTGCAGTGGCTGGAGGCACTGGTGCACCCATTCTCTCTCTCTTTCTTTCTCCCTCTTTCACTGTCAAACAAGTAAATATATAAAAATGCTAAAAGCCTAAGGCAATTATTTTCTCCCAATTAGAGGATCGCCATGAGATCAAGGCTACCCTGAGATTACATAGTGAATTCCAGGTCAGCCTGGACTAGAGTGAAACCCTACCTCGAAAAACAAAAAAAAATCCAATTAAACTAGTATACTATGTATACTATGGTATAGTGTTGAATAGAAGATCCTTTCCAACTCCAGAAACTCCAAGTCTACAACACAGAGAAATGAAACGTGTATCTTGGAAACGTGTATCTTGGAAGGGATGGCCCGTGATAACTTTATGTGGCTGTGAAACCATTCTCACTGATAGCCAAGAAAACATTCCCAGCGGAGGAAACCTCTGATGGGGAGCTGGCTCTTCTGATTCCTTCATAGGAACTGTGGTAGAGAAGAAGTGAAAAGTTGAACTGGTTCAATGTGTTACTGTAAGAGTTAACTGCTGAGGAGCTAAAACTTATCTTTGTCAGCAGATGGAAAAATCCCAAAGAGATGACCATGCAGAAAGGGCCCAGGGGGACATAGAAGAAGCAAAGACAGTTTAAGCTAAAACAGAGTGAACACAGACTTCATTGTTAAGGTGGCCTGACTACAGAAGTGACTGATAAGCAAATTTCCACATTTTGTTTGTTCACTTACCCTTCCCCTCAGCTATGAAAACTGCAAAATGAAGATAAAATCTCAGCTCCAGGTCAGAGCTCCTTTGGAGAGCTATCTCAGGCTCCTTGCCCCCCGCCCCCCCCCCCCAGCGATGTTTCCAGAGAACTTCTGCAGCAGAACCAGCTGCTCATACCTTAAAGTCCAGGCTGTAATGCTGCTCAGGCGGCAGGGTCACGGGGGAGACAGGCGAGTTGACGGTCTCAAGCAAATTGAACGAGAGGATATCTGCAGGGCAGAGGAGACCACGGGAAGCAGGACAGAGAAGACATGCGAGATTAAACTGAGTGGAACAGCGGCTCCAAACTCTCGTCACGCACAGGCTTATCCGGGAGATGGAGATGACAGACAGGAGATGGAGATTAGCCTCCACCCGTTGAGGACACACTGAGGCCCCAGAGCCCGGTGGCTTGAGGATAACGGATGCTCCCCACTTAGCAGTGGCCCATTTCTCCTACAGTAGGGGGCGCTCCTTCCACCTGCCCAGTCAAACTCCAGCCTGCTTTATTTTCTACCATCTTTCTATTCATCTTGCCATCTGAAGCAGTCTCCAGAAATTTAGCCTCACAGCAACCATTCTGAGCTTTTTTTTTTTTTTAAATATTTTTATTTATTTATTTGGCAGAGAAACAGGGGGAAAGAGAGAGAGAATGGGCGCGCCAGGACCTCCAGTCACTGCAAACGAACTCCAGACGCGTGCGCTCCCTTGTGCATCTGGCTAACGTGGGTCTTGGGGAATCGAACCTGGGTCCTTTGGTCTTGCAAGCAAATGCCTTAACCGCTAAGCCATCCCTCCAGCCCTGAGCTTTTTTTTTTTTTTTTAATTTAAAAATTTCAGGTAATGAGTGATTCCGAGAAGATTCCAGGAATGAGCAGCTGAGATGATGATGTGGGTTTGTGGCCCAGACACCTGGGGACCCAAAGGACTGTTTCAGGCTTCATGCTAACAGCTAGTTTCAGCTTATGCAACCAGGCTGGCTTGCTTTTGCAAAAAAAATAATAATAATACTAATGCAGGAAGTTTGGGGGCTCTTAATAGAATATTTTTTAAAGATGATTGGAGACTTTCCAAACCATCGTGTATATTGTGGTTTTGGCCTTTAAAATGCTGCTAAAGCCCACGGTAGGGGCTGCGCCTCAGGAGCAAGTTCTGTGCTCCGTGCAGTCGATGGCCGGCCAATAAAGACTCTCCCTTTTAACTTCTCAATCGGGTGGTCTCGATTATTAATTCGAACTCGCAACACGTCTATCTGCCCAACTTGCCCGCCCTCCTTTCTCCTCTCCCTTTATCCATCCATCTCACCAGCTTATGGTTTTCTGCCTAGCCGTGTCCGGTAATCCATGTGTCGTAGATCTGTCCGTGGACACACCTTCACTTTCCTGCACATCCTGGGACGGTCTTTCTCCCCGTTCCTCACTTACTTCATCCAGCCATCATCTGTACTCCCCTCAATCCCTTCACCGTTCACCCATTGATCCTTCCTTCTTTTCTCCTCTTATTCTATTATCCACACTTCCTTTATCCCCTCCTACCTATCTGTCCTCTCCCTTTCGCGGGAGTGTGTATGCATGTGTATTCATGTGTGTGATTACCCTTGCGCATGTGCCACAACACGTGTGTGGAGGCCAGAGGGCAAGCTGGGGTGTCGGTCCTCACCTCCCCCCTTCGTGAGGCAGGATCTCTCAAGTGTCGTGCTCACCGTTGCATTCGCGGGCCAGCTGGCCCGTGACCTTCTGGGTGATTCTCTTGTCTCTGCCTACCTTCTTGCCATAGGCACATTGGTATTGCAGATGCCTGCATTACAGGTTTTACATGGGTTCTGGGGATCTAAACTCGGCTACTCACACTTGTGTAGCAAGGCTTCGATTCATTACGTCATCTTCAAACCCTTTCCTTCACTTTTTTTTTTTTTTTTCAAGGTAGGGTCTCTAGCCCAGGCTGACCTGGAATTCACTACATAGTCTCAGGCTGGTCTCAAACTCAGTGATCCTCTTACCTCTGCCTCCCGAGGGCTGGGATTAAAGGTGTGAGACACCACACCCCAATCTTCACTTTTTTTTTTTTGGTTTCTTGAGGTAGGGTCTCACTCTGGCCCAGGCTGACCTGGAATTCACTATGGAGTCTCAGGGTGGCCTTGAACTCATGGCAATCCTGCAATCCTTCTACCTCTGCCTCCCGAGTGCTGGGATTAAAGGCGTGCGCCACCACGCCCGGCTCACATTTTTTTAACATACAAATTTTAGGTTATTTTTGTGGTGCTCGGGTTTGAACTCAAGGCTTTGCACATGCTAGGCGCGTGCTATACTGCTGGGCTACAGAGCCAAACCCCATCCTTTACCTTTCAAGCTTCTTTTACATCTTTCCTTCACTTCCTTCCACCATCCAACCATCTAAATCCCTCTCTCCCCTCTACTGACTCATCACCCCTCCCTCCGTCACCTCCCTACCCATTTCCTATCCCTCCTTCTACTTTTCTTTTTTTATCATTAATTTGTACTTCTGTCCATCACATTGTTCATTCCCATTCACACACCAGCAGAGTTGATTTGGGGGTCTTATCTCTACATCCAATCAGGGCTATGCGACTCCTGCAAGAGAGTAAGCAGCTGAGTCCCACCCCCAAGGACCTCCTAGAAGGGACAGCCGAGAGGTGGGAAGTCCATAGGGCTGTGGATTTCTTGAGGAGGGGGCTTCCTGGTGAAAGCACACATTGGAACCACAGCTTAGAGGGAGGGCTGTAGGAATGTTCCAGACACGGCACGAAGGTGTGGGGAGTCTCTCTCAGAGTGAAATGCTCATGTCCCCAAGCAGCCTGGAGTGTGTGGAGGTGGCTGAGGTCACCCAGCCTGGACAGCAGAAGGAGGATAAGGGAACTAAGACTGGGCACCACTGAGGTGAAAGGCCTGACCACGAGCCCTGAGCTTGCAGGTGACCCTCTTCTCCCCACCGGGTCACAGATGTAACTCAGTCTCTCTGGCAGCCGTGTACAGGGAACAGGAGGTAGGGTGGCTACTGCAATAGGTCTAATCAAGAAAGCGTGTGCAGGCCAAGAGTCCACCTTACCTGACAGGACGGCCCACTGCTGATTGATGATGTGGAACCAGAATCGGACCACTGGGCATAGCTGGAATGCAGAGGAGCAGGGCCTTGGTGAGGGGATGCTTGGCACCCGCCCCGCCCCGTCCCGCCCTGGCAATGTGGTCCTGCGCTACAGGCGTTCCCCTGGGGCCTTGTATCACCACGAAGGGACTGAAGGATGCAAACAGGCCTCGATCCGCCTCTCCTAGAGGACAAAGCCTGTGAGGCTTCCTCCCCGTACTGCCAATCACCACACGTCCCCCACAGCGCAGGTCCAGGGACTGTCTGCTAGGACCACTTTGCCGGACTTACTATGTTTGGTAAGGAGATGTTCAAGGTCCACTTCAACATCCATTGAATCTCTTTGGAGAGCACACTGGGGAAGGGAAATAAGAATATTAGAAGTGATCATCACAGCCACGAAGAACACCTTCTGTTCTTAAGCCTGGGAGCATACGAATTTCAACGACGACTTTATAGTTAAAACCACATATTGCTTGGATTCCAAGTGCACTACCCCCCAGCTGTGTTACCTTGTCTAATTTGCATGTCCTCTCTGTGCTTATAATTTGTACAATGTGAAATAAAAGCCAGGTGTGGCAACAACAATTAGTTTTTGATATTTTTTAAATTTAAATTTTATTTTATTTGTTTGAGAGAGAGAGAGAGAGAATGGGCACGCTAGGGCATTTAGCCACTGTAAATGAACTCCAGACGTATGCACTCCCTTGTGCATCTGGCTTACGTGGGTCTTGGGGAATCAAACCGAGGCCCTTTGGCTTTGCAGGCAAGTGCCTTAACTGCTAAGCCATCTCTCCAGCCCTGGTAACGACAATTAAAATCCCACCAGTACTTGGGAAGATGAGGTAGGAGAATTGCTGAGAATACAGGGACAGTCTGGGCTAGGTGGTGAGTTCCAGGGCAGTGTAGACTAAATGTGAGATTTGATTTCATAAAAGAGAAAGAGAGAGAGAGAAGAGAGAGAGGGAGGAAGATCAGCAATGGCTCCAGGGATCACCAGCCAGGTAGCCAGGTGTTCAGACCTGTCTCTAGACATCTTTTTAGACAATGGCCCCTTTGAAGAACTCGCTACAGAATCTAAGTAACCTTTAGCTTTCTGCCCTTAAATTAACCCAGTGTGCATTTCTAGACCTTTACTAATGAAGCCAGCTTAGATTTACAAACTCTGCTAAGATCTTTTTTTATTTTTTATTTTTGTTTATTTTTATTTATTTATTTGAAAGTGACAGACTGAGAAAGAGGCAGAGAGAGAGAGAGAGAGAATAGGTGCACCAGGGCCTCCAGCCGCTGCAGACGAACTCCAGATGCGTGCACCCCCTTGTACATCTGGCTAACGTGGGTCCTGGGGAATCGAGCCTTGAACCGGGGTCCTTAGGCTTCACAGGCAAGCACTTAACCGCTAAGCCATCTCTCCAACCTTACTAAGATCTTTTTAATCTGCCAAATTCACCTCTTCTCTCTTCAGTCTGCTCCTCCACTCACACTTGAACTCATCCATGTACCATCCATCCAGTCTCAGCCATCTTCCATCCAGCTGCTATCCAGGCAGAGGCCCTCCCATCCATCTTCCCCTTCATTTATCCATCCACACGTCCTTCACTGTCTCATTCCCCACTGTCTCAGTATGTTCTGAACAAATGAACCGTGACTACAAGGTATCCTGCGCCCCTATAGAGCTCACACAGGCATATCAAGAGATGGCACCCAGCCTGAGCAGTCACGTGACAGAGTTCCCACCCAGGATCCCTCCAAGTGAGCCTCTCTCTAGGCAGGTGGTTACCAGAGGAGGTCTCTGCTTCTAGCAAGAAGGTGTCCCCTTCTGCTTAGGAATCCAGATTCCTTGAGGCAGAAACGTGACCAGAAGAAGCTTGGGTGTAAGGAGAGGCCACGGCATGGTTTGCGGGCATCTTGGCCGTGGCTCCAGGAAGCCTGGTAAGCACTCTGTGCAGATCACCTTCCGCACACTGTGCCCCGCCTGGTGTCCAGCCCTCCCGGGTTAGTACCTACCCTGTGCGCATGTGGATCCCCGTGATGATGGGCTGGCACTCCTTGAGGACAAACAAGACCTGGCCAGGCTTCGGTTGTTGCAACTCAAAAGGGGCCATGATGTTCACATCCACCACGGAGCTGCTGAGGAACCTGAGCACCCTGGGGACACAGACGAAGGCTGTTATGAGCTGAGTGAATGATTGGTAATGTTGGCTCTGTGTGTGTGTGTAGTGTGTGCATGTTTGCATGTGTGTGCGCTCACATGTATGTGCTGGGCAGAAGCCAATGTTGCATTCTCTCCACCTTATTCTTTGAGACAGAGTCTCTCACTGAATCTAAAACTCCTCAGTGTCGAGTCTAGTCAATCGGCGAGTCCCAAGGGTCTCCTGTCTTCACCTCCCCAGCCTGGCATTTTATGTGTATTCCAGGGATCCAGACTCAGCTCTTCTGTTTTAAAATATTTTAGTTTTATTTATCTAGTTGACAGATGGAGAGAGAAAGAGAGAGAATGAATGGGCACACCAGGGTCTCCAGCTACTGCAAACGAACTCCAGACACATGCGCCACCTTGTGTATATGGCTTACGTGGGTCCTGGGGAGTCGAACCTGGGTCCTTTGGCTTTGCAGGCAAGCCCCTTAACCACTAAGCCATCTCTCCAGCCCAAACTCAGCTCTTCTTGCTTGAGACAGAAGCACTTCACCCACTAAACCATCTCCTCAACCCTGTTCTGTTTGTATTTTAACTGTGTTTTGTTGTGTTTTTTTTTTTTTTCAAGGTAGGGTCTCATTCTGTCCCAGGCTGACATGCAATTGACTATGTAGTTTCAGGGTGGTCTCAAACTATGGTGATCCTCCTGCCTCTGTCTCTCCTGAGTGCTGGGATTAAAGGCGTGCGCCACTATACCTGGTTGGTAATGCCTATTCTTAGCTCAAAATGTGAAAGCTGAAAAATAGAAGTGAAAGGGTCCTGCCAATGTCCCCTAGCAGCTCTGTCAGGTCACCAGTGCCGGTGCCGCCCCTTCCAGAGGCAGTGTGGACATACCCACATCCACTCACGTGCAAGTTCATTTAACTTCTCTGAGTTTTTCTTTCCCTGTTCAGTGAAATGGACATAGTAGCTACACCTGAGCCGGGCGTGGTGGTGCACACCTTTAATCCCAGCACTCCCGGGGTAGGAGGATCACCGTGAGTTCAAGGCCACCCTAAGACACCCTAAGACTACGTAGTGAATTCCGGGTCAGCCTGGGTTAGAGAGAGACCCTACCTCGGAGGAAAAAAAAAAAAAAAGCTACACCTTCTGAAGACAACAGTAAGGGTTATGTAAGGTCACTCAGAAGAATTTGGACTTCATTAAGTGTTCAGTAATGTCAGGTATTGTCACCTTCATCTCTCTGGAGGACAACTGTCAAAAAGCTGTCAATTAACTGGACACGGTGGTGAGCACCTTTAATCTCAGCACTCAGGAAGCAGAGGTAAGAGGATCGTTATGCATGGGTCTGAGGCCAGCCTGAGACTACAGAGTGAGTTCCAGATCAGCTTGGGCTAGAGTGAGACCCTGCCTTGAAAAAGCAAACAGAAAAAAGCAAGTAAGCAAGCAAGAACACTGTAGCTCAGGAGTAGAGTACCTGCCTAGCATGTGCAATGCCCTAGGTTCTATCTCCAACACAATAAATAGATAAATAAATGAATAATAAGCAAGCTATAAATATGCTTGTGATAATTTGCAGTGATCAGATATGAACAGAGGTTTATTATTTAATATGCTTTTATTTATTTATTTATTTATTTGAGAGAATGAGAGAGACAGAGAATGGGTGTGTCAAGGCCTCTAGTCACTGCAAACAAAACCTAGACACTTGTGCCACCTTGTGCATCTGGTTACATGGGTCCTGGGGAATCGAACCTGGATCCTTTGGCTTTGCAAGCAAGTGCCTTAACTACTATGCAATCTCTTCAACCTTTACTTAATATACTAATCACAGAGTTATTTAAATGAGTGACTGTGGGGAATAATCCCAGTGTCTGATAGCAAAATAATTAATCAGTAGCATGATACATTTGTGATGAAGTAAGTGGTAGTACCATTCAAAATGCAGCAAAAGATCTTAAAAGAAGCCGGGCGTGGTGGCGCACTCCTTTAATCCCAGCACTTGGGAGGCAGAGGTAGGAGGATAGCCGTGAGTTCAAGGCCATCCTGAGACTACATTGTGAATTCCAGGTCAGCCTGGGCTAGAGTGAGACTCTACCTCAAAAATAAACAAACAAACAAAACAAACAAACAAAAAAAAAACAGAAAAAATGAAATCTGAAAAGAGTCGAATTCAAATGTTAATCACCACTGAGTTGTAAGATTTGGCAATTTTTTTCTTTTGTGTTTTAAAGTTTTTACAACATGGCACTAAAAAGTGACAGAAAAGGTGCTGGAGAGATGGCTCAGCA
The DNA here is from genome assembly GCA_036346955.1 of Dipus sagitta. Lineage (NCBI taxonomy): Eukaryota > Metazoa > Chordata > Mammalia > Rodentia > Dipodidae > Dipus > Dipus sagitta. Next base: position 29,483,114 of record CM070779.1, read on the forward strand.
GTTAAGGTGCTTTCCTACAAAGCCTAAGGACCTGGGTTCAATTCCCCAGTACCCACTTAAGCCAGATGTGCAAGGTGGCACATGCATGTGGAGTTTGTTTGTAGTGACTGGAGGCCCTGGCACTCATTCTTTCTCTCCATTTGCCTTTTTCTCTCTCTCTCACACACAAATAAATAAATAAAATATTAAAAAAATTTAAAAATGACACCCCCCCCCCACAAAAGATTGATTCCCACTCCTATTGCCATCTCTAAGAAGCTTGTATAATTATGCTAACATTATCAAGGATCTCTGGAAAAATATAAGACTAATCAAAGAACATCTGATCTGCTATTGGGGCGGGGGCTGTTAAAAAATCCTACTATCGGGCTGGAGAGATGGCTTAGCAGTTAAGCGCTTGCCTGTGAAGCCTAAGGACCCCCGTTCAAGGCTCGATTCCCCAGGACCCACGTTAGCCAGATGCACAAGGGGGCACATGCATCTGGAGTTCATTTGCAGTGGCTGGAAGCCCTGGCGCGCCCATTCTCTCTCTCTCTCTCTCTCTCTCTCTATCTGCCTCTTTCTCTCTCTGTATGTCACTCTCAAATAAATAAATAAAAATAACAAAAAAAAATTTAAAAAAATCCTACTATCTCTAGGAATTCTCTTCCATTTGTTTTCTTACCGGTTACTTTTGCATTGCCATAACCAAAATGGCTAACAGAAGCAACTTAAGGAAGGGAAGGTCTGTTTTGGCTCGTGGGTGCAGAGGGATTTCAGTCCATGCTAGTAGGGAAGGCAGGATGGTGGGGGCAAGTGGTGGAGGGCAGCTGTTCCCATCATGGCAGACCAGACAGCGGAGAGCTGGAACTAGGGGGCAGGCCGCGTCTCAATGACCTGTGTCCATCAGCCAAGCACTACCTCCGAAAGGCTGCAAAGCCTCTTAAGATGGCAACACCTGCTAGGGAGTCGGGACTGCAAACACGAGCCCGTGGAGGACATCTCAGACTCAAGCCATAGCACTCACCATGTTACTCACCCTGGGAAATTGATAGACATCTTGGTCTGAAGTTGCAATTGGTTGTTAGACGAGACCAAGAACCTTCCTGACACCTGGACAATATGGAAGCTGGTGATGCTGAGCCTGAGAGAGGGGTAGAGTGAGGTGAAGCAGGTTACTTGAATGTTCACGGTCTTCTCTCCACACCACTCAGGCTGTGGGGACTTCCCTTCCCTCCACCCTGGGCTCTCCCTTCTTAACCTAGATTTCCACTCACAATCCCATTCCTACAAATCCCAGATCATAAAGCATCATATATATCATCATATATATATATATATATATATATGATGTGTGTGTGCATGTGTATACATATGCATATTCATATGTGTGTACCAGACAAAGGTTGACATAGGGTGTCTTCCTCAAGTGGTCTCCACCTTAGTTACTGAAATGGGTCTCTTGTTTGACCCCAGAGCTGGCCACTTTGACTAGTCTAGCTAACCAGCTTGCCGTGGGGAATCCTCCTGTCTCCTCCTCCCCAAGCACTGAGATTACAGGCAGGCATTTACATGGGTGTTGGGGGTCAGGGGTCAAACTCAGGTCCTTGCTGACTGAGTCACCTCTGCTGTTCAAGAACTATGGTGTCTGCAGTTATGAAGATGTGAGGCTTCAATTCCTAAAATCCCGAATCCAAGAAACTTACTCCAAGAAACTCCCAACCTTGCACAGTGACTTGACCAGTTTTCCAAATACAACTATAATAGCTATGTTTGCTTGTTTCCTTTTTTTTTTTTTTTACTTCCAAGTTCACGAAATTGGACTCCTGGACATTCAAAATGAAAAATAAGACAATTCCTGGAAAATCCTCAGATTACTACTACTACAAAATATTTGGGGAAGAGGCATTGTCTCAAATGATTTTCACCACATGATATCAGTACTGACATCGTTATTAGGTCGACTTCCTATTCCATATGTCCAAATGCTGCTAAATCTGGATTTTACATAGTCTGATAACTAAATTGTAAAAGTGACAGAGAGATTAATCTAAAGACACATTGACTTAAAAAAAAAAACAACAGATCTAAGGGGCTGGAGAGATGGTTCAGTGGATAGTGCTCACCTGCTGAAGCCGGAACATCTGAATTCAATCACTAGGCCCCATGGGAAAAGCCAGAACCAGTGACAAGCATGTGTAATTCCAAGATGTTGAAGGTGGTTGTGAGATGCGAGGCGGAGACAGGAGAAGTTTCTGGAAGCTCAAGGCGAGACCAGCAAAGACCAGCAGAGTATGAGAATCCAGAGCAAGAGACGCTGCCTCAAATGAGGTGGGACAGGTGAGGACCACCCTAAAAGCTATCCCCTGCCCTCCACACACAGTGCGTCCATCGGCACTCACACAGGAACCTGTGCACACACATGAACGTGAACACACACCAATAAAGAACAGCAATAAATTTATATAGAGATGTAAGGGAAAACGAAGATAGCACATTTAACGCATCAGCCACTGACTGCGGTGTTAGCTTACAACAACAGTGCTCTTTTAATCACTGGGGGATGAGTAATGACTAAGGTATTAGCCAGACAGAACATCTGCAACATGCTGTCCTGGTGTGGTTTATAATTTTATATATATTATTTGTTTTAGACAGACAGAGAGAGAGAGAGAGAGAGAGAGAGAGAGCGAGCGAGCGAGCAAGCGAGCATGGGCGCGCTGTTCATGAACTCCATACACATGCACCCTCTTGTGGGAATGCTGTGGCATTGCATGCTTACATCACACGTCTGGCTATTCCTGGGATCTGGAGGATTTGAACAGGAGTTCTTAAGCTTCTTAGGCAAGCGCCTTAACTGCTAAGCCATCTCTCCAGCCCTAATTTAATATTTTCATTAATTTTTTATTATTTGTTTACCAGAGAGAGAAAGAGGCAGAGAGAGAGGAGAGGGCCATTGCAAATGAACTCCAGACACATGTGTCACCTAGTGCATCTGGGCTTGCATGGATACTGGAGAATTGAACTTGGGTCCTTAGGCTTTGCAGGCAAGTGCCTTAACTGTCGAGCCATCTCTCCAGATCTGCAATTTATAATTTAGTAGGGGCTCAGATAAGCCCACACAGATCCAAGGAATGGGCCATGATGGACAATGGGTTGAGACGTGGGAGGATGAGGTGGCATCTGAGGCTGCCTTCTCAGTACCAGCTTTCTAAATGGATGAAGCGGGCTCCAGCAGCACCGACTAATGTCTTTCGGGTACCTGGAACTTTCACAGGCCAGTGCTTTAGGGAACTATTGCATTGCAAAAGAACTCAAACTCACCGGGTGTTGAGCTTCCCAGAACTCATGTTCTTCAGGACATCGTTCATGCCAGTAAGGCTCCCATGGCCGCAGAGGCCACCCAGGGGACCTTTGCAGAGTAGGCCTTCCAGAGCCAGGGGCCCAGCTATCTGCAGCAGGTCATCTGTGTCTCTGAGTAAGTTATTGCTACCCAGGAGACTCTTCAGTAGCCTTTCCCTCTCTGTGAGCAGCTTCTGACTGTTGACAATAATGGCTGCCAGGAGCCCTTCCTGGGCCAGGAAGTCTTGGTTGATGACAAGTGTTGACAGTTGTTGGTTAAGGAGGCTTACAGCTCTCTCTACGGTGCCTTCACCTTGACTGTGATGAACAAGGGGGAGGTAGGGCTTTGTCATCAGCTAGACTCATGTACGAAGGAGCCCCAACATCCACCGGGCTAATCATGTGGTCAAGACCACCAGAACAGTGCTTCCCCAGTAGGACCAGAAGGGGTCAGGGGATGCCAGACCATGACTCGAGGAGGACCTAGCCTCAGAGTTGCAGTAATCATTGGGTAAGCTAGCTCGAGTGACTGGAGCCCCAAACTGCCATCACAGATGGTCACACTCCAGCCTGACCATGGCCATGGGATGAACTCAACCTGCTCCAGGTTAACTCAAACCCCAGATAACACAACGACAGACTGGCCATTCATAGACTCTGCTCCAAAGCCATCAACTGGCCTTAGACCCACACTGGACATTTACTGACCCTCCCTAGCCTGACCAGACCTTTCAGGTGAGCATGTCCCACATCGATCCTAGATACCCACTAATCCTCTGACACCTTAACCATAGCCCTGAGATGACCCATCACCTGTCTCTTTCCTGAAACTTCCCCGATTGATCCAGTCCCCCAGGTAACCCGGTCACTGTCTGACCATTGATTGACTCTGCTCCAGATTGACCCAGGCCACCCGATAACCCAGCCCCTGACTGGCCAGAACTGCCAGATGTAGTCACCTCAATCCTTGCAGAACTTCCCAAGAAGCACCAGGGTGGCCACTGCCTAGAAGGTCATACCACCCATAGTAAGGCCAGACTGGCCCTTGTGGTCAAAGTAGCCAGGGCCTTTTGTACTCTTAAATTTTTTATTTTATTTTATTTTATTTATTTGAGAGACAGAGAAAGGGCATGCCAGGGCCTCTAGCTGCTGCAAACAAACTCTGCCACCTTGTGTGTGTGGCTTTATGTGGGTACTAGGGAAATGAACCTGGGTCTTTTGGCTTTGCAGGCAAACACCTTAACCACTAAGCCATCTCTCCAAACTGTCCAGAGGATACTTGGTCGGTCATGCCACCTATGTCAGGGGAGTCCAAATCACTTATCTCCTGCCAACTAAGTTCATTCACAGTGTTCTGAGTGTTCACAGTGATCTCCTCAAATGGGTCAGGAGTCACAGCAGATGAGGTCTCGGAGGGCAGGGTCGATTGAGAAGGCTGATCACTGACTTCAGTGTATTCCCCTCTGTCATTGTCTTCTGGATAAACATGTTCTTGGTAATTGGGGGTTGTGATGTCAACTGCTCCACTGCCTGCAGAGACAAAAATATGTAGGGCACATCCTCCTGCTAGGGACAAGGAGTGAGGAACTCGACCCAGAGGCACCTGTGACCTTGCCCTGGAGCCAGAATCCTCATAAATAGAAACCAAGGGCTCAGCCTTGAACTCAGTTACTGCCCAGGAGGCCATGAAAAGTCAGATACATGGAGACCACATTGGACCATCAGATACGTGGAGACGATATTGGACCATCAGATAGGTGGAGACCACAATGAACCATCAGATATGTGGAGACCACATTGGACCATCAGATAGGAGACCACAATGGACCATCAAATATGTGGAGACCACATTGGACCATCAGATAGGTGGAGACCACATTGGACCATCAGATAGGTGGAGACCACAATGAACCATCAGATATGTGGAGACCACATTGGACCATCAGATAGGAGACCACAATGGACCATCAGATAGGTGGAGACCACAATGGACCATCAGATATGTGGCAACCACATTGGACTATCAGATGTGTGGAGACCATGTTGGACCATCATATACGTGGAGACTACAGTGGACCATCTATGGTGGGACAGAGAACATATAGAGAAAATGACCATGCAGTTATGATCAGAGAGGTGGGATAAAGCCCTGTGGCCTAAGAGGGTGAGTACCCACAGTGGGTGTCAACAGCTTTCCAGGTCCTGCTCCATCTCTAGTCCCTAAATGTTGGGACCCTAGTAGGTTCAGGAGAGTTCTGAACTTTGAGATCAACAAGACAATCTTCTTCCACTTGCATAAATCTTTTTTCTTAACTAAATAGTTTCTTTTTTCTTTCTTTAAATTTATTAGAGACAGAGAGGGAGAGAAGGGGAAAGAGAGAGAGAACGGGTACACGAGGGCCTTTGGCCATGACAAATAAACTCCAGACACATGGGCCACCTTGTGCAGCTGGCTTGTGTGGGACTTGGAGAAATGAACCTGGGTCCTTACATTTAGCAGGCAAGCATCTTAAGTGCTAAGTCATTTCTCCAGCCCTAAACATTTTCTTTTTGATAAAGAAAATTTCTGTTCTTGAAACCAAACCACACCTAAAACAAAAATCTGTCCCCAAGAGTTTGGCTGCAGATCAACCTCTTCAGAGGGCACGTGGGCCTTGGACGTGAAGGCTATGGACTTGAAGGGTGTGAGCGGTTTCTGAAGTCTGTCTTGATGACACTAGAAGCTGAAAGTGTGCTTCCAAATCACTAGTTAAGCTCTTACCTGTAACCATGTAACAAGTTCTTAGGAACTATCTTTGCTAAAAAGGCACTAACTCCTGGCGTGGTGGCACAAGGTGACCAAAGACAGTGTGGAAGCCTGGCACCTTTGACTTTGACCCCTGCTTGAGTCTGCACAGACCTGTCAGACACTCAAGGAGTATCTATCCACCTAACCTAGCTTATCATCCTGCAAGGCAGAAGGTCCTAAACCTTTAGTCACCTTGGATTCTGGGAAGAGAAAAAGCCTTGGAGAGCAGACTCCCCCACAGATGAGTGCTGTACCCTAGGGCACAAATGATCATCTTGTAGGAACCAGATTGCTCTCCTCAAGCAATGGCAGCAGTAACATCTTCCTTGGACCCTCTTTCAGAGACTGAGACCAACCAGACCATCTTGACTAGGACTATTGACTTCTGCATACCTCTTGCCCCAGTTATTTTACTTAAACTTAAAGCTTATACCAGTGCCCCAAAGGTGAAATTTGGGTATCACTGGACCTTTTCATTTGTTTTTGTTCCAAATGTATTGATTAAACCTCCTCTATGCTTTTCACCATTACTCATCTTTCTTTCTTTCTTTTCTTGTCTTCTTTCCTTCCTTCTTTCTTTCTTTCTTTCTTTCTTTCTTTCTTTCTTTTCAAGGTAGAGTCTCACTCTAGCCCAAGCTGACCTTGAACTACAAGTCCCAGGCTGGCCTCAAACTCACAGCGATCCTCTTACCTCTGCCTCTCAAGTGCTAGGACTAAAGGCATGTGCCACCATGCCTGGCATGCTCATTTGTTTAATTGGTATATTGTGGTGGGTGGCTGAGCCTAGCCCACTGAGCTGAGGCTTTTGCCCTAAAACTTGGGTTGCAATCTCATGGTGCTTAGATCATCAGAGATGAAGGCTAGAAAAATTACCTGGGGTTTGTGAAGATGGTTCAGTGGGGAAGAGCACTTTCTGTGAAAGACCTGCCTTGGGAACTGGGTGTAAGAGTGGAAGATTATGGTAAGATAACACAGAGATGGATGCTGCTGGCATTAAATATGTGATCTAGACCAAGATGGGTCATAAAGAGATGAGTCTCGATGGAGGGCTTGGTGCCACCAGGAGCTTCCAGGGACACTTGCAGATCTAAGCTCTTTGGATGAGACAGGCATAAGGACAAATGGCAGACTGTCCACCAGAGGTAAGTGTGCTTCTTCTGGAATCTTCTTAGAAAGAGCTTCCAAGAGGAGGAGGGTATGGCTTACCTGCTTCATATCCAGAATCTTCCAAGAGTGCATGGCTTGTGCTCAGCAGGTACCCAAGGAAGAAGAAGACACATAAAAGTCTCATGTTTGCTACAGGCACCTGTGGAGACAACAGTTGGTGGGCAGGGAAACACTGACCTGAGAACCTTGAATCCTGACATCTTGTCCAATTGTCATTATCACTTTCTATGTGGCTTAGCCAAGCCTCAATTTCCTTAGCTGTCCTTCTTGAGAGGAAATCCCAGTATTGGGTATGGAGGCCCTTTTAAGCATGAACTTCTCTGCATGTTAGGTCACACCCATGGGCTTTTTCCAAGCTTGTTATGCGTTAGCTAATCATCACTAATGCCAAGTCCTTTGGGCAAGGTTGGTTTGATCACTATTTTTTCTGCAGCCCCTAACACAGGGTCTAGCTCATAACACCAAGAACAAGTTGTCAAGAGGATGAACTGGAACTCATGGTCTCAAGATTCTTCCAAATAGTTTAAAAAAATTTTTAAAGGGCTGGAGAGATGGATTAACAGTTGAGGTACTTGCCTGTGAAGCCTAAAGACCCAGGTTCAATTCCCTAAAACCTATGTAAGTCAGATGCACATGGTAGCACGTGCATCTAGAGTTCATTTGCAGTGGCTAGAAGTCCTGGCATGCCTATTCTATCTCTCTCTTCCTGTCTCTAATAAATAAATAAATAAATAAATAATTTTTTAAAAATCAAAAGAAAACTATTTGAATACACTTTTAAAGAAGTGTGCACAAATACCCACATGCTACATATATACTTGTGCATATGTCTCTGATACTGTTAGCTTGAGCACAAAGCCTGACCTGTAAGGGTCTGATGATGTAGCCCCAGTGAGCTTGAGGCTGAAAGATCAGGAAGGGGTAGAGTTCATGAGGGACACAAAGACAGGCATGGACATGAAAGCTAAACACGGATCTGGCACTACTCAGGAAGTCCTGGATATCTGGCTTTCAGGAAGGGTGATGACAACTGCTAGGGTGAAGAATGGGTTCCAAAATACCCAGAAAACTGAATTGTGAGGGCACTTCAAGAGCCTTTAGATCCCCCTGCAGACTATGTGAGGGGCTGCAGGTTGAACCTGCATCAATGCAGCTGCTCATGTCTGAAATCTCAGTACCGTATGGCAAGGTGGGAGATGAAGATAGGAGAATCCCTAGAAACTCGTGGACTAGGTAGCCTGGTACACGCAGTGGCGAACAAAGGGAGCCCCTGCCTCAAACAAGTTGGACCCAAGGACTGACACCGAGGCTGCCCTCTGATCTTCACATGTACGTCCGGGCACAATACCCACATTCACACCCATCACACGCATACACACACACACACACACACACACACACACACACGTATACACAAAGTTTAAAATACATATTGTTTTGCTTTTATTTTATTTTATTTTATTTTATTTTGGTTTTTTGAGGTAGGGTCTCACTCTAGCCCAGGCTGACCTGGAATTCACTATGTAGTCTCAGAGTGGCCTCGAACTCACGGCGGTCCTCCTACCTCTGCCTCCCGAGTGCTGGGATTAAAGGCGTGCACCACCACGCCCGGCTTTGTTTTGCTTTTAATAACAATTATGAAAAGTTGATCTAAAGGACAAAGATTATTTTTACTAAGGTAACTACTGAGCAAGCCTGGCATGGTGGTGCACGCCTTTAATCCCAGCACTCGGGAGGCAGAGGTAGGAGGATTGCCTTGAGTTCGAGGCCACCCAGAGACTACATAGTGAATTCCAGGTCAGCCTGGGCTAGAGTGAGACCCTACCTCAAAAACAACAACAAAAGATGGGCTGGAGAGATGGTTCAGTAGTTAAAGGCACTTGCTTGAAAAAGCCAGTGGCCCAAGTTTGATTCCCCAGTACCCACGTAAAGCCAGATGCACAAAGTGGAACATGTGTCTGGAGTTCATTTGCAGTGGCAGTTTCTCTTACCAGTTACTTTTGCATTGCCATTACCAAAATGCCTGACAGAAGCAACTTAAGGAAGGGAAGGTCTGTTTTGGCTCGTGGGTGCAGAGGGATTTCAGTCCATGCTAGTAGGGAAGGCAGGATGGTGGGGGCAAGTGGGGGAGGGCAGCTGTTCACATCATGGCAGACCAGACAGTGGAGAGCTGGAACTAGGGGGCAGGCCCCGTCTCAATGACCTGTGTCCATCAGCCAGGTACTACATCCTAAAGGAAGAGAGATTGTGGACTCACCAGGGCCTCTTGCCACTGCAAACAATCTCCAGATGCATGTGCCACTTTGTGCATCTGGCTTGATATGGATAGTGGGGACTTGAACCCAGACCATCAGGCTTGGCAAGCAGGTGCCCTTAACCAGTGAGCCATCTCTCCAGCCCTAGAATTCATTCTTTGTAGTTTGCACTCACGGAGCTATTTAAAAGGAAGGATGACTCCCTATATAATGTAATGGGCTGTCTTCTGACTCTTCCTGCATCTACTTTCGCGCTTATACATGGCTCTTTTCACTTGTATGCTTCAGTATGTGACAGCCTGTCTTGGCACTCACTCACTAGTTTATCGTCGGGGACAGGAAACCAAGGAGCCAGACTGGCCAACATCCTAATTCCCTTAAGACTGAGGGAATTATACACAGAGGGAATTGGAACATTCACTTAGAAACTGCTTTGGCTAAAATGCATTAGCCACTCACTTGGGGCCACAAGTCACTTTGGATTCCAGGAAGAGCAAAGCCTCGATTGGCCCAATTGAGGGCAATTATCCGTGGAGGCGAGACTGCACCCTGGAGCAGGAGTGGCCCCTCATAGAAGCCAGCTTGATCCCCCCAAGGGATGATAGCAAGAAGGACTTCTTTGGACCACTGTGCAGAGCCAGCTCTGGGGAGATGATCGGCTAGAACACATCTCCATGGGACTGCTTAACTTCATGCCCCTTGCCTAATTCTTCTCCGTTTAAACCCGAAACTCAGGTCAGCATCCCCAAACACAGACTTGGGGGTCGCTGGACCTCTTTATCACTTTTTACCATCATGACCACATTGACTAAATCCCCTTTCTCTGCTTTTCGCCAATACTCATCTCTTTAAAGGGTGCATTGGGATGGGAGCCAAGCCTAACATTTAAGAAGTATTTGCCCTAAACTCTGGCTATGGTGCCAGGGCAGCATGGAAGGCTAAAGGAGAAATCTGAACTGGGTTTAATCTGGCTTTCTCAAACAGAAAGGTGGGAGAGAGTTGAGCCATGCAAGGCCATGGATGGATCTCCTGAATACTATGTTAAACAAAGAAGCCAGTGATGGTTTCGTGGTTAAGGCACTTGCCTGTAAAGCCAAAGGACCCCGGTTCAATTCCCCAGGACTCACGTAAGCCAGATGCATAAGGGGGCGCATGCATCCGGAATTCGTTTGCAGTGGCTGGAGGCCCTGACGCATCCATTCTCTCTCTCTCTCTCCCTCTCTCTCTCTCTCTACCTGTTTCTGTATCTCTTTCTCTCTCTCTCTCTGTTAAATAAATAAATAAAAATAAATAATAAAAAGGCCACCACACTCGGGCCTAAGGACCCTGGTTCGAGGCTTGGTTCCCCAGGACCCACATTAGCCAGATGCACAAGGGGGCGCAAGTGTCTGGAGTTCGTTTGCAGTGGCTGGAGGCCCTGGCGCGCCCATTCTCTCTCTCTGTCTCTCTCTCTGCCTCTTTCTAAAAAAAAAAAGGCCACACTCTACATCTATGAAGTTCAAAGTTGAGACAGACTTGGCCTGATGAAGGTGAGGAGAGCTTGGGTAGGCCTCTTGCTTAGAATATTGCAGATTCCTCTTTTGAAGCCCGAGGATCACCTTGCAGGTTGGTGTCAGAGGCAGGAGTGGAGTTCCTTCCTCACCAGCCTATTCTCCTTGCTTTGAGCATGGGGGTGCAGGGCCCTTACCTGGGTCGTGGCTGTGGCTATCCCAGACCTGTAGGTCTTCTGTACCTGTCTCAGGAGTGTGAGCTGAGAGCAGACGGAAGTTTAAGTAGCTGGTGAGCCAGGCCAAGGGATAGGCCAGGGACAGAGGGGCTGGGCAAAGTGAGCTGGAGATGGGAGCAAGCTGTTGGAGGCTGGGCCACTTCTGCTAATGCAAGAGCAGAGGTGAGACCGGGAGGGCAAGGGCTGTGCCCTGGAGGCCTGAGGAGGGTAAGGCCATGAGTCATGTGCACTAGCAACTTGTGCCGAGAGCCTGACTTCCCGAAACTACCGCAAATCCACGTAAGCTTGAGCGTGTTTGTGTGTCCATAGGTGGGTCTGCACCTCCGGCTGTGTGTTTGTGATTGCACGTGTGTGTGCGCATGTGCGTGTGCGCATGTGTGCGAACTTAGGTCCAGGTGCCTGTGTATGAGTGTGTCAGTGTGTGTGAGGGTCTCTGCTCTATGTGAACATCTCTAAAGTCATGGACAGAGGCCACAGTTTGGCTTCGATCTCCCAGGGCGCCCTAGCCACCCCAGGACGTCTGTTCCCAATTCCAAGGCAAACTCCTGCGGTTTCCACCCTGGCAGCAAAGTCTCTGGGCTGCGGTAGACCTGTCACCCTTTAGTGAGGGTCTTGATGTTCTTCAGAGACATTTTAAATCCCCCTGGCGCTCTGCTCGCCTTCCTGAGCAGATACCCTGGTTTCTGAAGGCTGCTAACGCGGCGTTTGTTGTTGGTTTTCTATACAGAAGAGAGCATTAAACTGAGGGTCCCGTGCCTGCTACGCAAACTTGCGATCCTGGAACCACATTTCCAGCCCATTTTAAAACTTCCTTTCTTGAGACAGGGCCTTACTAAATTGTGAGGGCAGGTCTTGAACTTGTGTCTTGAACAGGCCTGGCTATAATGTGGCTTTTCAATTATTCCTGAAGGAATTCTGAGGATGGCTCAGTGTCAGAGGCCTCTGAGGGAGTCTGCTCATTCCATGGAGATTCCAGGGAGCTGGCAACGTTCCTAAGGAATCTGCTCTTCCTGAGACAACTCTTGAATTCAGGGAACTCTCTGGAAATGCCAATCATTTTCCCCTAATTCCCCTTTCTTGAAGACTGTGGAGGTCTTAGACATCCAGACTAAATGTAAAGTTTGCACTGGGGTTTTCCAGGCAGGTCCCAACTCTGCCACTAGCCAGCTGTGAGACCCTGTCTGTCTCTTCCCACCAGGTACTCTCAGGTTCCCATAGGCCTGGGCCTGAGCACCCACTTGTTGGGAATGGTAAGGTGCCCGCTGCAGAAGGTGGCAGCCACTGACGGGGTTGGTGAAGGCATGAGGATGGGTCTTTCTGTCCCTTTCACTTCCCTTAAGCACATGGTTCCCTGGGCATGTCCTGGGAGTCAGAGGAATGCCAGAGCAGGAAGAGGTGGCAGCCAAGAGAGGTACGGGAACTCAGCAAGGTGGCACACATGGGCCCTGGCCCCAGTTGATCTCTCCTACTTTTACCTCTATTTTTCCTAGATACCCTAGTTCCCAGTCCCTCAGGGCATTGCTGGCATGGTGACCAGGAATTAGTCACAAGGTTTTCCAGGCCAAGGGCTGCACGGCCAGACACACACAGTTGGCTGAGCCAGGCAGCCTTCAGGTGCTAATCTCACCACTTATTCTACAAAAGGGAGAAAACAACCCCTCCAGGGTGGGTGATGCCAGGTCTGAGGGGCAGGACAGTGGGACCAGGCTGAGTCAAGGCTGAGGGCATTCACAGGCAAGGAGCTGGGCTGCTGGGTGAATCCTGTCAGGCGGGCCTGGCCAGCACCTCCTCTGCCAGCTCTCTCCAGTTATGCCCAGCAACCTCAGGTGGGGGCCCTCTCTTCCCTTGTGGGACTTAAGAGGGCATCTCCTTACAGCTTCTGGAGAGCCAGCTGTGCCTCTCAGTCATAGCAACTTTTACCCAAGTGGACACCAAGCCTTTGTTTGAACTCAAGAACAGATCTTAAAGCACAAGGGCCCCTCACATCTTTGTGCAGCAGAGTACGCATACATAAGGGTATGGCAGAGGGGGGTGCTTGTGTAGAGAGAACCCATGTACTATACACTCAGGTATGTTCTGCCCTCCCCTCCGCCACCCCGCACCCCAAAGAAGTTTCTAGGTCTGGTAAATACCAAGAACGATGAAAGCTTTTATCAGCCATAAAGAAGAATGAAATTATGTTCTTTGGAAAATGGATGCCACTAAATATAATTATATTAAGTGAATTGAGTCTTAAAAATACAAATATCCAGCCAGGCGTGGTGGCACACGCCTTTAATCCCAGCACTCAGGAGGCAGAGGTAGGCGGATCACTATGAGTTCGAGGCCACCCTGAGACTACATAGTGAATTCCAGGTCAGCCTGGGCTAGAGTGAGACCCTACCTCAAAACAAACAAACAAGCAACAAACATCAAACAAACAAATATCCCATTTCTCTCATTTGTGGGTCTAGATGTGAACATCAAATCATGTGGCACTTGACATAAATGCAGAAGTGAAAGTGCTGGGAAACAAAGGGGGCCAGTGAGAGGGGAGCACAGGAGAGGGAAGTGGGGGATGTGCTCACAGTGCACTGTATGCATGCATGAAAATGGCCTGATGCAACCCTACGTATTAATGTTTAAAAGCCACATGTATAAATAATTTTAAAATCATACACACAGAAAAAATACTACATTGGAACTCTATCCCCCTGAACTTCAGAATGGGACTATTGAGACAGAGGGGATATATATGTATATATTATATATACATATATATTTTCATATATATGCAAGCAGAGAGAGGAGGAGAGAGACAGAGAGACAGGGGAGACTGGGCACACCAGGACCTCTAGCCACTGCAAGCAAACTCCAGATGCATGCGCGCCACTTTGTGCATATGGCTTTACGTGGGTACTGGGGAATTGAACCTGGGTCGTTAGACTTTGCAGGCAAGTGCCTTAACCACTGAGCAATCTCTCCAGCCCTAGACAGGAGGCTTTTTTTCTTTTAAAAATTGTAAGAGAGAATGTGAGAGAGAGAAAGAGGCAGACAGAGAGAGAGAATGGGTGCGCTAGGGCCTCAACCACTGCAAACAAACTCCAGACGCATGTGTCCCCTTGTGCATCTGGCTTTACATGGGTACTGGGGAATCGAATGTGGCTCCTTAGGCTTTGTTGGAAAGCTCCTTAGCCACTGAGCCATATCTCCAGCTCCAGACAGAAGGTTTTTTTTTTGTTTTGTTTTGTTTATTTATTTATTTATTTGAGAGTGACAGAGAGGAGGCAGAGAGAGAGAGAGAGAGAGAGGGTGCGCCAGAGCTTCCAGCCTCTGTAAACGAACTCCAGATGCATGCGCCCCTCTTGTGCATGTGGCTAACGTGGGTCCTGGGGAACTGAGCCTCGAACCGGGGTCCTTAGGCTTCACAGGCAAGCGCTTAACTGCTAAGCCATCTCTCCAGCCCCAGACAGAAGGTTTTTTAAGAGGCAATTCACTTAAAATGAGGCCATGGAGGGGCTCAGCCAATATGGCTGGTGCCTTTATAAAGAGAGATTAGAACACACACAGAGTGGAGATCGAATGAAGATGCAGACTAAAGACTGCCATTGCGAGCCAAGGAGAGAGGCCTGGGGAAGGAGCCAAGCCCACCCCCAGATCAGACTTCCAGCTGCAGAACTGGAGGACATGAGCGCCTGCTGTCTAGCCATGTGCTCAGTGGTACTTGGTCAGGACGGCCCTCGCAGACAAGTTCCCCTAGGACTCAGCACTGTCTCCCCAGAGACTGACACCTCACACCGTAGATGCACCTGCCTGCTCTCTCGTGTTCCGTGTATGGAACTCTGTGGCACATGCCCTTTAGCGTCTGGTTTTTTTTCTTTTTTCTTTTTTCCACTCCATGTTACATCTGTGGGATTCATCTCTGCTGTCATGTGCAGCCGTGCTTTGTTTGCTGTCGTTGCCATAGAGTAGTCGTGGCATAAATTACCATGATGCCGTGATTCAGTCTGCTGGAGACGAGGGTCCGGGGAGCGCCCCTCTGGGACTATTATAAAGAGACATGCTAGGGTGCTCCCGGTGCCTGCCTTTGACAACCATGGGCTCATGGTGCCATTGGTTGTACATCCGGGAATGGGATCATGGCTTCTGAGTGGATCAGTGTTAGTAGATACTGTCAAGCAGTGTCCCTGAGATCTGTCATCTTACACTCTCCCTGCAATGATGACGTTTTCATCTTGTTCATTCCAGCTATTCTGGTGGCAGAATGACTCACACTTGTCCAAGTAGAGACCTCAACTTTTTCAGCATGAGTGTAAGGAGTTGTAAAATTTGGGCTGGAGAGATGAGTTAGCGGTTAAGGTGCCTGCCTTTGAAGCCTAAGGACCCAGTATCCATGTAAAGCCAGATGCATAAGGTGGCACCTGTGTCTGGAGTTCGTTTGCACTGGCTAGAGGCCCTGGCGCACCCATTTCTCTATATATACCTGCCTTTTTCTCTTTTTCTCCCTCCCAAATAAATAAATTAACTTAAAAAAACTTTTAAAATTTATCATTTGTAGATGTGGTTATATAAAGATGATAATTTATGTAAATTACATTTGCATATAGATCCAATAGAATATGAATACCATAATGGTTCGCTTTTCATCTTCATCCATTTTAAACATATCAGTGGGATCATTATTAGTTCAAAATATTGTGATGCCCTGTCCCACTGGATTTGCTTTTGTTTTCTAACTCCTAAAGAGTCTTAGCCTACAGAAAAATTTTCAGTGCCAGGGATGGGATACCTTCCAGTGAGTTGGTGGCCAGGGAGGTCCCTGATGCCCCCCCCAAACATTATAGGCCATTGCCGAGGCCCTTGGTTTCCCACCAGGAATAGATGGTAAGACCCTATTGCTGAAGACTCCACATACTTGGGCTACAAGGCCACTGAGAAATCTGCTGGAACTGAGCTGATAACCTCTTCCATGTAGACCAGCTGACAGAAAGCTAGAAGAAGCCATTCTGCATGCAGTTCAATGGAGAGAGAGAAATCACCAGTGAGGATACTCAACAGTGAACACTGAAAGCCTTATATTTGGCCAGCCAGGCCAAATGAGCCAATAGGTGCAATAGTCTGTCTGTCATGGTGGAAACCAACTGCCCACTAATTGGACTAGAGGCCCGTTCCATGGGAGGGAATATATCCCTGATACTGAAAACTTAAAACAGGGGTAGTCATGAGCCCTAGGGGTGTAACGTCTGCTGCTACCTGGCTAAATGTATATACTATGCTTATCAAACTGCCCAGTAAGCACTTCTCTTAATGTTCATACCCTTATGTTAATGCTACTCTCACTTTTGGTAGAGAATCTTCTCTTTTCAGATGGTGGTGACCTTGGGATGGCTCAGAAGGCATCACGGTGCTGGGAAGAAGTGACAGGAGTGCTCAGCACTGCAATATCTCTATCACACCTTCTAAGGCTTGGGGTCTATTGCAGAAGAGATGGCGGAAAGAATGTAAGAGCCAAAGGAAGGGTAGGACTCCTTACAACGTGCTCCCCCCAGACACAAAATGGCCCTGGATATCCATGACCTCACAGTGCCTGACACTACCTACACAAGACTATCATAATAGGAGGAAAAGATCATGACATCAAAATAAAAGAGAGACTTATTGAGAGGGGGAGGGGATATGATGGAGAATGGAGTTTCAAAGAGGAAAGGGGGGGAGGGAGGGCATTACCATGGGATATTTTTATAATCATGGAAGTTGTTAATAAAAAGAAATTGAAAAGAAAAAAAAAAGAAGTTTGAAGAAGGAAAAAAAGTTTTAGCCTAAGTAATGCACATTTGTGCATGAAAGCCTGTTGCAGGGTAAGCTCACTTATTCATTCCCTCCCTGTTTCATGCCTCAGTTCATTCAATCATAATTTGTTGAGTAATACATGCTTAGTGCTGGGGACACAATGGTGAGCTGCCAAAAAAAAATCCAAAACCCTCTGGTTGGGCTGGAGAGATGGCTCAGTGATTAAAGCACTTGCCTGCAAAGCTAGTAACCCAGATTCCATTCCCCAGTACCCATGTCAATAAAGCCAAATGCTCAAAGTGGCACATGCATCTGGAGTTTGTTTACAGTGGCTAGAGGACCTGGTGTGCCCATACTGTCTGTCTGTCTCTGTTCTCTCTGTCTCTCTTTGTATACAATTAAATAAGTAAATAAAATAAACCCTTTTGTCAAGCCAGGGGTGGTGGCACACATCTTTATTCCCAGCACACAGGAGGCAGAGGGAGGAGGATCGACACGAGCTTGAGGCTACGCTGAAACTACATAGTGAATACCAAGTCAGCCTGGGCTAGAGCAAGGTCTTACCTTGAAAACAAACAAACAACAACAATAACAAAAAACAAACAAAAAAAAACAACAACAAAAAAAAGCTCTCTTGTCCTCATACAGCTGATGTTCTAGCTTCTCTATAAAGGAAATAAATAGGTACCACACATGCTTGGTGCTAAATTTGGGGAAAGATAAAGTAAAGGGTTTTAGGGCTAATGGGAAGGGCGAGAAATTTTAGATACAGAGGTCAGAGAAGACCTCCCTGAGAAGATGACGTAATGACTTCAAGAGACAAAAGAGACCAATACACATATAAAAAATACTCGACATCCAGGCGTGGTGACACATGCCTTTAATCCCAGCACTCAGGAGGCAGAGGTAGGAGGATCGCCATCGCCATGAGTTCGAGGCCACCCTGAGACTACATAGTGAATTCCAGGTCAGCCTGGGCAAGAGCAAGACTCTACCTTGGAAAAACAAACAAACAAACAAAAACAATAACAAAAAAAAGGAGGTCCAGTGGTGGAATTAGTTAGGACATGGTACTTATATAAAAAACACTGAGGGGTTGGAGATATGGTTTAGCAGTTAAGGCATTTGCCTGCAAAACCAAAGGACCCCGGTTCGATTTCCTGAGACCCACATTAACCAAATGCACGAGGGGGTGCAGCTAGGAGTTTGTTTGCAGTGGCTGGAGGCCCTGGTGCACCCATTCTCTCTCTCTCACCCCCCTTTCTCTTCCAAATAAATAAATAAATAATAAACACTGATGAAGGACCAGCAATCTAAATGTGTACAAAGGCCCTGGACTGAGAAAGAATCTCGTGTGTCAGAGGAATGACGAGTCAGGAGGCCAAAAAAGATGGCCAGAAAAGAAGGATGTGGTAAGAAAAGGACAGAGCTTTACTCTTCTGTATTGAAAATTCATGTTTTGGCCTGGGTGTGGTGGTACACACCTATAATCCCAGCACTCCAGAGGCTGAGGCAGGAGGACTGAGAATTTGAGGCCAGCTTTGCAAGATGAATGGGAGGAAGGAAGGGAAGTAGGGAAGGAAGGAAAATGCATGTTTTGATTAAATTGTTTTCCTTTTATCTTTGTCTTGTGTGTGTGTGTGTGTGTGTGTGTGTGTATTTTCCAGGTAAAGTCTCACTCTAACCCAGGCTGACTTGGAACTCACTCTGTAGTCCAAGGCTGGCTTTGAACTCATGGCAGTCCTCCTACCTCTGCCTCCTAAATGCTGGGATTAAAGGTGTGTACCACCATGCCTGGTTTAAATTATTTTTCAAATCTCCTTTAAGACACTAAGTATTTAAACTACCTTTTAGACTGTTAACAATTTATCAAGACAAATTTTATTTTATCTTGATATTTTTATTTATTTGGGAGCAGACGCAGAGAGAGTGCATGGGTACATCAGGGCCTCTTGCCACTGCGTGTGAATTCAGATGCATGTGACATTTGGGACATCTGGCTTTACGTGGATACTGGGAAATTGAACCTGGGCCAGCAGGCTTTGCAGGCAAGTGCCTTTAATGGCTGAGTTATCTCCCAAGCCCCTAAGACAACATTTAGTAATAATGAAACACCAAGGAACTGGAATGGGCCTTCCCCCACCATTGGTTCTATGAGTTAATTCACCTACTGCTAAAAGGATCAGGATGTAGCACCCATCAGTGAACCAAACTGCCTTTGTTAGTGATGTCAGCTTCTGCTTAGAGGCTGGGGAGATGACTGGCAAAGCCTGCAGACCAGAGTTCGATCATCCTTACGCCTCATGTAAAGCTGGACCTAAAGCAGCACACGCATCTGTGATGCCAATGCCCCACAACAATGGGAGGCAGAGCCAGGCAAAGCTGGCAAGCAGCAGCAGCAGCAGCAGCAAGAGAGACCCTGTCTCAAAAGGAAGAAGAGCTAGAGACATGGCTTAGCCATTAAGGCACTTGCCTGTAAAGCCTAAGGACCCAACTTCGATTCCCCAGGACCCACGTAAAGCCAGGTGCACAAGGTGGCGCATGCGTGTGGAGTTCATTTGCAGTGACTAGAGGCCCTGGCATGCCCATTCTCTCTCTCTCTTTTCCTCTCTCTCTCTCTGCCTCTCTTTCTCTCTCTCTATTGTTCAAGTCAGATGGGAACGGAAGAACTTTCCCCCAGCAGTGTTGCTCAGTTTCTCGGGTTTTCGGTGTCCATGGCAGCAATCACATGATGATGTGTTACCAGAATCGATTTCTCAATTACCAGGATATTTATCGCAGCAGCAGTCACAGTACTCCTATCTGGTGAAAAACAAATTGGAAGCCACCTGGCTTACCTCCTTGACCACAGAGGGTCACTCACAGTCCCTTGGCTCAGAGCCCTGAAGATCCGTGCTCCCAGGCAATGCGCTGGGGTGGGGATTTGGGACAAAGACAAATATTTCTTGCATAATGAGGGAGAAAGAATGTGGAAGGAAAGGTCGGAAGGAAGAAACCAGGTTTGAAAGGGGGAGTTCTGGGGAAAGAACAGGGGAGTGCTGAGAGTCCAGAAACAGCTGCCCTTAAATAATTTTGTATGGGACCCCCCAGAAAGCTGTCTTGCATCACTGATCCAACCCACTGGGCTCATAGCACAGTGCAGAAGGGGAGTGTGGGAGCTCTGGGGATTCCACATATTATCTATGTGTTCTTCATGCCAGCTTGACTAAGCCTCAACTCTTCATCTGTAAAACAGGGATAAGAATAAGGAAGCGGGGGCTGGGCAGAGCTCAGTTGTCAATAACGTGCTTTCACACAAACATGAGGACCTGGGTTCAGATCCTCAGCACCCACGTAAAAGCCGGGCATGGCATCATGTGCCTGTATTTCCAGTGCTGGGTGGCAGAGAGAAGAGAATCCCTGGGGATTGCTGGCTGGCTAGTCTCACCTTAATTGACAAGCTCCAAGTTCAATGAAAGAATCTGTCCCAAAAATAAGGTGGAAACATACTTGGGCTGCAAGGCCACTGAGAAATCCTGCTGGAACTGAGCTGATAACCTCCTCCATGTAGACCAGCTGACAGGAAGCTAGAAGAAGCCATGCTGCATGCAGTTCAATGGGAGAAAGAGAAATCAACAGTGAAGATACTCAACAGTGGACACTGCAAGACTTATATTTGGCCAGCCAGGCCAAATGAGCCAACGGGTGCAATAGTGGCATGTCTGTCATGGTGGAAACCAACTGCCCTCTAATTGGACTGGAGGCCCGCTCCATGGGAGGGAATATATCCCTGATAATGAAAACCTAAAACAGGGGTAGTCATGAGCTGTAGGGGTGTAATGTCTGCTGCTGTCTGGCTAAATGTATATGCTATGCTTATCAAATTGCCCAGTAAGCACCTCTCTTAATGTTCATACCCTTATATTAATGCTACTCTCACTTTTGGTAGAGAATCTTCTCTTTTCAGATGGTAGTGACCTTGAGATGACTCAGAAGGCATCATGGTGCTAGAAAGAAGTAACAGAGGAGTGCTCAGCACTGCAATATCTCTATCACACCTTCCAAGGCTCAGGGTCTATTGTGGAAGAGGTGGCGGAAAGAATGTAAGAGCCAAAGGAAGGGTAGGACTCCTTACAACGTGCTCCTCCAAACACAAAATGGCCTGGATATCCATGACCTCACAGTGCCTGATACTACCTACACAAGACCATCATAATAGGAGGAAAAGATCATGACATCAAAATAAAAGAGAGACTTATTGAGAGGGGGAGGGGATATGATGGAGAATGGAGTTTCAAAGAGGAAAGGGGGGGGAGGGAGGGAATTACCATGGGATATTGTTTACAATCATGGAAGTTGTTAATAAAAAAATTTTGAGAAGAAAAAAAAAATAAGGTAGAGGGCCAGGTGTGGTGGTGCACGCCCTTAATCCCAGCACTGGGGAGGCAGAGGTAAGAGGATCACTATGAGTTCAAGGCCACCCTGAGAATACAGAGTGAATTGCAGGTCAGCCTGGGCTACAGTGAGACACTACCTCGAAACAACAACAACAACAAAAAGAAACAATGGTGGAGACAATTGAGGAAGACACCTGATATCAACCTCTGGCACGCACCCACACATATGTGAACATGCATACACACACACACACACCAAAGAAGAATGAGTTGCCCAGAATTTTGGTGCATGCTTGTAATTCTAGCACTTAACAGGCTGAGGCAGGAGGATCACCAACCTGGAGTACTTTGAGAATTCGTAGCTCAAGGAAAAAAAAAGAAAGGAAGGAAGGAAGGAAGGAAGGAAGGAAGGAAGGAAGAAAGGAAGGAAGAAGAAAGAAAGAAAGAAAGAAAGAAAGAAAGAAAGAAAGAAAGAAAATAAGAGTTTTACCCAACGGTCCAGCACATGGCAAGTGCTAAGAGAATCCTCTGTGCTACTCTGCTAATACTTTCTTTTCATCCCCTCTGACTGTCATCACCATGTTTTCAATGGCAGACCCCATTTCTTAGGTATCACCTGGGGGTGACAGACTCTGCAAGGGCAGGACTTCCCAAACATCACCATCATCTAGTCTACTTCTTCCTTCCTTCCTTCCTTCCTTCCTTCCTTCCTTCCTTCCTTCCTTCCTTCCTTCTTTCTTTCTTTCTTTCTTTCTTTCTTTCTTTCTTTCTTTCTTTCTTTCTTTCTTTCTTGAGGAAGGATCTCACTGTAGCTCAGGCTGACCTAGAGTTCATCATGTTGTCTCAGGGTGGCCTTGAACTCACGGCGCTCCTCCTATCTCTGCCTCCTGAGTGCTGGGAGTAAAGGCATGTGTCACCAAGGCCGGCTCACCATCTGGTTTTCCATCACTTAAGAGCAGTCTCAGTTTTGGTACCCCTTGTGTGAGAGGGGCTTCTGGGTACTGAACTCACCTACCCAATGAGAGCCCTGTCCAAGCTATATTCCGTTTCTGGCTTCTGTGGCTCAGGGTGGAGGCAGGTGCTCTAAAATCAGGCCAACCTGCTTCAAACTCCAGCTCTGCCCCTCAGGCACTGGGGAGACCTTAGGCTGCATCTCCAAGCCTCTGCTTCCTCCTCTGTGAAGGGGAGCTCACGCTACTTCTGCTCTGAAGTGCAGTTGGCATGACTGAGTGAGTCATAGGCCAGCTCAGCCCCCATCCATTACAGCTCTCGGGATTAACGCATGAGCTGCAGCTAACATCAAGAGGCCTGACTGTTCTCCAGCGCCGCTCTTTCCTACCAGGTAGCCATGCCAGGTGCTGCGGTCAGCTTCGTGTTGCTGTCAGAAAACACCCGACCAAGAGCAGCTTGTGAGAGGAAAGGGTTTATTTTGGCTTACAGACTCGAGGGGGAGGTTCCATGACGGCAGGGGAAAACGATGGCACGAACAAAGGGTGGACATCATCCCAAACATCACCTGACCAACATCAGGTGGACCATAGCAGCAGGACAGCATGCCAAACACTGGCTGTAACACCCACAAGCCCGCCCCCAACAATACACGGCATTCAGGAGGCTCCAGTTTCCAAATTGCCACCAGCTGGGGACCTAGCATTCGGAACACATACGTTTATGGGGGACACCTGAATCAAACCACCACACCAGGTTATAACCTTTCCAAGCCTCAGTTTCCCCATTTTGACATGAAGTCTTCACCCATCCCCAGTGGAGGTCAAATGACACTGCCCTTTCTTGGACAATAGGGAGACAGCCTGTGTCTCTCACTGCTCCATATGAACTTGCAAGAATGGTTCAACACGAGACTGGTGAGGAGGGGTCAGGGTTGTGGTCCGGGCAGGAGGAGAGCTGGGCTGGGAGACAGCTCAGGTCTGGAAACCAGAGGGCAAGAGCCTGCTCCAAAGTGCTGACAACAGAATGGTTTCAGTGGTCCCTTTGGAGGGGGTGAAGAGTGGAGGATAAGGGAGGATGGGGGAGACAGAGGGAGCTGGGGGCGGGCTGACTGGGTGACGGGAAGGAGACACAGAATTCCTGGAAGACAGGAGGAAAAGGTGTGGGTGTTCAGATAGGTAGGGCAGGAGGAAGGCCACTAAGCACATCAGCCCATGGCTCAGAACAAGGGTTCCTTTAATGCCCCACCACGCTCCCAGGGCTACTGCATAGCTGAATCTTATCAAGCCCAACCTGTGTTTATCCTTTTCCAAGTCACCTCTTGCCTGGAAAGTGGCTGGGTCTGTCAGTGACACGGCAGCTGCCCCTCTGTCACGGCCGGCTCCTGCCTGGGTGCAGGGGATGCAGACTTAGAGGGCTTAGGGGGATCCCTTGAAACACTTTCATAAGCCCGTTACACTTGGCTGGGCTCAGAGCTGGGCAGCAAATATCTGGATTTTAAGCCAGCTCTGCCACCTGCCTGTTAGGTACTCCTCACCTGACCCAGGCCTCAGTTTCCCCACCTTCACCCAGGGAAGGGTAGACCTGGGCAACACTTCACTGCTTCTCCTGTCTCTCTACACCCAAACCACATAGGCTTTGATCAGTGCAGGTCCCAGGTCCCCATCCTGGAGCTAGGAGAGTCAGGTGGGCACCTGAGGATCTGTGTTGCATCTGCTGCCAGGGGCTTCCACGAGCAATCAGAAGGAACTCTTAGACACTTGGTCTTGAGCCTGCCATTCTGCTCCTGGCATGGGCTCCTAGGCCAGTTCTATTGCCCCTCAAGCCTCACATTCCCCCTATCCAGAATAGAAAAGGTTAAAACTAAAGATAGGGGCTGGGTACATTTCTTTTTTGAATAATAATAATTTCTGATTTTTATTTATATTTTATGTTCATTTGAGAAGTGAGAGAGAGTCAGACAAAGAGAGAAAGAGAGAGAGAGAGAGGGAGAATGGGTGCACCAGGGCCTCCAGCCACTGCAAATGAACTCCAGATGCATGTGCCACCTTGTGTGTCTGGCTTACGTGGGTCCTGGGGAATTGAACCTGGGTCCTTAGGCGTTGCAGGCAAGCGCCTTAACCACTAGACCATCTCTCTCTAGCTCTACGTTTCTTGATATGTACAGCAGTTACTTTATCATTACAGGGACAAATGCCCAACCAAAATGTGAGAAAATGATTTTTTAAAATTTTTTTCTCAATTTTTATTAACATTTTCCATGATTATAAAAAATATCCCATGGTAATATGCTCCCTCTCTCCAACTTTTTAAAAAAAAAATTATTTCTGTATTTGAGAGAGAGAGAGAGAGGCAAATAGAAAGGAGACAGAATGGGCATGCCAGGGCCTCCAGCCACTGCAAACGAACTCCAGACACATGTGCCACTTTGTGCGTCTGGCTTACTTGGGTCCTGGGGAAACAAATCTAGGTGCTGTGGCTCTGCAGGCAAGTGTCTTAACCATTAAGCCATCTCCTCAGCCTGGGAGAGAAAGATTTTTTTCAGGCTTACAGTTTTTGTAGGAAGCTTTATCATGGTGGGAAGCTGGTTCTGAACACACAGTAGAGCTGGACTAATCCACCCCAGGGTTCACCCCAGGTAACAACACCTCCTTTCCTTCTCTGGAAGCTTCCATAGCTCCCACTACTCTGAGAGGAAACCCAGACTCTTCATGCAGCCTTCCAGACATCCATGCTCTACCACACACTTACCAGTCCCATCTCCTACTGCTTTGCACATCTACTTTTATCAAACTAGTCCTTTTGCTTGGTCCCAGACTGCCGGGATTTCCTACTTGTGGGCAGCAGTAAAATAAAATAGGGTCATAAAAAAAGGTAGGTCTAAGCCGGGCGTGGTGGCGCACGCCTTTAATCCCAGCACTCGGGAGGCAGAGGTAGGAGGATTGCCGTGAGTTCAAGGCCACCCTGAGACTACAGAGTGAATTGCAGGTCAGCCTGGGCTAGAGTGAAACCCTACCTCGGAAAACCAAAAAAAAAAAAAAAAAAAAAGGTAGGTCTACTAGGGGCAGCTTCTCAAGATACCTGCATGGTTTGCGGTTTGGAGCAAGTCACATTCACATCTGAAGTGAGAATTATACCCCCATAGCCCTGAGTGTGGCATAAGATCAAGGGCGGGATGGGCCAAACTGCCCCCAGCACTCCCCAGGCACTTAATACAGATAGCTTCTTCTTGTTCCTCTTTATCCTCCTCTGTCAATCCAGGGATTTAAACATGGGAAGTCATCCCCCCCGCCCCCCGTGTAGTAGCTACTTTCCCATTACTATGACAAAATACTTGACAAAGCAACTGAAGGAAGGGAGGAAGGCAGGCTTCACTTTGGCGTGCGTTTGATGGGACCACTAGGATGGCGAGAGGCGGTGGTGAACGTCGCTCCAGCTCTGTTGGCAGAAGTATGAGGCAGCAGGTCGCATTACATCATAGCAGGAAGCAGAGAGAGATGAGTGCTGGCACTCAGCTACCTTTCTCCTTTTGTATTTTTATTTTTAGAGAGAGTGAGAGAGAGAGAGAGAGAGAGAGAGAGAGAGAGAGGGAGGGAGGGAGGGAGGGAGGGAGAGAGAATTGGCACGCCCGGACCTCAGCCACTGAAATAGAACTCCAGATGCCTGCGCCTCCTAGTGGTCATGCGTGACCTTGCGCTTGCCTCACCTTTGTGTGTCTGGCTAACACGGGATCAGGAGAGTAGAACATGGGTCCTTGGGCTTCTCAGGCAACGGACTTAACTGCTTAGCGATCTCTCCAGCCCTGGCTTTCTCCTTTTTTTTACTCAGTCTCAGACCCCAGCCCATGGAGTGGTGCCAACCACACTCAAGGTGGGTCTTCTCAGTTAACTTCTCTGGAAACACTCTCTCTCTCACGCACACTTTCTTAAGGAAGATCAACCTTGTCAACTTGACACTGAGACGCATCACTTTAAATCATGACATTCTATCCCTGGCTTCTACAGTACCATTTTCATTTCAGCATGCTAAATGCGTTTAGTCCACCTCTAGAAGTCCCTAAAGTCTGTTCAAAAGTATAAGCCTTTTCTGAGACTCAAGACAAAATATTAACTGTGAGCCTCTCTATATAAATGGCCTGGGACAGACTTTCCTTTTCCAAAAGGGAGGACTAGTAAAGACACATCAAACCAAAACAAGGGGAAAAATCGCCAGTGGGAGACTGTGTCTGGTGGTGCACACCTTTAATCCCAGCACTCATAAGGCACAGACAGAAGGAGGCCAGCCTGAGACTACACAGTGAATTCCAGGTCAGCCTGGGCTAGAGTGAGACCCTACCTTGGGAAAGAAAACCCAGTGTGTGTGGGGGGTGGGCGGAGGGGTTGCTGGAGAGATGGATTAGGGGTTAAAGCGCTTTCTTACAAAGCCTAATGACCTGAGTTTGATTTCCCAGTACCTGTATAAAGGCAGGTGAACAACGTGGCTCATGCCTTTAGAGTTCATTTGCAGCGGCTGGAGGCCCTGGTGTGCCCATTCTCTCTCTCTCTCTCTCTCTCTCACTCTGCTGGGCACTGTGGCGCACACCTTTAATCTCAGTACTTGTGAGTCCAAGGTAAGAGGATCTCTGTGAGTTCAAGGCCAGCCTGAGACTACATAGTGAATTCCAGGTCAGCTTGGGCTATAGTGAGACCCTACCTCAATCCCCCTGTCCCCGCCCCCCCCCAAAAAAAACCCAGTGGGGCAAACACCAAATCTTGTAGTTTAATGTCCCACACACAGGGCTCATGATGGAATCACCTGGGCTCCAACCGCCTTGGGCAGCTCCACCCTTCAGATCTGTGACTCGCAGCACATTCTCTTGCTCCCGGGCTGGCTCTACATGCCTTCAGCTTTCCTCAGTGGACATCCCATGGACCTGGTATCTCCAGCACCCTGGGGTGTCCATTGTAACTTGGTCTTCACCCTTTCAGCTTCGCACATACCTGCTAGCAGGGAATCCAGCCCTCTACACGTTACCTGGCCTCAGCCGCTTTCTGAAATCTTAGCGCAGGCCTCCGTGATGCCCTTACTCTTGTATCTTTCCAGCCCACAAGACCAGTTCTGTCACCATATCCTGCCAGGAGAGAGACCATTTTCAACATAGACACTTTTTAAAAAATTTTTATTTATTTATTTGAGAGCAACAGACAGAGAAAGAGGCAAAGAGAGAGAGGGAGAATGGGCGCGCCAGGGCTTCCAGCCATTGCAAACGAATTCCAGACGCGTGCGCCCCCTTGTGCATCTGGCTAACGTGGGTCCTGGGGAATCGAGCCTTGAACTGGGGTCCTTAGGCTTCACAGGCAAGCGCTTAACCACTAAGCCATCTCTCCAGCCCATCATAAATACTTTTGTTAACAAACTATTGAAACCATGGGCCCCAAAGAACCAAAATTCCTGCTCCCCTACCCCCTCCCCCACCACTGCCAAGAGTCTCATGCTTGGGAGAGGGAACCAACTAGAGGAGGAACTTGCCTCCCAGGATGAGATTTCACGTCTCAGACCACCTTGCAGGACAGACCAGAACTAAGAGAATGCATGAACGGACCACATCTTGACCAGAACTCAGTTATGCATACCTCTTACTCTCCATTTAAACCTAAACTTCTGGCCAGTACTTCAAAGGTGGACTTGGAGGCCACTGGGCCCTTTTATAAATTGTTTCTCTTTCCAGCCAGTGACACATACTTCTAATACACAGTGGTACAGAACACAAGTTCTCATTGCACAAGAGAGTAACAGGAGGGAGCCCATGGAGTAAATGTCCGTTCTCTACTTTTCACTATTACGTGTCTCCAGTTGGAGCTATGGGATGAGTGGCTGAGTCTAGTTTGTTGGCACCGCCAAGGCAACTTTGAGCCTAAATCTCTGATAACCATTTTGGTGTGCCAAGCCAGGAGAAAAGGCATCCTTTGGGCATCAAGCCACTGAGAGAATGTTTCCAGATGGAAAGAAAGCACTGGATCATTTGATTCCAGAGGCTTTTTCTTATCTTTCCACGTTAGCTGCTTTGTATCTGGACTTGGTGAAGCAGTCATGAGTGTTTGGACTCCACTGGCCCTGATGTCTGACCGTGTCAGTTCTTCCTAATTGCTATACCCCATCTCTGCTCCGCCTTTTTCCTTGTCACTCTGAAGGCTCTTTTGAGCTGTTTTGGGTTCTTCTTGAAGTATTTTGGATGACGGTCATTGTATGATAGGCCTTGTCGGTTTGGAAGGTTGTCTGAGCAAATCTGGAGTTGATACTTGGGTATCTCTTGTATGACATCGAGGCTTGAATTGTATTGGTATCCAGCAGGGAAGAGGCATAAGGAGCACAGAGAAACAAAGGTGTTGAAGATACCACTCTTGTCACCTATGTGCCCATGAAGAATGTTGAGTCAGTACTATTTGGGTACCACCTAGGGAGAATCAGAGCTGAGTTTATAAACTCATGGTGGTTTACCTAGGAGTACATTCTGAATTAATGCAGTTGTGTGTGTGTGTGTGTGTGTGTGTTTATTTTGAGAGAGATAGAGAGAGAGAGAAAGAGAGAATAGGTATGCCAGGCAGGGCTTTTTAGCTGCTAAGAATGAACTCCAGACAGGTGCGCCCCCTTGTGTGTGTATGCAACATTGTGCACCTGTGCCACTGCGTGTCTGGCTTATGTGGGACCTGGAGACCTGAACATGAGTTCTCAGGCTTCGCAGGCAAGCACATTAACCTCTAAGCCACCTCTCCAGTCCAATGTAGTTGTTTTTAATGTGTTTAAAACAGAATGCCGGCGGGGGGGGGGGAGGCTAGGAAGATAGCTTAGTAGTTAAAAGTGCTTGTTTGTAAAGCCTGCCAGCCTGGGGCTGATTTCCCAGTGCCTACATAAAGCCAGATGCACAAAGTGGTGCATACCTCTGAAATTTGTCTGCAGGGGCAAGAGGCACTATCATGCCCATTTCCTCTCTCTCTCTCTCTCTCTCTCTCTCTCATAAGTAAAAATAAATAAATAAAACAGCATTGGGAAAACTTAAATTTTCCCCTAGAATCCCTCAAGTAACCTAGTGGCAAACCTGTCTGTTTTAGTTTCGCAATTGTTAAACTTATTGTGTGCTAAGGCTACTATTCTCTGCATACATAACTTGAAGTGTGTGTGTGTGTGTGTGTGTGTGTACTCCTTGCCATTTAGTTAAACCTAGAATACCTTTGGACTACATTAATATGTAAAAACTGTCACCTCTGGTTTTTACTCTTTCTTTAAAAAGGCTTCTAGCTGAAATTCAGGCATTTAAGAGTTAACTGTAGAATTTGAGACAGGAAAAAAAAAGTTCGTTATGCAAGGACTTTATCTCACACAGGCTTAACTACAAAGTAGAAATTGAAATGTCAATTTTTAGCTCCCTGACGGAATGGTTTGGGAAGTTGTTACTGGGACCTGGATGGAGGTCCCTACTACACATTGCTTCTGCCGAAGCGAACCAGACACAGAGGTTGGTGTAAGAAATAGTTAATTCAAGGACAAGCTTAGGAAAATAGAGTAGAGACTGTGTCATAGAAAAGCATTTCCTATTTTTCAATAGTTTCATGAGTTTTTGGAGAGTGATGGATGGAAGATTCTGTGCTTGGAGAAGTTTTATTTTGTCCTCTGATATGTTCTTTGTAGGATTTCTAAGATGCTTGCTCTATCTTTCTCTTTGAAAATCACCTTCAGACCCAACTTCCTGTTAATATACTAATTATAGACGTGGGAAACTGTGATAGACAAAGGAATGAGGAAAAGCATCACAGATGTTCCTCTTGGGAATTCTGAGCACCTTGTAAAAGGGACTGTGTGGTCTTACAGATGAGTCAAAAGGGAAGATGGTGTCCACATTGCATTAGTGAAGCCCAACCAAGGACTGACTATTCTTCTTGGTGAAATTGTTCTTATTTTCTCTCTATAATTACTAGTCTGTTACGTTTCCCCACTGTGAAGTCTCGTTTCCTATCCATGGAATTCAGACAGGTTGTTGTTCTCTGGGCTACTTCCTGCTGAGTAGGGGTGATGGAAGGGGTTTGGGAAATGAAAAGTTTTGAACCTGGTTAGTTACCCCTTTTCAAGACATGGGCAGTTAGAGATAGAGGACCAATACAGACAGTTTCTTGGGTCTGAAGTTTTATTTCACAACAGGAGAGACAGGTAGGATCCCAAGCAAAGGGGAAGCTTCAGATGTCAGGAAAGACTGGCTGGATTGCCAGTTTGGAGGTATGCTCACTTGGACTAATTTCTAGACTCATCGCATGATGGCCTGGAGTTCCAGGTAGCTTCCTCTCACCATAGTTTAGTGCATTGATCACAATTTTCTTGCTGTATATACAAGAAAGATTTCAAGAAAGTTGCCTCTCGTATGCAGCCTCTGGTGTGCCCAGGACTGGATAATCCCTACTTACGGTTAAGGCAATTGACCAAGTCTTACTGCCTCGGGTAAGACTTTGGATGAGAAAGGAAACCTCTTTCCAGGCACTATCTGTGGCCCGGGTAGGGAGGCGGCAATCCGACACTCCCTTCCCTGAGGGCAGCTTCTGTGGGTATTCCAGAGAACCCTAATAAGTGGCCATGAAACCCAGTCCCAGAAAAGGAGTGACCCCCATCACCTGAGCTTGAGTCACCTGCAGTCATGCGTGCTCAATCCCCTCACTCACGGTGCAGTCTTCTCCCCACCCCACCCTACCTTCCTAGAAGCCCTTCAAGTCTCCTTCCTCCCTACTCGGTCCCCAGGCTTCCTTCTCCTTTTGCTCAGATGCAGCCGGTCATTCCTGGTGTCTGAAGATTCCTTCCCAGAGTTTGCTTTGGACCCCACCTGTCTCTCCTGGGGTTAAATAAAACTGTCTGGGCCCTCTGTTGTGAACCCCAAACCTGGCAATAACAAAATAATTTACAACAGAGATTTAAAATCAAAACAGGGGCTGGAGAAATGGCTTAGGGGTTAAGGCATTTGCCTGTGAAGCCAAAGGACCCAGGTTCCATTCCCCAGGACCCACATAAGCCATATGCACAAGGGACACATGCATCTGGAATTCGTTTGCAGTGGTTAAAGGCTCTGGTGTGCCCATTCTTTCTCTGTCTCTCTTCCATCTCTCTCTCTCTACTTGCAAATAAACGAATAAAATTTAAAATAAATAAATAAAAACAGATGATCTTTATCTGTCATGAGCATAATTTAGGTTTAATTGTGTGTTCCAATACCTGATAAATCTATACTGCCTTATAAAGTTAGGTACTCTTAATTTTTTTTAAAACCAATTAAAATAGCATCTTCGGGTCTATTAAATATGGTTCATATAAAACATTAGAGTTCTTCATATACAGTGTTAGGAGAGATCTGATTGATCAGCACTGGAGTTTTGACCTGCTCCACCCACCCCGGGCCCGTCCACCCTTCCTTAGGCAACCTGGTGATCCTGCTCCGTGGGAGGTCACCATATTGATGCTGAACTTGGTGAGGACACCTGATGGGCAGAGCACATTTCAGCCCAGAACTCTTGAATTCAAATGATCCTCTTCCTGCCTCAACTTCCTGAATAGCTGGGACTATGGGGGTGTGCCACCATGCCCAGTGATATGTGATTTTCTAAAGCAAGTGTTTTAGAAAGACAGAAAAAAAAAAAAAACACCCAACACCTAAAATACTTGTATGGTGGGGGCTGGAGAGATGACTCAGCAGTTAAAGCGGCTTGCTTGCAAAACTTGACAGCCTGGGTTCTGTTCTCCGGTGCTCGTGTAAAGCCAGATGGACAAAGCGGTGCATGAGTTTGGAGTTCACTTGCAGTGGTAAGAGGCCCTGCTGGGCCCATTGTCAATATTTTTCTCTCTGCTTGCAAATGAATAAATTTAAAAATACTTCAGTAAGGGCTAGAGAGGTGGCTTAGTGGCTAAGGTGAAGCCTAAGGATCCATGTTCGACTCCCCAGGTCCCACAGAAGCCAGATGCCCAAGGTGACGCATGCACAGGAAGCTTGATCCCAAGCACCTGAGGCTGTGGGGGGGGGGGATTTACGTTCATGCCACCACGCATGGCAAACACACTTAACAGCTGAGCCATCTCTACAATCCATTTCCTGGCTTTTCCGCGGAGCCTGGGGATCTGAACTCAGGGACTCAGAGTGGTGTGGCCAGCACTTTTCCCGCTGAGCCATCTTCTCAGCTTGCCTTGGGGATCCTGTCTCTACTTCCTCTGCGCTGGAATTACAAGCGGACTACCATGTCTGCCTGGCATGTATATGGATTCTGGAGATCCAAACTCCAGTCTTCACACTGGTGCAAGCAAGCACTTTCTCCAGTGAGCCATCTCCCCCAGACCCGAAGTAAGCTTGGCTTTTGATTTTATAGGGGCTCTCACCTAAGAGTTTGCCTAGGAAACGTTTTAGAAGCGCTGTGACTTTTAACACTGTGGAGACTCTTGAAGTTGGACATAGTAATGCATTTTATACTGTGAGATGGCCAAGAGGCTTGGGGGCCAAGGGCAGAATGTTTGTTATGGTTTGAATCTGAACTGGTTCCCACATGCTTATGTGTTTGAACATCCCACCTTAGCTGGTGATGCTGTTTGGGGATGCTGTAAAGCATTTAAAAAGTGAGGGCTGGAGAGATGGCTTAGGAGTTAAGGCACTTGCTCACAAAGCCTAAAGACCCAGATTCGATTCCCCAGGACTCGCATAAGCCAGATGCACAAAGGGGCACTAACATCTGGAGTTTCTTTGCAGTGGCTAAAGACCCTGGCATGCCCATTCTCTTTCCCTACCTGCCTCTCTCTCTTGAATAAATGAATAAAATAAAATATATTTTCAAGGTAAATCTTGGGGCTGGAGAGATGGCTTAGTGGTTAAGGCACTTGCCTACAAAACCAAAGGACCCAGGTTCTTGTTACCCAGGACCCACATAAGCCAGATGCACAAGGGGCACATGTGTCTGGAGTTCGTTTGCAGTGGCTGAAGGCCCTGGTGTGCTCATTCTCTCTCTCTCTATTAATAAATAATAAAATATTAAAAAGTAAGTCTTGGCTGGTAGTAACAAAACACTAGGAGTAGGCCTTTGAAAGTTATAGACCAGCCCTGGATCCGGCCTACCTTTTAGCACCTGATCTGCTAAGACATGAACACTCATACCGTAAACTCTCGATGCCATCTACTGAACGGCTCTAGTCTTCGTGCCTTCCCTGCCGTGATGGGCTGTAGGCTCTGGAGTGATGAGCCAAAAGAAATCCCTCCTCCCTTAAGTTGTTTCGGTCAGATATTTTGTCACTAAAAGTAACGACAGTTCAACGTTGCTCAAAGGCAAGGGATCCCCCAGGCTCCTGCTTTAGGAGTCTGCCAACTGTTGCTAGCCCCAGTGAGCACTTACTGAGTGCCTACTGTGTGCCACCCTCAATGCTAAGCACCTTATTTAATATCTACCATCCATCTTCACGTGGAATTATTATTATGTTTTCATTTTTCTCCACTCCAGATGGCTAGGAGCCATACCGTATCTCCCAAACAAGTGGCAAAGGTGGCATTTGAGTCTCTGACTCCTACTTCCTTAGTGAACTCTAGATGGCTACAATTGACTTAACGAGTACAAAGTTGTGGGGTCTGCAGGGGTCCCTTTGTAGGGTGCCTGGTGATGATTTTTCATATGAAGACACTGCTGTTACCTTCAATGTCCAGCAGAGGGTGTCTTCTAGAAGTCTAGAGGCTGGATGGCCAGGATCTAGAGTTCCTTGACCGTCCAGGCCTTGGCTCATGTCACCGGAAGGTTGATTTGGGAACCTTCTGCTCCTTCTCTGGGCTGTGGTTCTTCCTGTGCTTCCTTGGTCTGGACCCACAGACACAAGGGGCCTGGCGTCTGTGTGTGTCTGTGGGGTGCAGGAGCCCCGGAGGCTGCTTCCCCAGTCTCCTTCTCCCCAGGAGAACACAGGGAACGTGGTTGTCAGTGTGCCTGCTTGTCCTCTCCTGCCTGAGCAGGTCAGTGAGAGCCTCTTGGCCTGCTTTGTTGAATGAAATGTGAGCAAAATGGCTTCCCGTCCCCTAAGCAGAAGCAAGCCTGTGATAGCGTGGAACTCCCCATGCCCCGGTCTTTCCTCAGGGGACCGTACAACGTTAGGACCACATTCGGCCTTCAGAGGACCCTTGCTGCTTGTGACTGGAGACAGCAGGGCAGTGAAGAGTTAGGGCTTGGATTCTAAGCTAAATCAGCAAGTCCAACCTTCGCTCTTGTGACCTTGGTCAAATCCTCCCGTTTTCTTCAGTGCCTTAGTTTCCCCATCTGTGAAAAGAGGGCCGTCCTGGTGCCCCGTAAGATTAAGTGACATCAAGTCCCAATGTGGGTGGTTTGGGTTAGGTGTCTCCCATCAACTCATGTGTTCTGAATGCTTGATTCTCCAGCTGATGGCAATCTGGGAAACGGAGCCTTGGTGGAGGAGGTGTGTTGCTGGGGGTGGGCCTTGGGGTTCATTAGCCCTAGCTTGCCAGTGTTTGGCACACTCTCCTGCTGCTGTTGTCCACCTGATGTTGGCTAGGAGGTGATGCCCAGCCTCACTCATGCCACGTTTTCCCTTACCATCATAGGGTTTCCCCTCAAGTCTGTAAGCCTAAGTAAACCCTTTCCTCCCACAAGCTGCTCTTAGTCGGGTGCTTTGTGCCAGCAATGCAAAGGTAACTGCAGTACCCAGTGTCTCAGTCCTGGCTCAGCAGGCAATGGGTGCTCAACAGACAGGAGCTCTCAATGGATGAGGCAGAAGGGGATTGTGACTCAGGTGTGTGAGTCGTGTGTGTTGGTTTGGGGGGACCTGGGCCAGTCACAGCTGCAAAAACACGAGGAATGGAAGGGGAGTGAGTAACCAAAAGCCATGAGGGAGGGAGACCTTGGTGATAATTGCATCCAGGAGTTAGGCTATGACAATCCTGTAGTAATGGGATATCTGATGACTTCAAATTTGTTGCTCCTTTGTCCTGGTCCTTCCCTTATATTGAGGGGTAGGGGTATGTGGGGGAAGAAAAGCAAGAGGGACCAGCCAAGGTAAGTGCAAAGCAAAGTCACTGAGAGCTGAATTAAAGACCCCTCATGGGATGGAGAGATGGCTGCTTAGTGGTTAAGGCATTTGCCTGCAAAGCCAAAGGACCCAGGTTCGACTCCCAGGACCCAAGTAAGCCAGATGCACAAGGGGGCGCATGCATCTAAAGTTCGTTTGCAGTGGCTGGAGGCCCTGGCACACCCATTCTCTTTCTCTCTACCTGCCTATTTTCTGTATCTTTCTCTCTCTCTTTCTCAAATAAATAAAAATATTAAAGTCCCCTCCTGCTCCTCTGCCAGGTCTTCAATGTGTCTGATGTAGGCCGGGCACAGCTCAGGACAGAAGGAAAATGCCAGACCCTAGGATGGCCCCTCATAGAGACTAGCCCCAAGTGCAGGGAAAGTAGAGCATTTTATTGACAACAAAAACTACTCAGCACGGAGTCGACACGGGTTCTCTGACCTTGGTCTTCAGACCGCCCCGTGCAGGCTTTGATTGTCGGTGGGTGATGGCTGGATCCTTTCCAGGGTCAGGGCAGATGGCAAAGAGGGTGGGAGGGCCACAGAGGGACCTGTGGCGGGCACTGAACAGACTCGGGGCTGGGGCTGGGGCTGGGGCTGGTGTTCGATCAGTTCACTTTGGGGCCGGTTCCGGCTTCTTCTCACAGCATCTCCTGACGTCACTCATGTGCTCAGCACCAGAAGGTCCTTGGAGGGCAGAACGGAGAATGGGATGAGCAGACGGTGGCTGCAGCTCCCACAACTAACCTGTCTTTGCACGGGGTGAGTCCTTTTCTGGGATGAATGGAGTCAAATGCATGGCTGGGCCATTATTGTTTTTTTGTTGTTGTTGTGGTTGTTGTTGTTTTGTTTTGCTTGTGTATGTGTGTATGGTACACACGTGCATGTTCGTATGTATGTGGGCCCGTATGTGTGTGCATGCATATGGAGGTCAGAGGTCCAGGTCAGGGGTCTTGCTCAAATGCTCTCCTTCTTGTTTTTGAGACCAGGTCTCACGATGAACTTAAAGCTCACCATCTGAGCTAGGCTAGCCAGTCAGCAAGCCCAGGGATCCTCCTGTCTCTGCCTCCTGAGTGCTGAGATTACAGTCCCATGTTACCATGCCTGGCATTTATGTGGGTATGGGGGGACCCAAACTCAGGGGTCCTCATGCTTGCGCAGGCAAGACTTTACCCAGCCCTGCATCATCTTGCCCTACATAGGCAAACCACTTCCCTGCTTGCCCCTCAACTCCTTCCCCCCAAATAAGAGAAGCAAGCCGAAGCCCTTCTGACAGCCTTCCCAAGTCCAATTAATGGCATTTTTAAAAATTCCCAACAACAAACTCAATAGTAAACGTCATAGATTATAACCCATGGAAGAAAATACATGTCCATGAGTCTCTTGACGCAAATAACCAAGTGCATGATGGGGGATGAAGAACAGCTCTTCCTTACAGATGAATTCTAACTGATAAATGCGAAAGGAATCCCAGCAGGCCAACAGCACACCGTTGCGGGCAGGTGGGAGGTAGGGGAGGAAACGGGATGTGTGCGTCTCTCAAAGCATACGTGAGTGGCTTCACCACAGGGCAGCCTGGCAGGAAGCACCTGAGGCAAGTGACAACAAGCAAGCTTGTCCCTGAGAAGCCCCGATAGGTGCACTGAGAAGGGCCCGGCCCCATCCTGAGTCTCAGAGATCGAGTGGGTGAGCTGGCCTGAGGGCTATATCCATGGACTTCTTGGTTCTGGTCACTGCGCTCTGGTTACACAAGCTGCTAATGCTAACGGGACCTGAGGGAAAGAGTATTCTGGAACAAGCTACTCTGTTTTGCTTTTTTGTTTTCTTTAAGTTTAAAATCACATCAAGTCCGGCATGATACACGCCTTTAATCCCAGCACTTGGGAGGCAGAGGTAGGAGGATCACTGTGAATTTAAGGCCAGCCTGGGACTACAGAGTGAGTTTCAGGTCATTCTGAACTAGAGTGAGAACTACCTCAAAAAACAAATTTAAAAAAAATATCAAAATAAAAAGATCAGCTATATTCATATAAAAATGATGAGAACTACTGGCAGGTCCAGGGGTTACAAGGCCAGGTGTGGAGCTAGGGCTACCTTTCTATTTGCTTGCCCAACACCTGTTTACATTTTTAAAAATATTTTATTTTATTTTATTTTATTTTATTTTATTTTATTTTATTTGACAGAGAAAGAGAGAGAATGGGTGCACCAGGGCTTCCAGCCACTGCAAACAACTCCAGATACGTGCTCCCCCCATGTGCATTTGACTAATGTGGATCCTGGGGGATCGAACCTGGGTCCTTTGGCTTTGTAGGCAAACACCTTAACCGCTAAGCCATCCCTACAGCTCCCTGCTTACATTTTTATAGTGCTTGTGTTATCTTTTTGTTATTCTAGGATAAAACTTGGATAATATCCTAGTTAGACACACATTTTTTAAAAACTTTTTTCTTTGAGGCATGGTCTCATTCTGGCCCAGGCTTATCTGGAACTCACTCTGTAGCCCAGGCTGGCCTCACACTAGTGGAAATTGTCCTATCTCAGCCTCTCAAGTTCTGAGATTAAAGGCGTGTGCCATTACACCCTGCTGTACTTGGAAGGCGGAGGTAGGAAGATCACTCTGAGTTTGAGGCCAGCTTGTGCTATATGTAATGAGTTACAGGTCAGCCTGGGCCCAAGTGAGTCCCTGCCTCGAGAAAAACCAAAACAACAGCCGGGTGTGGTGGCGCACGCCTTTAATCCCAGCACTCGGGAGGCAGAGGTAGGAGGATTGCAGTGAGTTCGAGGCTACCCTGAGAATACAGTTAATTCCAGGTCAGCCTGAGCTAGAGTGAGACCCTACCTTGAAAAACCAAAAAAAACAAAAAAAACAAAAAAAAAACAAAACAACAACAACAACAAAAACCCAGTATAATTCCTTTTCTGGAATATGAAGAAGAAAAAAATATATGTAATTTATAATAAAATGATATGAATTTTGATATGACAAATCACACATGCTTAATTCAGGAAATAAAATACCAATTTCAAAAAAAAAGCCCTGGGTGCTGATTGTACAGCCAGGTCTGAAGAGGAGAGGTTTGAGCCCAGTGGAATGACATCGGGTAAGAGGTCTGCCCTTCCTGATACGGGTCTTTCACCTAGCATGTGAGCATAGATGCCAGCTGGCCCCAAAATCACACGGCACAGTGCTTGGGGTGCATGCTAAGCCAGCGGTGAGAGGAAGGTGCAAATTTTGTACCGACCTCATCGTGTTTCCCAACCCCTTTGCTAACGTGAGTCGTGAGTCAGCATTGTTGCTGAATGCTGCTGTGTCATTTCTCGTCACCAGCTCCACGAGGTGGGTGCTGTGGCTCCCTGTTACCCACGTAGGGAAACTGAGGCTCGGAGCATTGCCGTGGCCCTGGATGGGACCGGGACAGGCACCCCTGAGGACAGTCTCAGAGCCTGTGCAGAACATCCAAGGTCACTGATGGCTCCCACGGTCACTTGTCACCTCCCTCGACTTCTCCCTGACATGGTGGGTGGGTCCAAGCCTGGCATGGGTGCGAGGAGCCAGTGTCTCACACACCAGGAACGCTGCCCGTGCCTTCAGCGTGTTAGAACGGAAATTCCAAGTCTAGGGCAAAGGCTTAGGACCATTCTGGAAGTGTGTCACAAGGAGCACAAAGCGCCAGGATCCTTTGGGGCACACCGCGGCATTCTTTATTCTAATGGGTGATTCTGGTGGCGGTGGATGGTTCCAGAATGCTCACTGCATTCCAAGAGCTGTGTAGGTGCTTTGCACGTGGGGTCTCGTTTTATCCTAAAAGCAGC
This sequence comes from Dipus sagitta, assembly GCA_036346955.1. Classification (NCBI taxonomy): domain Eukaryota; kingdom Metazoa; phylum Chordata; class Mammalia; order Rodentia; family Dipodidae; genus Dipus; species Dipus sagitta. The sequence goes on from CM070779.1 coordinate 29,522,332, forward strand.
CTGGTAGGAACTGGCTAGTTACCTGATAGGTAACTGACTAGCCTCTTTTAATACATATATATTTGAGAGAGAGAAAGAGGTGGAGGGAGAAGGAGAGAGAGAGAGAGAGAATGGGCACACCAGGGCCTCCAGCCACTGCAAATGATCTCCAGACGCATGCGCCCCCTTGTGCATCTGGCTTACGTGGGTCTTGGAGAGTCTAAGCAGGGTCCTTTGGCTTTGCAGGCAAAATCTCTCCAGCCCCCTAGCCTCTTTTTAAGGAGATGAAAGGTGAGGTTTAGAGAAGTTAAGCAACATGCCCAGGGCTACCCAGCTAGAAACTGGCAGAGGCACAATTTGGCCCAGGCTATTCATAACACCAACACCTCGTTCTTTAATCCTAACGCTCTCCTGACCAAAGCCACACTTTAGGGGGCTGGAGGGATGGCTTAGCAGTTAAGGCATTTGCCTGCAAAGCCAAAGGACCCAGGTTCTATTCCCCAGGACCCACATTAGCCAGATGTACAAGGGGTGCACGCCACTGGAGTTTGTTAGTTTGTTAGTTTGCGCCCACTCTCTCTCTCCCTCTCTCTCTGTGAAATAAATAAAAATAAAAATAAATATTTAAAAATAAAATAAAATAAAGCCACACTTTAAGGATAGAATTGGAAAGGTTGGGGTGAAAGCCAGCCGGTGTTCTACGGGGTGATTTCTAGGATGAATGAACACCTAGACAGGATACTCACATATGGCTTTAGCCTTTCCTATACCTTCCACATTTCAGAGACCGAACACGAGGTGCCCTTTATAGGAACTAAGAGCTTCGGCATTTGGGTGCGCCCTCTGTCGGTCAACTGCTTCAGGAACATCTGCCCAAAGGCCTGGGTCCCCACTGGGCTCAGGGAGCCAAGAAGGAGGAGTGTACTTGCTCACACTGGACCCCTAGTCCCCTGCAGCGGCTGGTATAGCAGAAGGTGCCCAGTGAAGTACACCGCACTTTCACCTGGGCAGGCTCCAAGCCTCAGCTTTCCCATCAGGAAGGTGGGCGCAGTGGGCAGGGAGTTCCTTGAAGGAGTCTTGACAGCTTGGGTCCTTGTTCCCTCAGCTCTGCACTTTGAAGGGAGCCACTTCGTGTCCCTTCCCTTCCCTTCCTCTTCTCACCGGGCAGAGCTGATGGCAAGGGCTGAGAGGGAAGCAGAAGTTATCTCCCCTTACCTCCAAGACGTCGATGTCGGCATTGCTGAAGTCGATGTTGAGGATTTTGGGGAGGGGGACTCCAGAACCCAGCACAGCTGTCAAATGGGGGGGAAAAAGAGTCAGGTGTGGTCAGTGTGATCAAGAGGTAAATATTTGCCAGGAGGCAAATATTTGCCAGATGACTTCTTTTCTGCCTCTAAGCCTTTGGCCTTACAGTTCCTGCCTGGAGAACATTCCAGCACATCAGCCTCCCTGGTGGCCGAGATCTTCCTTTGAGTCACATGTCCAGTCCTCCCTGGCAGGGGATGAGCCTGTTTTCTGTACTCCACGGTGCTTCCTGGATCCTAGGTCCAGTAACTCCAGGCAGCTGCTGCTCCCACCTCACTCCAGACCTCCTCTACCGGAGAAGCCACCACACAGTGCTTCTGTTTCTGAACCTGATCTCATGGGGGCGAGGGGAGTCCCCAGCATCACAAAGCCCTTGGCCCAGCACAAAGCAGGGGACAGACATTTGCTGAGTAAAGGAATGGAGCCACGTGATGGGGAGGAGCCATAACACATGACTACCATGGGTTCATGTTTGGTTTTAGAATGTCAGAGCCTAAGTAGACGTGCTAGCTAATGTAGAAAGAAAGAAGGACAAGGGGAAAGAAGGGAGGGAGAGGAAATGGAAGGTAGGGAATGTGGGTCAAGTGAGGATTAGTCGGGGAGCTGAGGATGCTGTCAATCTACCCAACAGGAGTAACTACCCCGTTTCCCCATCTTGCTTGGTCACAGAACCTTTCTCTGGGTGCGCCTGTCTTACGGAACCCTTTTTGTTTTTGTTTATTTGTTTTGTTTCTTAATTTATTTATTTGTATGTGTGTGAAAGAGAGGGGAGGGAAGAGAGAGAAAGAAAGGGAGAGAGAGAGAATGTGTGCACCAGGGCCTCTTGCCATTGCAAACAAACTCTGTATGCCTCTGGCTTTATGTGGGTACTGGGGAATTGAACCCAGGCTGGCATGCTTTGCAATCATGTGCCTTTAACCACAGAGCCATCTGTCCAGCCCTGGGTTTTTAAAAATCATTTTATTTATTGATTTATTAGATACAGAGGGGGAGAGAGAGAGAGAGAATGGGCACACCAGAGCCTCTAGCCACTGCAAACTCCAGATGCATGCGCCATGATGTGCATCTGGCTGACGTGGGTCCTGAAGAATCGAACCTGGGTCCTTAGGCTTTGCAAGCAAGCTCCTTATCCGCTAAGCCATCTCTCTAGCCCTTGTTTTGTAGGTTTTTTTTTTTTTTTTTTTTGTTTCATGTATCCCAGGCTGGCCTCAAACTCAGTATATGGTCAAGAATGACTTTGGACTTCTGATCTTCCTGCCTCTATACCCGACCCCTGAGTGCTGGGATTATAGAGATCAAACTGGAGATCAAACTCAGGGCTTCATGTATGCTAGGTAGGCACTTTACCCACTGAACCTCATCCCCAGAACCCACTTTGGAAAACATGGATCTAGTCCGGAATCTTACTTTTGAACGTGATAAAGTGCATGTTGAGAAGATAAAAGGATTTGCTTCCAGGGTATAAATCTTCATGCCAGCCTAGTCCTAACACTTCACTCTGTCCCTCAGGAACGTGCCTGGGCTCTGTGACCAGCTCCTTTTCTGTCATTGAGATTCAACTTCTGATGATGGGTCTCTGAATGAGGGTGGGGTTTGTCATCAAGTTCTTTCCAAAGGAGCTCTGGCTGAAGTGGCTCATGACATCAGCTGGCATGTGCCAGGCCTCTTTGTCCTCTCTCCCATGAAACAGCAGTGGAGGTATACAGTAGGTGCTCAATGAAGTATATCACCCCCCCCTTGGGGGTGGGGCTGAGACCCTTAATTGTAATGGGTCCATTGGGCTGTTGCAACAGCTGCCCTGGCCAGAAGGAGTAAAGCAAGCTCTGACTTCTCCATTCAAAATGTGGGGCAGGAGCCGGGCGTGGTGGCGCACGCCTTTAATCCCAGCACTCAGGAGGCAGAGGTAGGAGGATTGCCGTGAGTTCGAGGCCACCCTGAGACTCCATAGTGAATTCCAGGTCAGCCTGGGCTAGAGTGAGACCCTACCTCATGAAACCAAAAAAAAAAAAAAAAAAATGTGGGGCAGGGCTCAAGAATGGCCCAGCAGGTAAATTGCTTGCCTGCAAAGTCGAAGGACCTGGGTTCGATTCCCCAGACCCACATCAACCAGATGCACAAGGTGGCATATGTGTCTTGAGTTTGGTTGCAGTGACTAGAGGCCCTGGTGCTCCCATTATCTCTCTCTTTCAAGCAAACAAACAAATAAATAGAATAAAATAATTTTTAAAATATCTTTTAAAAAATAAGTGGGGCAAGAAGATATTCTTACTGATAAGTGGCTGTGGAGGAGAGAGCATATTGGGGATTATGAGGTGGGGGGTTATGAGGTGGGGGGTTATGAGGTGGAGGGGTTATGAGGTGGAGGGGTTATGAAGTGGAGGGGGTTATGAAGTAGAGCAGTTATGAGGTGGAGGGGGTTATGAGGTGATGGCAGTGTTTAAAATGATAAGTATCTGTTATGCCAGGGTGACCAAAAGTGCACACATTTAACAGGAACTCAGGAGAGACCTTGACTGTATCTCAAATGGAGGAAAGAGTTTAGAAGGAAATACCAATAGATGCTCTGAAGACTTGTCTCTAAGGTGACAGCTTAACAAAACTATCCTGAGGGGCCTGGGGCTGTGTAGCTCAGTGGTAGAATGCTTGCCTGGCACCCATGAGGTGCTGGGCTCCATCCCTAGCACCACAAAAATAAAAATGATCAACTAACTACTTAACTAACAAATTTTAGTTCCGGGTGTGGTGGCGCACGCCTTTAATCCCAGCACTTGGGATGCAGACGTAGGAGGATAGCTGTGAAATCGAGGCCACCCTGAGAGTACATAGTTAATTCCAGGTCAGCCTGGACCAGACTGAGACCCTACCTCAAAAAAAAAAAAAAAAAAAAAAAAAAAAACCTGCTAGTCAAACAAGCAGGAAGCAGCTACACAGTAATGTGGACAAATATTTCTTGCTAAGTAAAAATAAATTTTAAATGAAGCATGATGACACACTTGAAAGCTCAATACCTAGGAGGCTGAGGCAGGAAAATCACAAGTTTGGGGCCAACATGGGTTACATGGAGAGGCCCTGTCTCAAAAGTCTAAAAATATGTCAGGCGTGGTGGTGCATGCCTTGAGTAGCACTCATGAGGCACAGGTAGGAAGATCGCTGTAAGTTCGAGGCCAGCCTGAGACTACATGGTGAATTCCAGGTCAGCCTGGGCTAGAGGGAGACTGTACCTTGAAAAACCAAACAAAAGTCTAAAAGTAATTTGTATGCGTGTGACACATGTACAGGTACAAGTACTCAGCTGCGTGTGGAGACCAGAGGTTGACATTAGATGTCTCCCTCTGTCACTGTCCACTGAGACAAAGGCTGTCAGGGAACCCAGAGCCTCGCCAATTCTGCTAGACTTGCCAGCCAGCCAACCCCAAGGGTTCTGCCTGTCTGCCAGCACTAGGGTTTCAGGCATGCGCTCTGCCTGCCTTTTACACAGTGGCTGGAGAGTCAGACCCAGGTTCATGTGTGTGTGAATCAATAACGCTCTGAACAAACTTCTCCGAAACGCTGCTGAGGTAATGTAGCTGTATATCCAACGTGCTGAACAAGACAGCAGTCACTGGGTCCCCAAGCTATGTGCCCCGGAGAGGAGCAGGCCCCCACTCTCACCATTCAATGCGGGCATAAATGCCAGGTCGAAGATCTTCTCAACAAGCACCTCCATGATGGACACCTGCAGGGCACGGAGGAATGAGGACTGAACGCAGGCAGGGGTTCATCCAGCTCAAGGTGGGTACCCATCACGGTGGCCCAAGATGCAGGCCCAGTACCGCTCTGGGAAAACCAAGGTTCTGACCAACAGAGTCCCTGGGACACCCCCACCCCCACCCCGAGCCACCAGGTAACAGCTGTGTGTCACACCTGGACCGTCTGTGGAACTCCCAACAATCAACTTTGGCCATGGCACTCAAGTATAACCAGCAGCAAGGCAGGGAATGGTACATTTCATGGGCACACACATGAGCATGCCACGCACCACACCACACATACAAGCAAAAAAAAAAAAGAAAAGAAAAGAAAGAAAGACGGGCTGGAGAGATGGCTTAGCAGTTAAGCGCTTGCCTGTGAAGCCTAAGGACCCTGGTTCAAGGCTCGATTCCCCAGGACCCATGTTAGCCAGATGCACAAGGGGGTGCATGCCTCTGGAGTTCATTTGCAGTGGCTAGAAGCCCTGGTGCGTTCATTCTCTCTCTCTGCCTCTTTCTCTCTGTGTGTCACTCTCAAATAAAAATGAACCAAAAAAACCCTTTTCTTAAAAAAAGAGGAAATAGCTTGATTTGGAGCTGCTCACATACCTTGACTCCCCCACCCCATGAGCGACCCCTGAGTTCCCAGGAAGCAGCAGTCCCACCCCACTTGGAGCCCAGATATTTCAGCTCCAGTCCCAGCTTGGCCCAGCCAGCCACAAGGCTGGGGACAGTTTCTCCCCCTAACAGTGAGCTTGTAATAGCAACTTCACCTGCTGTAGGCCTTTGGGTTAAAGAAGCTCAAGACAAGCAACAAAATGAAAGGGTCTGCCTTTCTCAGCTGTCAGCTTATGAGACAGACAGACAGACAGACAAAAGACCGAGACACACAGGGATATGCACACAGAGACAGAAATAGTGACTTGATAGCCTTAGATGGGGTAGAATGCCCAAGAATGAACAAGAGAAGAAATACGGCTTAATCTTGAATCCCCCAAATGCATGAACCCTCAGGAGAACAAGATTCCAGGTCCCAGATATAAAAGGGAGGTGAGGCCAAACCAGTTTGTCTGACAGAAGGAAGTAGAAGTAATGCTCATGGTCACCCAGGGGTCAGTGAGCCCTGAACTCTAAGACACCTAGGACCTGGTCATTCTGGGGTCATCCTTACTCTAAAGTGGAGAGACAGGACAGAGGCCCCAGGGTGGTCCGCTTCAGTGAAGGACGCCACTGGTGTGATAGAAGGAGCTGGGAGTTCCTACTCTGCTGCGAACATACTCTGTGGCCTCAGTTTCCTCTCCTGCCCATCTGTGGGATGAGGCAACACCGGCGCCTGCCCTTTGGAATTCCCAACCTTGCTGGGCTCAGCCAGCCTCAAAGGATGCTCTTCCCAGAAGATTCTCCCTGAGCTTCTCTCCCAGGAGAGATCACCCTGGAGCCGGAGCCCAGTACTTACATCAAAGTTGCCCACGTTTGAGGTTTTGAGGTTGAGGGTGGCCCTGCACAGAAAGAGAGCAGATGTGAGAAGTAGCAATCCCCTGGGGTTCATAAGGCATCTCCATATCCTCAGCCTATCCTCCAGCCTGCCGGGGAGACCTCTTGTCCTGTTGAAGTTGCCAAGACTCGTGCCTGTTCCCTGATGGAGCACAAAGGACGTCCCGCCTGCCATGCTAAGGCTTTTCTGTCCACCTCCTGGCTGTGTGGCCTTAGCCAAGGTGCTTCACCTCTCTGTGCCTCAGGGCCCTCATCTACAGAGTGAGTGACGGTCAGGCCCAAGTGAAAGATTCCTACGTAACCTTAGAACCACCTGTAAAACACAGCCAGTGCCCTGTGTGGACAAGAGATGGTCACTGCCTGACCTAATCCTCACAGCAGCCCCAGGAAAGGGTGAGCGGAGACTTCTAGATCGCTTGCCACCGCCTCAGAGCTGGGGAGCCGGGACTCCACTCCCAAGCCTGTGCTCTCCACCACCGTGTCACTCCGAGGAGGGAGGCCTGGGAGCCGGGTTACATTTTGTACCAGAAGGCCTTCCTCTCGCTGCAGCCCACGCCCCTACCTGAGAGGCCACACCAGGCCCGCCCAGGGAAGAAAGCCTTGGCATCTGTTCAAAAGATGGCTGTGGGGCTGGAGAGATGGCTTAGCGGTTAAGCGCTTGCCTGTGAAGCCTAAGGACCCCGGTTCGAGGCTCGATTCCCCAGGACCCACGTTAGCCAGATGCACAAGGGGGCGCACGCATCTGGAGTTCCGTTTGCAGTGGCTGGAAGCCCTGGCGCGCCCATTCCCTCTCTCTGTCTATCTGCCTCTTTCTCTGTGTCTGTCGCTCTCAAATAAATAAATAAATAATGAAGAAAAAATTAAAAAAAAAAAAAAAAGATGGCTGTGCGTCCAGAGGGAGAGACAGAGGCCTTCCGGAGGGAGAAGCCTCTCCACACTGGACGGTCTGCTTCCTTCCTGACGGTTACAGTCACCCCTCTCTCTCTCTCTCCCCAGCAACCAAGTGCCTCCCCTCCCGGCAAAGCGCCCACATCACTCTCCACGCTGGAAACTGCAGCCTTCCCCTTGAAGGCCCTTTCCCTCACCAGGCCTCGGGCACGGCTTCACTCACGCCGTCTTGCGCATGTCCCCATGGTTGGGCTCATGGTTGGGCTTCGTAGACATTTGTCATAGAAGCACAGTGACTCAAGCACATGCAGACACTGCCAAGCAAGGCCTCATGAACTGAAATAGGGGGTGACGGTAATCCTTACATCCATGAGCTAAGGCCAAGTTTAAACAAAGGCACCTGTAGCACCTAGCTCAGTGCCGGCGTACAGGTGCATCCCATGGTTAACAGTTGCTGTTTCATCAATCTTGTGAAGTAGTGACTACTGTCTCATCCTCAGACAAGAACACTGAGGCTCAGAAGGGAAATCACTTGGCCAATTCAATACAACAGGCACACGGGCCCGGGCTGGCACCCAGCACCTCTCTGTGCTTGCAACGTAGTGCTGAGTTAGTACGTCGGCCTTCTCATTTCTAGAGCAGGAGACTAAAGCCCCTGATGGAACAGGTCCTTCGGGAGGCCGCTGTTAGAGCAGCGGGTTCTGTCTGCTCTGTCCCTGGCTTCTGTTCCCAAGAAGCACAATCACCTCTGCAGCCATGGTTGGGGAGATTCATCCCAACTCTGACAGCCACACTGGAGACCTCCGTACCTCCCTGGTGGCCCTGGGGAGCCAGCACAGAACCAAGGACTTGGGCTCTAAGGAACAGGCGACCCCCAGCAGCAGACCCACTTACTTGTCCAGCTTGGTGTCGATCATGAGCTTATCGCCTTCCACAGAAAATGAGGCCAAGAGCTCCGTGTCCTGGAGGGAGAAGAGGAGAAATGGGCGTCATTGCCATCACGCAAGTCACCACCTCTGGCTGAGGACTCACTGTGTGTAGTGCTCACTGGAGCCTCGTTCTCCTGAGCATGGTAGACTGAGGGATGTTCGGTCAATGCCCATGGTATGATACATCGAAATGCCTCATTGTTCCCATAGCTACCTGTATCAATTTAAAACTAAGAACAGGGCTGGAGAAATGGTTTAACAGTTAAGCATTTGCCTGTGAAGCCTAAGGATCCTGGTTCGAGGCTTGATTCCCCAGGACCCACGTTAGCCAGATGCACAAGGGGGTACACGCATCTGGAGTTTGTTTGCAGTGGCTGGAGGCTCTGGCATGCTCATTCTCTCTCTCTCTATCTGACTCTCTCTCTGCCTGTCACTCTCAAATAAATAAATAAAAATAAAACAAAAAATTAAAAAAAGAAAACTAAGAACGATGGGCTGGAGAGATGGCTTAGCAGTTAAGATGCTTGCCTGTGAAGCCTAAGGACCCAGGTTTGATTCTCCAGGACCCACGTAAGCCAGATGTACAAGGTGGCGCATGCATCTGGAGTTCGTTTGCAGTGGCTGGATGCCTTGGCATGCCCGTTCTCTCTCGATCTGCCTCTCTCTCTTTCTCTCTCTCAAATAAATAAATAAAATCTTTAAAAAGTACAACATGGGACTGGAGAGATGGCTCAGCAGTTAAGACGCTTGCCTGCAAAGCCTAACAGCCTCAGTTTGATTCCCCAATACACATGTAAGCCAGATGCGCAAAGTGGTGCATGCATCTGGAGTTTGTTTGCAGTGGCTAGAGACCCTGGAGCACCATTTACATACTACCTCTCTCTCTCCCACTCTTTCTCTGTATCTCTCCACTTGCAAATAAATAAATAAAATATATTTTTAAAGTACAGCACAATATTAAAAAAAAAAAAAACAAAGATTCCATATAAAATAGTTGTGGAAACTGCCTGATTTGTTCCCTGTTAGGCACCAGGGGCAAGGGAACAAGTTTCAACTGTGTCGTTTCTCTCTTCCTCAGCATCTAGCAGGAAACATAGCCCATAGCGGGTACCCAATAAATATGGGCAGACAACGGCATGGCTGTGTGGCCTATGTGAACACTGAGGCCTGAGCACCTCACTAATGTCTGGCTGCCATTCCCCAGAGAGATGCAAAGCCAGGCCCAGAGACAGGGAGCCACTTGCCCAAGGCAGGATGAGAATGGATCCTCTGGCCCCAAAGCTGAGCGAGTCGTCAGTGGTGGGCACTGTGGGCATGTGACGAGGTTGAGGGGGCTCAGGAGACCACATGGCACTGTTTGAGGGCCAGCTGGGGGCCTGTAACCCAAAACACATACCACATCAAGGAGGCAGATGGTGGTCACCACGTCATTGGGCTGGGAGACGATGACCTCAGCGGTGGCAAGCACCTTCACCAGGGCCTTGTCCTTCTGCAGCGTCACGGATGGGGGCTTGGGCACCTGGATCCTGATGGTGAGCGGGCGGGACTCAGGGTACTGCTGGAACACCTGGAGGTGACGCCAGGAATGGTGGGTCCTCAGCAGTGGGTGGTACCAAGGCTTGTCATCCAACCTCCAAGTAGAGTGGGGGCTCCCACAGAAGACCTTCCAATCCTGCTCCATCACTCTAGGCCTACACACCCTAGGCAAAACCGTTGACCCACTGTAGGGCAGGGCAAAGGGCTGCCCTCTCTGAGCCCCTCACACAGAACTGCTATGAGGACTCCATGTAGCAGTGCCCACGGAGCCTCCAGTTCAATGCTCTAGTCCGTAGCTTTGAACCAAACGGGGTCTCCCATGGCCCTGGGCCAGGGGTTTAGTGACGGTCTCAGTTCTGTTCGTTTGATCACTACTTTTTCCTGTGGGCTACAAATGAGAAAGCAGAGTCTGGAGAGAATGGTCAAGAAGGTGATTCAAAGCCAGCAGGAGACACAGGGCCCTCTGCCACCCTTCCTTGGATGAGAAAGTAACAGCCCCGACTGGCCTCTGTCATCTGCCTCCCCTCACATTGGCTGGGGTCTCTCAGGGCCACAGTCTTGGGGAGACTTGAGTCTGCTCCTACAGATTGGCTCTCCCAAAGCTAATTTGCTAAAGGGACAATTCGCCAGATGAGACTTGTCACATTTATTATATAACTGGTTTACCAAAAACAAAACAAAACAAAAAAAACACCTACTTTTAATGAATGTTGGTCTCAAATATATTAAAGCCAACTAGGACAGCTACATAAACTCAGGGTATTTTAAAAGGAGAAGACAAGGCTGGAGAGATGGCTAAGTGGTTAAGGTGCTTGCCTGCAAAGCCTAATGACCCAGGTTTGATCCCCAGTACCCATGTAAAGCCGAATGCACAAGGTGACACATGCATCTGGAGTTCATTTGCAGTGGCTGGAGGCCCTGCTGCCCCCCCCCGACTATTTCTCTATGCTTGAAAATAAATAAGTAAAACTATTTTTTAAAGGAGAAGTCAGAGGGGTAGGGGAGTTAGCTCAGTGGTTAAAAGAATTCAACAGCCATTTCCCATGCCAACCTTGCCCTTAGGGAGGCCCAGGTAATCATGCACACATGAGAACTGGAATTTTGGTCAAGTTCATGTTCAATGCATAAATTTAGTAAATTCAGCCATCTGATCAATGCCCCTAAACTCACCCTCCAAAGGGTGGGCCTTTGACAAATCAGTCATTTGAAAAATTGGTTTTTCCAAGGGGGATTTTTAGGACACATCTCCAGAGGGGCCTAGGGTCCCAATATCCCCAACCAGGAAACACAGCATCTCTAAGGCTTAGCAAGAAACCCCAAGGCAGCTGGAGTGTTTACCCAGATCAGCAAGGTCTCAGAAGGCCATCTGTGTGCTGATCAAGCTTCTCGGAGTGACTGCGCCCAGCCTGGGGATCCCAACACCTGCCTCTGTGTCTGGCTTGAGCTCCCCGCATGGACCTTGAGCCTTATCAAGCCTGACATCCTTGAAGTCCAGCTTGACCTCTGCCTTGGAGTGTGACCTCTCTGCACTGTCACTCGGCTGCAAGTGGGGGGACTGGACCCTCACCAATGAAACAGTGAAATCTAAGGTACCACCAGCGGCAAAGGGCAGTATGCACAGGACATTGTCCAATGAATGGGATCCATTGACAAGGGGTCCATCTGCCTACTGCCTGCGACCATGAGAATGGTGCTCCTGCAATTCCACTGATGACCATAAGAGGGCGATGTTGATAGTTGAATTAGGTCCCCAGCCCCTCCTTCCTCTGGATTCCTAGGCAAGGCAGGCAAGGAGAGAAGGAAAGTGCCACAGATGGCGCTGGAGGACCATTATTCGCTCCGGGCAGCGTGTTCTACACACAGAGCTCTCTGCAGCCAGGTAATAAGCCAGGAACCAGCGTAGAGAACAGAAAAGTCTTTGTTCCACCTGCATGTGGCTACTAACTGAGCATGCATGTTTTCTCTTATAGAAAAAGAAATTCATTTGTAATTATTAGCAACAATAATGGCTGTTAACATTTATAAAATGCCTGCTCTAAGCCTGGTTTCCAGACTCCAGGTGAACAGTCATCCTGGAGGGTGGGCATTGTCCCCAGTTTTTTTTTTTTTTTTTTTTTCAGATAGAAAACTGAGGCTCAGGGCTGGAGAGATGACTTAGTGGTTAAGGTATTTGTCTGCAAAGCCAAAAGACCTCGGTTCGACTCCCCGGGACCCATGTAAGCCAGATGCACAAGGTGGTGCACGCGTCTGGAGTTTTGTTTGCAGCGGCTGGAGGCCCTGGCAGGCCCATTCTCTCTCTCTCTCAAATAAATAAATTGATTAATTAATTTAAAAAAAAATAAAGAAAACTGAGGCTCAGAGAGATGAGGTCATTTGCCCCTGGTAGTATGGCTGGGATATGCTGAGACATGTGTGTCATCGCCAAACACTCAGTTCATCCCCTGTGAGCTTCCTCATACCCCTGTGCCCCTCACACCTTGTTGGCAACCCTCTACCCTCCTAGACAGCCTGGGCCCATGGGACGTTGTGCCTTTTATGACAAGTGAAACTACAGTTCAGAAGTTTGAGTCCCAGAATCACATGGCGAAGGAATGGTCAGCGCTGGCCAGGACCTGCATAGATTGTTCCATGGCCAAAATTCAGAATCTATCTACCTTGACCATCTGTGTCCCCCCCACAAGGGCCTGGCCTCCATGCCTCTGTGCCTGAATTCCAGCTTACAGCCGTGCCCACACAGTGAAGCAAGGCCATTGATCTCTGGACAGGTGGCACTGTCTGCGGAGTCTCTGGCCTTAAGTTCTGGTTTAACCGAAAGGGGGACACTAAGAACTATACACTGACACTAGGTCACTAGGATAGTCCATTTCAGAAACAGGCTGAAGACAAGGGCACCGCCAGGCCTCGATTACGTACCTTTGGAATCAGGGCACCCAGCGTGGATGTGGTGAGTGGAGGCAGCTCTTCAAACTGTGGAACAGAGACAAGGTTCAGGGCTGGAGAGATGGCTTAGCGGTTAAGGCACTTGCCCGTGAAGCCTGAGGATGCAGGTTTGATTCCCCAGGACCCACTTAAGCCAGATGCACAAGGTGGCACGTACATCTAGAGTTTGTTTGCAGTGGCTGGAGGCCCTGGCATACTCTCCCTCTCTCTCTCTCTCTTCTCAAATAAATAAAAAAAGAGAAGGGTTATGTGAATCTCAAGGTGACAGGGACATAACACAGTAGTTAGACTTCTGTGTACCCCCAAGCAGTCAGATCCCTTGATGTGCCCCACTGCCAGTGGTGGGCACCGTGTAACTCACACAGCAGATCTATGGCTAAGCTCAACCCCACCACAGATATGACTTGAAGCATGGTAGGTAAGGCCCTTATTCTTCTCTAACAGGATTATTTTTTTGCATGGGTTTGGTGTATGTGAGTATGTTTATATGTGTATGGGTTCACGTGTGTGTACAGGTGTGCAAGCTACTGTGGAGGCCAGAGGTTAACATAGAGTACCTTATTTGATTGTTTTCCACCATTCTTTTTTTTTTTTTTTTTTTTGAGGTAGGGTCTCACTCTAGCCCAAAGTCATGCGCCACCATACCCGGCTCCATCTTACTTTTTTTTTTTAATTTTATTTATTTATTTATTTATTTGATAGTGACAGACAGAGGGAGAAAGAGAGAGACAGACAGAGAGAGAATGGGCGCGCCAGGGCCTCCAGCTGCTGCAAACAAACTCCAGATGCATGTGCCCCCTTGTGCATCTGGCTAACATGGGTACTGGAGAATTGAGCCTCGAACCAGGGTCCTTAGGCTTCACAGGCAAGTGCTTAACCACTAAGCCATCTCTCCAGCCCTCCACCTTACTTTTTGAGACCTGGTCTCTCATTGAACCTGGAGCCTTCTGCTTTGGCTTCACAAGCTATCCAGGAAGCCCTGGGGATTCTTCTATCTCGGCCTCCCCAGTGCTGGGATTAGAGATGCATGCCACCAAACCCGTGACATGTGCGTGTGGAGGTTCTGAACTCAGGTCCTCATGCTTGTGGGAGAGCTCTTTTCCCACTGAGCCATCTCCCCAGCCTTCGAATGGAATTCTTTATGAAAGCAAGGTGAGCTTGGTCAGGTCCATGTGCATAAGCCAGCATCCGCTGACTCCTGTGCCTCCTGCCCTTTACCCCTTCATGCCTCCTCCAAGTCCACTGTCTAAGACTAAAGTATGGAAAGGCAGAGAGGATGGCCATGGGCGTGGGGCTGTAGAGGAAGCAAGGCCATTTCCTCCTGCATGGATGCACTGTTAGGGGAGGACCCTGAACATGATTTCCATTTTCTCTCAATTAACAAGGGACACATGAGCCGGGTGTGGTGGCGCATGCGTTTAATCCCAGCACTTGGTAGGCAGAGGTAGGAGAATAACCATGAGTTCGAGGCCGCCCTGAGACTACATAGTGATTACCAGGTCAGCCTGAGCTAGTGTGAGACCCTCCCTTGAAAAACAAAAGAAAAAAAGGTGGGGCACATGGACTGGAGAGATGGCTTAGTGGATGAGGCGCTTGCCTGCGAAGCCTAAGAACACATGTTCAAATCTCCAGCTCCCACATAAGCCAGACACACAGTGATGCAAGCACGCAATGTTGCACATGCACACAAGGGGGCGCACGTGTCTGGAGCTCATTCACAGTGGCTAAAAGGCCCTGGCGCTCATATTCTCTCTCTCTCTCTCTCTCTTTCTCTCTCTTCTCTCTGTCTCTTGCTCAAAAACTTAAAACAACGAAAGATTCTAAAGGGACACATATAACGGCAAAAGTGCTGTCAGTCTTCAGATGTTTAGTCACTGGAACTAAATGGGTGATTTCCTGTCAAGGGAATCAAAGATTTTAGTGAGGTGTGTAGTAACTTTTTGTGAGAGAATACTTTGTTTTTGGAGAGGCCATGAGGTGGAAGGATGGATGGATGGGACAAGTGGAGGGATGGGTGGGTAGAAGGATGAGTGGGTGGGCAGATGGATATATGGGTGGGTGGAAGGCGAGTGGGGTAGTGTATAGATGTGTGAGGGGAAAGATAGGTGGAGAATGACTGGAGGGGTGGGCAGGTGGGTGCGTCAGTAAGAAGGTAGCTGGAAAGCTGGGCGTGGTGGCTCACGCCTTTAATCCTAGCACTCGGGAGGCAGAGGTAGGAGGATCGCCATGAGTTCGCGGCCACCCTGAGACTACAGAGTGATTTCCAGGTCAGCCTGAGCTAGAGTGAGACCCTACCTCAAAAAAGCAAAAAAAAAAAAAAAAAAAAAAAAAAAAAGAAGGTAGCTGGATGGCTGGATAGATATGAAGCAAGGTGATGAAACATGGATAGTGAATCTGGAAGGAGCATGCATGCACAGGAAGCATACTGCTTGGGAGAACGGCTCCTGAGAGCACTTTGGGATCTTGTTGTTGTTATTCTTATGCTTTTGTTGTTGTTGTTGAGAGAGAGAGAGAGAAGTTTGGGGGGGGAGGTTGGGAGGATGGGTAAGCCAGGGCCTTCAACCACTGCGAACTCCAGACACGTGGGCCCCTTGCGGTGCATGTGTGACATTGCATGCTTGTGTCACTGTGTGTCTGGCTATGTGGGACATGGTGATTCAAACGTGTTCTTAGGCTTTGTAGGTAAGCGCCGTAACTGCTAAGCCATTTCTCCAGTCGTCTTGTGCTTTTTGTAAATATATATATATATATATATATATATATATATATATATATATATATATATGACAGAGAGAGACAGACAGAGAGAATGGGTGTACCAGGGCCTCCAGTCATTGCAAACAAACTCCAGATGCATGTGCCACCTTGTGCATCTAGCTTTCATGGGTCCTGGGGAATTGAACCTGGGTCCTTCGGCTTTGCAGGCAAATGCCTTAATGGCTAAGCCATCCTTCCAGTCCCTCTTATGCATTTTAAAAAATATTTATTTGAGACAGAAGAAGAGAGAACACAAGTATGGAAACACCAGTGCCTCCTGCCACTGCAAATAAACTCCAGATACATGCACCACTTTGTGGATGTAGCTTCATGTGGATACTGCGGAATTGAACCTGAGCCACCATGCTTTACAAGCAAGTGCCTTTAACCACCAAGTCAGCTCTCCAGCTCTTTTTGAATTACTTACATAACAATGTGAACCAAGCCAAGGTTCAAAACATTTATATTGAGGTGCACGCATGTGAGATATTTTCTGCCTTTCAAATGATCTAGAAAAGGGCTGGAGAGATGGCTTAGTGGTTAAGGTGCTTGCCTGTGAAGCCAAAGGACCCAGGTTCGATTCTCCAGGTCCCACATAAGCCAGATGCACATGGTGACACATGGCACCTGGAGTTCATTTGCACTGGCAGAGCCCTGGAGTGCCCATTCTCACTTTCTCTCTCTCCCTCTCTCTCTGTCTCTAACAAGTAAATAAAAATGAAAATAAAATCTTAAAAAAAATGGTCTAAGCCAGGCGTGGTGGTGCACGCCTTTAATTCCAGCACTCGGGAGGCAGAGGTAGGAGGATCACCAGGAGTTCGAGGCCACCCTGAGACTAATTCCAGGTCAGCCTGAGCTAGAGTGAGACCTTGGGGAAAAAAAATGGTCTAGAAAAAACAGAGCTGAACAGAGAGTGACTTCCTCTTCCTGGAACCAGAAACAGGTCACTGCTGCATCTGTGAGGCACGTGTGAGGCTCTGAGCACCGGCTCTGGGCACCTGGGTGTAACTTGGAAGAATCAAGGGTAGGGTCGCCAACACTTCTCCCTCTAAAGCAAACTGGCACAGGTCTCAAGGCCGAGAAGGCTGTCAGGGGTGGCCATGTCACCCCGGGTTAGCTCACCATGCCGTCGGTAATGTCGATGTCCATGGCCCTCTGCTTCTGCAGCATGGTCAGCACGGAGCCCAGGAAGTTGGTTGAGATGGCCAGCTGGGAGTTGGTGTTCTCACCCATGGGGGGCAATTCCGGCATCTGTGGCCTGTACGACACAGCTGGCCGCCCCAGGGGATAGTCGACGAGCTCTCCTCCTGCCTCCCCAACCAGAGTCTGCGCAAGAGAGAGAAGAGCTTGGGCAGGGGAGAGGAAGCGTCGGGCAGCCTTCCCCGGCGGCGCCCTGGGGCCGTGTGTGGCTCTGAGACCCGATGCCTTGCTTTACGATCATTGATAATATTCCCTTTTGTTCTTGAGGCAAGGCCTCACATATCCTATGCTGGCCTGGAAGTCGCTCTGCACCACCATGTCCAGTGTGTGAGGTGTCAGAGATGGAACCCAGGGCTTCATGGGTGCTAGACAAACACTCTACAGACTGAGCTTCACCCCCAGTCACGTGAGCACTTCTCATTCCAGTTACACACACATATATGCACACACACCCAGGCATGAAACACTCTGTGGCAGGCTGGCCCCTCCCTGGCCCCTACCCTCCCCCAGTCTCGGCCCACCAGTGAGTGAGCACGCTATGCCTGCACAGTCCACAGTGGCACATCTATCTCCAAAGTCCGGCGTTCTCCCCGGGACGGGCGATGCCCAAGAGCCTCTGCAGCGGCATTGCCAACTACTCTGCCCCTTCCCTCCCTCTGCAGCTTAGCCACCGGGACCTTGTCAGTCCTTCTGCCTCCTTGTCAAACCCCCCCACACACCCAGGTGGCCTCCCTAAATCATGCCTTGTTGACTCTCACTGGGTAGATGTTAGTTCAAGAATCACCTCTTCCTCCTGGAAGCCCCCCCGTCCTTGACCTTGCTGGGTGCACCCTAACCCCTACTTTAAATCTTTCACAGTGACAGTCTATACACACTCGATTGAAGGATCCTTATGGCCTGTCCCTTATGATGGATAGAAAAGTCCCTCTAGACAGAGCTTTTGCTTTGCTCGTTACTGGGCCCCCACCACCTGGCCCAAGCCTGGTGCCCAGCACACGGCCAGCACTCCTCTCAGTGGGCATTACGGTCCTGTGCGCGCATACATTAGGTGTGGTCACTCGGAGCGAGCGCCCACTGCAGCTCAGTGTTGAAGGTGCAGTGCAGCACCAGGTCTGTGTGGCCCAAGAGAGGCCGGTCTGTGTGGGTTCCAGGCACCGTGGCGCAGGCCCGTGGGCGCTGGAGGCGTGGCTCACACCGGCTCCCAGGTCTGCTTACACACATCTCCTCTCGGACTTCAGTGTCAAGAGAAGTCACCTTGCCAACTTGGCACTGGCCATGGTTGGAGTGTTTATATCATGGAAAGCACAGATCAGAACTTGAGAACAAAAAAAAATCATGGGGAACAACTGGTTGTTAGCTGTGGACCGGTACCCCACCGCTTGGCTGTTCCTCCAGCAGACCTAGTCTCCACAGCAAGCTGGGCCCACAACCCCCAGCTGTGTGACCTTGGAATGGTGTCACCTCCGTGTGCCTGCCTTTCCTGGGTACGCAAAGCTCCCACAGTGGTTGCTGGGAGATCAGACGTGAGTGCAAGGTCAGCACTGGTTCTGGAACCACCCTAGCAGATCTCCATGGAATCCACCAGGGAGCCTGGCTCCCACAGGAGCCTCTGGGGTCTCGCCCACGCCCTGCCTCAGGGAGGAGGGCTCCCTGCTCATCACTCACGTTGAGATCCAGCTCCAGGAACTCCCCAGTCACCAGCGGAAGGCTGGAGAAGGTGTACTGCACGCTTCCCAGTATCCCCAGAGGCACCAGAGCTGCAGGCAAAGGGGGGAGGTCACTGTGAGGTCCCCTCCTCCTGCCTCCCTCCCTCCCAGTGCCTGAGGATGGCCGGGCGGGGCGTGAGCCAAGGCCCTGGCGGGGGGGGGGGGGATATGAAGAGGAAACATTCTGGGTTCAAACCCCAGCTCTGCCTCTTCCTTGCTGTGTGACTCAGGCAAGTTCCTGTTTCTCCCTGGAGCTCAGCTCTGTCCTGTGCAAGGTGGGTTTTATAAGGTTCAGGAGTGACCAAGACCACAGAGAGCATTCTGAGGCAAAAAATGGAAGTTTTTTTCCGGGGATGGGGTGAGGACATGAGCTGCCAGGACTGACTCTCAAGAGCAGCGCAGTCAGCTTGGGGTCACAGATAGGGGGCTTTATAGGCTCTTCAGTTGGGGGAAGGTGAGGAAGGGAAGGCATTTTTTTCTGTTGGGGCAGTAAATCTCTGTTCTTTACATTAAACATAGGGTGAGACCAGAAGTGACCCAACCTGGTGAGAGATAAGGGGGCAGTAAATCTAGACCTGGGGCATCATTAATGAATGGCTGGGCAATTAATTGAGGAATATGGACAAGCCACTTCCTTATCTCTATCACCCTCCTGCCGTAACTCCATTTTGTCCTGACCTAACAGGTTTTATGTGAGCTCCTGGGCTCTTTGGTGGTGGCAGGGGAAAATCCCAATGTTGGTGAACTCTGTTAGCTGTGAAGAGGGGGCACCAAGGGGCTATCTCAGGGTCTGCAACGTGGTACTCAGTTGGAACCGCCTTTCCCTGCCTACCCGTAATAAACCAACCATCTCAGTGATTTCTTTTCCTCATCTCTGGCTACAAAGCGGGGAGAAATTCTCTCTGGGAAAGACATCCTTAAACTGCCTGGCATCCCAGAGACATGGGATCACAGAGGTCAGAGAGGACTGTCCTGTGCGGCAAGCACTGACCAACGTGGGATGTCGTCATTATGTGAAGGAAGTTTTTCGGGAGTGTCTACTTAGAAATCCGGCATTGCAGCCTGGGGACCTACTCTGTGACCATACTGCCTCTGGCTGCTATCTGGTCCTTCCATTAGTCAAGAATAGCACCCCCACACACACACATTTTAGAGATGAGGATGCTGGGTAGCCTTTCCAAGACCATAGCTTCCAGAGTGAGTGGAGCTAGGCTCTCACCCACCCGTGGTCCAGGCCAAGCCTCTCGGGCCAGAAGGAGGTTTTCCCCTCCAGCTTGCTGGGGCAGTTGGAGAAGGGAAAGTCCCCTTGGCTGCACTGAGCCTTCTTCTCAGACACCTCTGAGACCCTGGGGGCTGGGTCCCAAAGGGGACATTAGTAGACACTGGCCACAGAGCAGAAGGAGCACTTACAGTCCACGAGACCCAGCTGATCGTTGACAAGGCCCAGCACGACATCCACGATGGGACAGAGCTGCGGGGGGAAGCATCGTGGGGTTCACACAGGAGCCGGGAGGGGCGCGCACCCTGGACGGCAGCCACCATCACCGTGGATGGCTGCTCTGGTCACCACAGCCCAGGGGAAGGGGGGGCTCTGTCGTAACTCCCAGCTCGCTTCAAGACAGGCAAACAGATTGCAAGCAGCTGCGGTGAGACCTGTCACACAGCTAGGAAGAGCCCCAGCTGGGACTTGACCCAGAGCTGTGGATGCTCAGGCTCTGCCTCCTGTCACTCTACTCATCTGTCCCTTCAGTGTCCCAACCTCCAAGGACAGGCTGGACCTGACTCCCTCCATCCCTCTGAGTCACCTGCCTGTCCCTGGGGACACAGCCTCTCCCGCTCCGCCTTACCAGATCAGGGAGAACGTTGGCCAGCACTCTGTTTACTAAGTTGTCCACGAGGTTGGGGAGCAGCCTATGGAGAGAAGGGTGGGGTAGGGACCGGATCACAGGTCAGAGGGCCCAGGACTATCAACAATCAAGAGCCCCTGAGCCTGTATAGAGGCGCCGGGACTAAGCACTCTGCCTTAAATCTTCCTGCACGAGCCAGTGGAGAACTGCTTGTCCTATCTCTCTCTCTCTCTTCTTTTCTTTCTTTCTTTCTTTCT
Organism: Dipus sagitta; assembly: GCA_036346955.1. Classification (NCBI taxonomy): domain Eukaryota; kingdom Metazoa; phylum Chordata; class Mammalia; order Rodentia; family Dipodidae; genus Dipus; species Dipus sagitta. Next base: position 29,542,898 of record CM070779.1, read on the forward strand.
TTCTTTCTTTCTTTCTTTCTTTCTTTCTTTCCTTCCTTCCTTCCTTCTTTCTTCCTTCCTTCCTTCTTCCTTCTCTCTCTCTCCCTCCCTTCTTCCTTTCCTTTTTCTTCCTTCCCTCCCTCCCTTCATCCTTCCCAGCCTCCCTTCCTCTCTCCTTTCATTTCTCCTTCCCTTCTTTCCATGAACCCAAGCTGTCAGAGCTCTCTGTTGGCTCCGGCAGGCTGGGACATTGCCACCCCACGCTGCAGTCCTTCTTCCCAAGAAACATAAGAAATACACGACTTTAAGCTCACAGCATGATATCTAAAACATTCGAGGTGCTTAAGAAAAAATACTTGTGGGTGGAGCAGGAGAAGTCTAGCTGAGAAAACCTGCCCTTATGGCCCATACCAAAAAACTGGTGCGTGGAGCTGGAAACCCTGGATAGCTGCCCAGAGCAGAAAGCAAGGCCCAGAGACACCGCCTTGAGACGTGTCACCTGAAGCAGGCTGTGCCGGCTCCTAGCTAATGTTCCCACCCAGTTAGTGAAGGAGGGACATAAATACAACCCTTCTGACATATGTCCCTAGTGGACTCACTCCTTAAAACTGATCTTCTTCCCCCCAGCACAGCCTGGGACCCACCCCTCCTCCAAGGGGGGTGGGAGATGGGCAGAGGAAAGCCAGCCAGCTCCTCTTCAGTTTGCCACGCATGTCTGTCCCGTGTTAAATGGATCTGCTCCCCAGATCACTGTGCATGCACACACAGCTACAGGCATGATTGCCTGTGTGCGTGCGTGTGCCTGTGTGTTAAGAACAGTTGGCTATCAATTTATGTATGCTCAAGGGACAAACTCTTTTCCTCTTATGAGAAATGATCAGATCCATGTTGTCAATTGAGCAAATAAATGGGCGTGGAATATTACATAGCTAGAAAAAGTTATTACACAAGGGCATATCCAGTGTTTGGATACAGAACATTCTCCTAATTGAACACAGGACAAGAAGTAAAGTTCAACAGTGTTCTGAGCAGATGCCCTTCTGTATGAAGGGGTGAAATGAGGGCTGGAGGGATGTCTTAGCAGTTAAGGCTCTTGCCTGCAAAGCCAAAGGACCCAGGTTTGATTCCCCAGGACCCACGTAAGCCAGGTAAACTGAGTGGTGCATGCATCTAGAGTTTATTTACAGCGTGGCTGGAGGACCTGGTGTGCCCATTTTTTTCTCCCTCTCTCTCAAATAAATAAATAAAACTTAAATATTCAATTAAAAAATAAAGGAAACAGGGCTGGAGAGATGGCTTAGCGGTTAAGCACTTGCCTGTGCAGCCTAAGGAACCCGGTTCGAGGCTCGATTCCCCAGGACCCACGTTAGCCAGATGCACAGGGGGCGGGGGCACGTGTCTGGAGTTCGTTTGCAGTGGCTGGAGACCCTGGCGCGCCCATTCTATCTCTCTCTCTATCTGCCTCTTTCTGTCTCTGTCTGTCACTTTCAAATAAGTAAAAATAAACAAAAATATTTTAAAAAATAAATAAATAAAGGAAATGAAGTAAGCGAAAGTAGAATTAAGGGGCTAGAGGGATGGCTTAGCTGTTAAACTGTTTGTCTGCAAAGCCAAAGGACCCAGGTTCAATTCTCCAGGACCCACGTTAGCCAGATACACAAGGGAGCACACACATCTAGAGTTCATTTGCAGTGGCTAGAGGCCCTGGTGCGGCCATTTTCGCTCTCTCCCTCTCTCTCTCTCAAATAAAGAAAGAAAAGGAAAGAAAGGAGAATTAAGAGCCCCATTTTTCAGACCCCATTCACCCTGAAGAAGCAGAGACTTAGAAAAGTAGCACAAAGTTTGGGGTTCAGGGTGTACACTGAGATTTCTATTCCTGAAGTCTAGATAAGATGAGGCTCAGGTGCCAGGGTAAGTGATTGGCAAGACAGAACTGGAAGAAAAAGGCCAGAGAGCCTAGAGACAGTGGCTGGAGAGGTTGCTGCAAGGATGGGGGTCAAGGAAGGAAAGGAAAGGGTCTGACTAGGCTGGGTGTGCCGAAACCTTTGCCTGGGGACGGCATCCTGACCAGACATCGACAACACCACAACCATCGCCTGGGGACGGCATCCTGACCAGACATCGACAACACCACAACCATCGCCTGGGGACGGTATCCTGACCAGACATCGACAACACCACAACCATCGCCTGGGGACGGTATCCTGACCAGACATCGACACCACCACAACCATCGCCTGGGGACAGCATCCTGACCCAGACATCGACAACACCACAACCATCGCCTGGGGACGGCATCCTGACCCAGACATCGACACCACCACAACCATCGCCTGGGGACGGCATCCTGACCCAGACATCCACAACACCACAACCATCGCCTGGGGACGGCATCCTGACCAGACATCGACAACACCACAACCATCGCCTGGGGACGGCATCCTGACCAGACATCGACAACACCACAACCATCGCCTGGGGACGGCATCCTGACCAGACATCGACAACACCACAACCATCGCCTGGGGACGGCATCCTGACCAGACATCGACAACACCACAACCATCGCCTGGGGACGGCATCCTGACCAGACATCGACAACACCACAACCATCGCCTGGGGACGGCATCCTGACCAGACATCGACAACACCACAACCATCGCCTGGGGACGGCATCCTGACCAGACATCGACAACACCACAACCATCGCCTGGGGACGGCATCCTGACCCAGACATCGACAACACCACAACCATCGCCTGGGGACGGCATCCTGACCCAGACATCGACAACACCACAACCATCGCCTGGGGACGGCATCCTGACCCAGACATCGACAACACCACAACCATCGCCTGGGGACGGCATCCTGACCCAGACATCGACAACACCACAACCATCGCCTGGGGACGGCATCCTGACCCAGACATCGACAACACCACAACCATCGCCTGGGGACGGCATCCTGACCAGACATCGACAACACCACAACCATCGCCTGGGGACGGCATCCTGACCAGACATCGACAACACCACAACCATCGCCTGGGACGGCATCCTGACCAGACATCGACAACACCACAACCATCGCCTGGGGACTGGCATCCTGACCCAGACATCGACAACACCACAACCATCGCCTGGGGACGGCATCCTGACCCAGACATCGACAACACCACAACCATCGCCTGGGGACAGTATCCTGACCCAGACATCGACAACACCACAACCATCGCCTGGGGACGGCATCCTGACCCAGACATCGACAACACCACAACCATCGCCTGGGGACGGCATCCTGACCCAGACATCGACAACACCACAACCATCGCCTGGGGACAGGCATCCTGACCCAGACATTGACAACACCACAACCATCGCCTGGGGACAGAATCCTGACCCAGACATCGACAACACCACAACCATCGCCTGGGGACAGAATCCTGACCCAGACATCGACAACACCACAACCATCGCCTGGGGACGGCATCCTGACCAGACATCGACAACACCACAACCATCGCCTGGGGACGGCATCCTGACCAGACATCGACAACACCACAACCATCGCCTGGGGACGGTATCCTGACCAGACATCAACAACAACAAAACCATCGCCTGGGGACAGAATCCTGACCCAGACATCGACAACACCACAACCATCGCCTGGGGACGGCATCCTGACCAGACATCGACAACACCACAACCATCGCCTGGGGACGGTATCCTGATTCAGACATCAGCAACACCACAACCATCACCTGGGGACGGCATCCTGACCCAGACATTGACACCACCACAACCATCGCCTGGGGACAGAATCCTGACCAGACATCGACAACACCACAACCATCGCCTGGGGACGGCATCCTGACCCAGACATTGACACCACCACAACCATCGCCTGGGGACAGAATCCTGACCAGACATCGACAACACCACAACCATCGCCTGGGGACGGCATCCTGACCCAGACATCGACAACACCACAACCATCGCCTGAGGACGGCATCCTGACCAGACATTGACAACACCACAACCATCACCTGGGGACAGAATCCTGACTAGACATCGACAACACCACAACCATCACCTGGGGACGGCATCCTGACCCAGACATCAACAACACCACAACCATCATCTGGGGACGGCATCCTGACCCAGAAATCGACAACAGATCTTGGCCATTTTGTGGAGAACATATAATAGAAAATTCTTGGGCCAGGCACTAGGGAGGCCAAAGTGGGAGAACGGCTGTGAGTTCGAGGCCAACCTGAGACTAAAGAGTGAATTCCAGGGCAGCCTGGGCTAGAGTGAGACCCTACCTAAAAAAAAACAATAAAAATCTCTCACCCCCTCCCAACCAGGGGTACTCTCGACAGAACCAGGTGAGAAAGTGCCCTCTGATTTGGAGCAGCAGCCGTGGACACACATACGTAAATCACTCACACGCCAGATTCTGCACTGACAGCTAGTGCCCAAGGATCCCACGATTTCAGTAACCAAGGATCAGTTCCACAGATAAAGAATCTGAAGCTCAGAGAGGGCAACAGAGCTGTCCAAAGTCACACAGTAAGGCATGGTGGAGCTGAGATTTGAACCTGGGGCAGACTAAGCACGTGGGTCCGGCCTTTCCAAGGCCTTTCGCAAGCTGTGCGCTGATGGCAGCCCATAACCCTGAACCCAAGGACCCAGCCCCTAACCTGCCATCAAGCAAGACCCACGCCACAGCCAGAGCCATGGTGCGGAGGGCTCAGGGTGGGTATCGCCGCATGGCATCATCTTGTTTCCTGGGCAAGGCAGCCCCAGTTCCCTGACCCCGTGCTCACCCCCGCAGCAGCCTGACTTTGATGCCCCCCAGGAGGGTGTCGCAGCGCTCGATGACCAGGCGCGGGTAGCCTGTGCGGTCCATGGTCAGGCGGACTTTGGCCGTGATGTTCACCTCCACTGAGATGTCCAGGAAGCCAATGAGGCTGGAGGAGAGCAAGGGGCCAGGGCAGGCTGTGAGCCACACTCGCTGCTGGGGGGCGCCTCGGGTCTCTTCCTTCCATCAGTGAGGCCCCTTGCTCATGTGTAGGGGGCCCAGACTGGGAGGCATCCCCGACCCCTCAAGGCATTTGTGACAAATGCCTGTCAGCCAGTGAGAGTATTAAGGCTGAGAACAGAGTTCAGTATAAACTCTGGTTTCCGTGGGCAGCCATCAGTGGGCAGGACGTCACTCTGCGGGGATGACCTGATGCCAAGGCCCAACCTCTGAAGCCCACTGTGGCCACAGCTAACAGGGGGAGGCATGACCTTAGTGCCCTGGGCAGGTGGACGCAGAAAGGCTCAGTGGCATTAGGAGACTGGCCCAAGGAATGGAGCCCAGGAGGCCCCCTGCGTCCAACCCTCCAGATCCTAAACACCACCCCTTGTTGACAGGGACCACATGCGGACTTGCATTCTGAATGCTGGGTCTCCCTGACCCCACATGATGGATAGAGACCAGTCATAGAGAGGAGAGGTGACTTACCCAAGCCCTCCCGTCAGGGACACAAACCTTTTCCCGTTAATGGCCACACGAGTGTACAAGCTCAGGTAGACACCCACGCCAGGCAGGAGCCGCACAGACACCCGGGGCAGGGTCAGCTCCATGATGCGCAGCCTGCACGGATGGGGAATGATGAGCAGACCACCTTCTGTCACCTCAAGGGCCCCCCCTTGCGTCCCCCTCCTCCACTCCTCACGCTCTGTCCCTCCTGTCTCAGAGAGGCTGGTGTAGAGGGTTTGAGGTTCGAGGCAGAAGACATCAGCCCAGATCCCATCACTCAATGGCACGCTTTGAACATTGACTTCTGGGTTTCTTCCCATGTCACGGATGTTCCCTCCCACCAGGGCTGCACACTCCCCTCCTGCACACTTCCCATTTTAGCCAAGGCCCTGCTATAGGGGTCCACTGATCCTGACCCCTCACTGTGCATATTCTCATGGCTATCAGGGGGCTGGCCTGCTTCTCTCTCCACGCCCGTGTGCCCCACCAGCCTACAAGCTCACTGGGAGCAGGGCTGTGTGTGTTTTTCCCCAGGCCAACAGTGTCCCTTACATAGTAGGTGCTCTGCATATTTGTTGAGTTAAATGACTGAGAAAGAAGGGCCTTGGGCATGGCTGAAATCATAATACAATAATTGTAAGTAGTAAGTGTAATATATTTTGTGATCATGTAACAACATGGAGTTCTAATATATAATGTGCAGTGTGCATGTTACATAATTCAAAATCTTTTCACTTTTCTCCTCAGTTGAGTTTCTCTGACCATTCTACAGACAAGGAAACAGACAGCAGAGAGACGACAATGGCTCAACGTCTCTCACACACACACACCCAAATATAGAATCTAAATAGGAAAGATATGAGAAAAGGAGACGGGTCCCGGCCCTTGGCCCCTGTCACGTGAACCCTCCCAACCCATGCAGTTGGAGCCTGTCAACATGTCCAGTCCCAAAGACATCCCTGACAGAATCCAGGGCTTCTTACCCAGTGATGCCTTGCACAGTGCTCAGGATGCCGCCTTCGCCCAGTATCCCCAGGACGCCTCCTCCTCCCAGAAGTCCTCCATCTCCAAGGAGACCGCCTCCTCCCAGCAGACCTCCTTGGCCTGACAGGATGCCATCAGCCGCCAGCATGCCCCCTGTGCCTAGCAGGCCCCCAGGGCCCAGCGCCCCCGAGGCCACGCCAGCGGGGATCTCCCCAGGCCGAAGCTCACTCCGTAGATCCCGTCGGAACCTGCCCGCTGAGGGGCCAGCCGCAGACCTGAACCGCCCTGAGCCCCGGTGGCTGCCATAGGCGTATTCAGCCTGGCGGTAGTCCGCGTGGCTCCTGATGCTTCCATCGGACTCCAGGATCTCCCCGTAGCGGTACTTGCCCCCCAACTGAGCCGTGTTGTCGTTGGCCTCGATGTGACCATATCTGTAATTGCCACCAAGCTGTCTGCCATTGGTGTAGACTGGGGGAGGCTCTCTGACATGGAAGTCGTTGTAGGGGACGCCACCAACGCCTCGGGGGAATTCAGCTCGTCTGTAGTCATCGTATCGGTGTCGACCGCCACCTAGAAGACCACCACCTAGCAGCCCCCCACCACTGCCTCCTAGCAGCCCCCCACCACCGTGGCTACTTCCACCACCTAGCAGCCCCCCACCACTGCCTCCTAGCAGCCCCCCACCACCGTGGCTACTTCCACCACCCAGCAAGCCCCCACCACTGCCCCCTAGCAGCCCCCCACCACCGTGGCTACCTCCACCCAGCAGACCTCCTCCACTGCCTCCTAAAAGCCCCCCATCATTGCCACCACTGCCCCCCAATAAGCCTCCACCCAGCAGGTCACCGCCACCCCCTCCACTCCCACCACCAAGCAAGCCCCCTAGGAGACCTCCTCCCCCACCACCTCCACTTCCACCTCCACCGAGCAGCCCGCCCAGGAGGGGTCCACCACCATCACCACGGGCTTTACCCAAGGGCACCTCCCTCAGGGCTGAGCCGAAGGCATCACTCTGCCTGATTGTGCCCGTGATGGCTGTGGAGAGACATGGGCATCAATCAGCCAGGGGTTCCCTTTCCACCCAGCCTCCAGGTACCCCCTCAGAGTATCATCCCAGTCTTGCCCTCACAGGGAAAAGTGACAGATGAACCAAAGGGCCCATCCTGATGTGTCTTATCTATTTTCCCTTTAAACTAGGTTTCCACATCATTCAGCCCAAACTTGGAGAGTTCTCTCTCAAGTAGCAGGCTCCTATTTGATTGAATGAGGTCAGAGTGCTAAGAGGTACTTGGAGACTATTCGGGTAGGAAATCATCTTATTTTCATTCTCACTGTGACAGGGACTGGGGCAGGGGCGGGTCCTCCTTTGTCAGACACGGAATGAGGACCTGAGAATCAGAGGGAGGAAGAATGATAGTGTCCACCCTGGAGCTGCTGTGCCCCAGGGGTCATCCCATTCAGTCCTCATACCAGTCCTCAGAGATGGTGACAGCCCCGCCCACTCTTCACATGAGGAAACCCGAGGCTCAGAGAACCCAGGCCATGAGTTTAAGGCCCTATAATCAGGATTTGAATTCCGGGAAGGCTGACTCCAAGGCCCAATTCCTCAGTCTCTTCTGTCTGCTGCCTTAGGAAAATGAGCACACAGTGCCCAGCATGACGCCTGACACACCACAGGTGCCCAAGGAGATGGTCAGGAAAGAAGAAGAGAGCTAAGGCCCAAAGAGAAGAGGTCACCCATCCACTAGCTGTGGAATCTGCTAGCATGGGAAGGGTCCCTGGGTCCTGGAAAGTTGACATCCCTGTCCACTATATGCCACCCACAAGCCTCCCTGGGACCGGACTCACCGTTGCTTAGCACATCTTTAGTAACCCTGAGGACTGTGTTTGTCTCTTGGCGGATGCCACAAACAGCTGCCACAGACAGGGCCGCCACACACCATGCAGTCCACATACTGAAATCCCCTTCCTGTTGAGGAGACAGTGCCTTGATGTCCCTAGCTGACTGTGGTCTCCTCCCATCTATCCATCACCCAAACAGCAAGCAAAACATGTATGCATCCATCCATCTATTCATCCATCCATCCATCCATCATCTTCTCATTGATCAACCCACGCATCGACCCATCCTCCCGTCTCTGGATGAGCTGCGTGGTTCTGGATCGGGGCTTTGCGATCCTCAGAGAAGAGATGTCACCTTCTCGTACCTCTGCTTTGTAACCACAAATGTGACATCTGACACTGACACCACTCCTGTGACACTCAGTAAAGGACAGCCATTGCTATTGTTTTAGGACTTGACTTCAAACCCTCAAGGTGTGAGTAGAGAATGTTGAGGGGGAGGGGGGGTGGTGAGCCTGCATTGGGCTGAGCTGGCTAGCCTCCAGGAAGTCTTGCCTACCTCCATGCCTTTGCCCATGTCACCCACTCCATCTTCCCAGGCTGCTCGTTTATTTGCCTCGGAACATCGGCACAGGACGTTGCCACCCATCTGAACTAAGTGGAAATGGTTGGCTTCAGCCCCTCCGCTTATGCTTGTCCTGTTTCCACTTTTCTCTTTGCACGTGTGTGTGTGTGTGTGTGTGTGTGTGTGTGTGTGTGTGTGTGTGCTTGTATGCACGCATGAGGAGGTACGTGTGCATGCAGGTGCACTTGTGTCCAGGTAAGAGCTCAGAGGTCAACCCTGAACATCCTTTTCAATTATTCTCCCCATTATTTTTGTGAAACAGAATCTTGTCCTGAACCTGGAGCTCACTGATTTTTCTAGATTAGCTGGCCAGCAAGCCCTGGGTATTCTCCTGTCTCCTCCCCACGCACCCCTTGCTGGAATTACAGGCGTGCACCACGGCACGTGGTTTTTACGTGGGTCCTGAGCAATCCAAACTCAGGTCTTCATGTTTGTGCAGCAAGCACTGTACCCATAGAATCATTTACTTCTCTCTCTTTTTGTTTTTTTCAAGGTAGGGTCTCTCTATAGCCCAGGATGACCTGGAATTCACTACATAGTCTCAGGGTGGTCTTGCGATCCTCTTACCTCTGCCCTCCCGAGTGCTGGGATTAAAGGTGTGTGCCACCACGCCCGGCTTCCCCCATTCTCTTGAATTTAACAAAATCTTCAAGCTTCCCCTTGCATGTCTGCTCCCAGAAGTTTTGGAAGCACCCACTTATAACAGAGTGTGAAGAACTAACATATCCAAGTTGTTTTATTCTGGCTTCCTTGTCTGATGCCAACCCCAGGTCTAGAGGCTTGTGTATCCAAAGACCCCTTCAGTTCAAAGGATGGAGGGATGTTCGGCATCAGCTGGGGTCCCAGATGGTCCACACCTCTGAGAAAACCAAGCGCAGCTCTCTCATGCTCTCTCATGCATATATCATTGTCCAGTTGGGCCCATTTGCTCATGCTCTTGAGTTTCTGACAGCTGGCAGCCCTCCCCTCCTCCCCTGCATGTCTCCAGTGTGCGCTCCCTGATTCTTGCCAGGACGCAGCCTCCCCTGCCCGCCCGGCTCTGGGGAGGGAAGGTCTCCTCCTTACCCCCAGTGGGTGGTGCAGCTTGGTCCTGAGAGGTCCGCTTGCCAGGCCCTCTGCTTTGGGCTGACGCTGACCACAGAGCAGCCTTATAAAGCAGCCTCAGTGTGAGCCAGGACCTAGACAGGGAAGTGCCCGTGTAATTATGACGCTGGAATCTCGAGACCGGAATTCAGATTTTCTCTATAAATTGAGCATTGAGCCCCAAAACCACAAGAGTCTGTGGTTTTGTGGCTAATTCCGAGAAGTGTGCTCAGGCCTGGAGGGTGTCATATGAGCTGGTGTTTATTGTCCCAATCCGAGCACATTACTAGAGATCTCAGATGGGGCCCCAGGTGGACACAGGTGGTCTAGGGAGCCAGATAGGCTCTGCTCAACATCACATGACCCAGGTTCATTCTGTGACCTTGGGCCAGCTATTACCCACTCTAAGCCCATGTTTCCATCTGGTTTGGAGACTTAGGGAAAGAGGTATGGCTCCAGCTCCCCATATGTCAAGCCGGTCACAGGGGGGCTTTTAGACCTGCAGAAGGTTTCTTCCATTGGGTCCAGTCTTATCTCCTATTTGATCCTGTGACATTTGCTTCATCACGTTTTTGTTTTTTAATCTGTCCACCTTTGATCGGTACGTATTTCAAAGTTAAGGGGCAGACATCAGGATGCTGCCCACTGTCCACCTCTAGACACACATGATCACGTTTCTTTTCATGGAAATTTCTAGTGATAAACCCAACCCCTTAACAATTTCAGGCAGCCATGTAGTCCACACCCCTATCACAGTATAGACCATCACCCAGAGTTCCTTTCTCCCCTAGAGGCATCCATAGCCTGCTTCTAGCCCTGTCTGTGAACAGACACCCCCAGGATGCTTCCATTGGCACCCGAGGCCTTCCACGCTTGCGTCCCCATCTCTTCCTCACCACCCTCAGACTCCCTGCCCCTGGACCTTTGCATATGTGAGCCCTGCTGTCTAGAATGCCTTTCTCGGCCTGGGGAGATGGCTTAGTGATTAAGACGTTTGCCTGAAAAGCCAAAGGACCCAGGTTCAGTTCCCTAGTATCTATATAAAGCCAGATGCACAAGGTGTGTGCATGCAGCTGGAGTTCATTTGCAGTGGCTAGGGGCTGTGGTACGTGCCCATTCTCTCTCTCTCTCTCAAATAAATATAAATAAATAAATAAATAAAATATTAGAATGTCTTTCTCCATACTCTGTCCATCCTACTCAAAATCCCTGCTGTCCTTCTAGATCCCAGTGATCCCTGGATTCCATCTGAGGTGTCACTTAAAACCAAGAGTGTGCCCTGTTCCTGCACAAATGTACTTACAGTGTAGCGCAGGGTGAACGAATCTCCCTCCACTGCACTGAGTGCTCCATCAGCCCTCTTGCTTCCCACACCAAACCCTGCTCAGATGGCACTCCAGGTCTAATAATCAATGCCAGCTCCCTCTGACCCAACCCTGAGAGCCAGAGGTGTTCTCTCTCCCACCAAGGTCAACCCCACACGGGGCCATGCTCCCTGGCCCTCTCTAACAACAGAGGAGCTCTGAAGGCAGCCGGTCAGCGCTGACATTGGTCCTGCAAACTTCGCTCGTGTCATCTGAACCCCTGGGCTCGCACTTCTTTGGGACTCAGTTTCCCCATATGCAGTTAGTGCATTAGTAACACAGCTGAGAGCACAGTTTGGGGTTTACTGCCGGGCATGAGGATTTTTCCCTCCCGTCCTTTGCCTCCTAGGACATAAGATGAGGAACAGAACCATCGTGGCCCATGAAGCTGAGGACAAGACTTGGCACACTGTGGGGCTCAGGTTGTGGCATTCCTAGCCTCCTCCTGGTCCTTGCGGCTCAGGAGGCCATGAGGGGTGGGAGGAAGGAGTCCCTAGTAAGTGGATGACTGTCTTCTGTGGGGACCAGAAAGGCTCTGGGACTAGGGTCTGCCCTCCGAGTCGGCATGAAGCCCCTCTTTGTAGGTCTCAGTCTAGCTCCGCACAGTGGACAGAATGCCCTTTCCTGGTGGGGTGTGGAGAATAGGGTAGGAACATCTAGAACATATCCGAAGCCTCAGTAAACTATAGCCCCTCTTGGGTCACGCGGTGTGAACATCCATCTTATGTAGAGTAGGTTCTGGCCGATCTGCTCAGTGTGACCACTCCAGAGGGTACTTTTCCTTTCCTGAGCCTCAATCCCCAAGTCTACAATACGAGGAGCTTAGGAACAATGCGTATAGATAATGACAGTGTCACCAGACCCCTGGGCCTCCTTTGTTGAAAATCAGTGTGGCCATAAATACCTGTAAGGCAAATATGTCACCTTCAAAATTGAAATAAAATGCAGACAGGCCAACTGTGCCTCTCCACACCCAAAGATAGTGCCCAGCTGATGGCCAATGTGAGGGTGGCTGCTGTTGGCACCTCTGGCTCTCTGCCCGCCCTTGGTTCTGAGCCAGCCAGGCCCCGTTGACCCTGAGGCCAGCCCGTCCCCTGGGGCCACCCTGGCCATCCTGGAAGGATTAATACAGCCTGGCGCCAAGGAGATCACCTGAGCTTAGCGTCCAAAAGGCCCTTTGTCTAGATCGCAGCAATGAAATGGGCATGGCGGAAGGACATCCGGAGTCCCTGAGAGTCGATTTCATCCTGAAGGTGATTCAGCCACGTGGGGTGCCCGAGTGTGTGTATGAGAAAGAGTGGGAAAGAGAGAGAGTTGGGTCACACAAAGGGTGCTAGGAAACAACCCCAGCTCCACCAAAGACCCTTCCCCTGAGCTCTGCTCCCTTTGTTAATGGTCAGTTCATCACCGCTGCCCATGGGGGGGCGGGGGCACGCTTTCATACCTTGCTCTGCCCCCTACCTTAAGAATAGATGCTAGAGCCTCGGCTCTGGAGTTATGGGGGAGTGGGTTCAAATCCCGACTTTGCCATTATCTGTATGGCCTTGGCTTGTCACTTAAAGTCTCTGTGTCTCGGTTTCCTCCACAATTCTCAGACAGCAGGGCTAATTCAAGAAGCTGATAGTGGAAGGCACCCAGAGCACGCTGAACGACGGTGCTGAATGAGTGGGTGACAAGCGTCAGGGAGAGGCCCTGGCTTCGGAAGTAGAGTCGGAAGGATCAGGCTTGAGTCGCATACTTCCCGCTTCTGCCGTCGTAGGAGCTATATGACCCTGTTTCTCAGAGCCTCAGTTTCTTAGCATGTTGGTTTTTCCATTGCTGTGACACAATGCCCGAGTAAAACAACTTACAGGAGGAAATGTTGCTTTGGCTCATGGTCTTGGAGGTGGGCGTCTATGGTTGGCCGGCTCCAGCCAGGACATCATGGCCGAAGGGCAAGTTCACCTCATGTCAGTGCAAGAGAAGGGACCTAGGACACGACAGGCCCTCCAAAGGCATCCCCCACTGATGGACTTCCTCCACCCAGGCCCACCTTCCCTAGCCTGTCCAGCTATAAACCCGTCAATGGACGGACCAGCAGATGAAGTCGACACCCTCATGGCCCAATCACCCCTTAACAGCACCCCCAGCTGGAGACCAGGCTTCAACATGTCACATTCAGGTCATAAAAGGGGGCTGGAGGGATGGCTTAGCCATTAAGGCATTTGCCTGCAAAGCCAAAGGACCCAGGTTCGATTCCCCAGGACCCACGTTAGCCAGATACACAAGGTGGTGCATGTGTCTGGAGTTTGTTTGCAATAGCTGGAGGCCCTGGCGTGCCCATTCTCTCCCTCTCTCTCTCTTTCTCTCTGCCAAATAAAGAAAGAAATAAAAATAAAATATTTTTCAAAGTCATAATAGGATAGGAACTCTTGGATATGGTGGAATGGAGTGTCCTGTGGGAGGGGAAGTATCGAATGAGTGCTCAGTACATTCGTGCTCCCGACACTACCACACAGGGACAGAACTCACCGTGATGCTATCAACTCTGTCCCTAAATCTGAGGAGCTCTAGATCAGTTGTGACAATAAGGTCAGGGCAGAGATCATCCAGTATGATGAATAGCGTCCTGGTTCTGCCTATCGTGTGCTACAGGATGCCCTGTGGGTGAGGGGGGCACCTCAAGGAGAAACTACAGGAAGAGGTAGAGGCTTGAAGGCCTGGCATGGAGGCCTGGCTCGTGCCACCGCTCACTCACATGCCCCAGGCTCTCCCCTCCGCACATGACGAGGGCTGACTGGCTTAGCCCTCCAATGACCATGATGTTGGCATGCCACCAACAAGCACCTGCTGTGGCCTGAATGTGTCTCCTATGTGGGGGGGCAGGAGGTGGGGCCCAGTGGGAGGTGTCTGCCGTGCAGGGGCTCCAGCCTCACGGATGGATGAGTGCCCCTGTGGCAGAGACGAGTTGTTTATGCAAGTGTGAGCTCCTCAAGGAAGGAAAGGAAGGTGTTGTGTTCTCTCTCCCTCCCTCCTTCTCTCTCTCTTTCTCACCATCCCTCCCTCTCTTCATCTCTTTACCATTCTGCCTGCCACCATGGATAGCAACAAGAATCCCAGCAGACGTAGGGCCCTCAATCTTGGACTTTCCAGCTTCAGAACTGAGAGCCAGCAAATTCCTGTGCATTGTAAGTGAGCCAGTCTCGAGGGACTGAGACAGAACTGAAGGCCGACAACTGGGCCCTCTACAGGCTACAGCAGGACGGCATGGACGTCCAGAGGAAGCCTGGATGACATCCTGATGCCACTGGAGACCCACCACTGAGGGAGGGCAGTCAGGGACAGTGAGACGTGGGCGGGAGGAGGGTTGGGTGGAAGAGAGTGGCAGAGTCCAGGGAAGGGTGCTCCTGAGGGATGACGTGCTGTGGGTGGAGGACGGAGCGAGTGCAGGCTAGAGAGGCTTGGGACGATGCCGCAGGGCCACCAGCATGGGAGCAGGGGCCCTTCTTATAGCTAACCACGCCCTGCCCCATTACTGTATGATCCTTGGGAGATCAAGTGACCTGCCTGGGACATGCCAGGAGCCAGCAGCTGGGGTGGCCTCATGCAAGCCCCTCATTTCTCCACATGGGTGTCGGAAGACAGGAGAGAAGGGAGCAGTGGTAACTGGGAAGACATGTTCATCCACATTGCAATGATGTGGGGGGAGGGGAAGGAGGGAAAGAGAGGGAAGAGAAGGAGAGAGGAAAAGGAGGAGGGAGAATGGAAAGGGAGGGAGAAAGGAGGAAACGAAGGGAAAAGAGGAGAGAGAATGTGATGGAAGGGAGATAAGAGAATGGAAGAATTTGCAGAACTTCAAGTGGGCTCCAACTCTCCTCAGCCTGCCTTTGGCCCCAAATGCTCTAAGCCAGTTGCCAAGACTTAGCCTCTCTTCTCTCAGGCCTACCATAGGTGACTCTCTCTCCAAGAAGCCCATCTTGAGCAGCAGAGTGGAGCTCAAAACCTAAAAGCAAGACGTCCCCTAGTCTCTAATTCCAACTTTTAAAAAACTTCATTGATTTGTGGGCTGGAGAGATGGCTCAGAGGTTAAAGGCACTCACTTGCAAAGCCTGAAGCCCCAGGTTCAATTCCCCAGTGCCTATGTAAAAGCCAGATGAACAAAGTGGTACATATGTCTAGAGTTTGTCTATTTACCACCCATATAAAGCCAGGTGGGCACCAGGTGGCAGGAGGCCCTGGTGCACTCAAGTTTACTCCCCCCAGGAAGAATTTTATTAGCCGGGCATGGTGGTGCATGCCTTTAATGCCAGCACTTGAGATGCAGAAGTAGGAGGATTGTTGTGAGTTCAAAGCCAGCCTAGGACTACAGAGTGAGTTCTAGGTCAGCCTGGGCTACAGTGAGACCCTATCTCAAAAATAAAACCTTTTTATTGGTGTGTGTATGTGTGTGTGTGTGTGTGCGTGCGTACATGCCCCAAGGTCTCTTGCCACTACAAACAAATGCCCATTTGGCCTTACGTGGGTGTTTAGGGAATTAACCCTGGAGAGCAGCCTTTGGTAGAGCAAATACCTTTAACCCCTGAACCATGTCCCCATCCCCTAATTCCACCTCTTGGTGACCTCGGGGCCAGCCAGGCCTCTCTCCAGTCTCATTTTCTCCGTGTGAACTGTTAATGTTGACTGTGACCTCTATTGGCCTGAGTGACAACTAACAGATTAGCAAAGTTTGTCTGTGAGAGGCATCCAGAGAGAGTTCACTGGGGAAAGCCCCACCTCAAACGTGGGTAGTACCATCCCAGACGCTAGTGTCCAGCACGGACAAGAGGAAAAGGTAAAGGAAACCTGCTAGCACGGGCACTCTCTCCCTCTGCCTCCTGGCCACAGAGAGTAAGCGGCTTCCTGACACATGAGCCTGCCACCACAAGTCTGCTCACCTCGGGCCCTTAGCAATGGAGCTAGCCAGCCACAAACCCAAGTAAATCCTTTAAACCTGTGTCTCTTGGGTATTTTGTCACCGTGGTGAAAGGAGCTGACCAGCACCTGGGTCAAGAGTATCCGCCACGCCCTTCCGTTCTAAGGGCGTCCAGGTCTGCTGCTGCTGAGTCCGTAAGCGTCTGTCTCCCGCCCGCAGGGGAGCCTCCTTCATCCTGGCTACCTGGAGACTGGCTGTTTCTCTCCCTGGAAAGCTATTCACCCTTCAAAATTCAGGCCACACATAATTTCGAGAGATGTCCCAAAGCCAGAGAGGGCTGTCAGAGACAGTGAGATATACTTTTTAAAAAAATATATATATTTAAGGTATTTTAAAATTTTAATTTATTTATTTTAGAGAGAGAGAGAAGAGAAGAAACAGGCAGTGAGAATGGGTGCACCAGGGCCTCTAGCTACTGAAAACGAAGTGCAAATACATGCCCCACCTCGTGCATCTGGTTTACATGGATACTGGTGAATGAACAGGCTTTGGACGCAAGTGCCTTAATAGCTAAGCCATCTCTCCAGCCCAAGACATACTTTCTTTCTTTCTTTCTTTCTTTCTTTTTTCTATTCAGACTAGATTTTATTAAGACCAGGGCCTTAGCACGTAGGATGGTGCCACCCACATTTAGGGTGTCGTCTCTCCTCTCTTACACCTTCTAGAAACACCCTCATAAACATGGCCATAGTGTGTTTCTACAGCCATTCTAAATCTAGTTGAGAAGGTTAACCATCACTTCAGGCTTATCTCCCAACTTGCTATGCAGCCAGAAATGGCCTTGAACTCCCGATCCTTTTGCCTCTTCCTCTCAAGTTTCCAGGATTACGGGCCTTCAGCAATACACCAGGCTGATTAAAACTTTTTCATTGTATCTCAGCTTAGCTTTGTGTATATGTGTGGAGGTCAGCAAGGCAGCTTTAGGTACAAGGCCTTGCCTCCCACCTTGTTTTAGGCAGGTTCCCGAGACATACTTTCTAAAAAAAATATTTTATTTATTTTTTCATCCATTTATTTGAGAGAGAGAGGCAGGCAGACAAAGAGAGAGAGAGGCTGAGAGAGAAAATGGGCTGTGCCAGGGCCTCCAGCTGCTGCAAAAGAAAATGTGCGTCTGGCTTACATGGGTCCTGGGGAATTGAACTGAGGTCCTTTGGCTTTGCAGGCAAATGCCTTAACCACTAAGCCATCTCTCTGGCCCTTGAGACATACTTTTGAGAGATGTTTCAAAGCCAGAGAGGACCACCAGGGACAGTGAGACATGGCAGGAGGAGGCTGGGATGGATGAGATTAACAGGAGGTCAAGGATGCGCCTTCCTCATGGGGTGAGGGTCAGGGGAGCCTGAGACTGGGGGAAATCTCTCGGAGGATGACAGGTTCAGGAGACAGACAGAGAAGATGAGAGCAGGAGAAAGGAAGAGGGGGAGAGGAGAAACACAGAGAGAAGTGGAGGCAGGGAGGGGAGGAGGTAGGTAAACGTGGAACTCAGTGCTGTCATGACTAGAACCCCAGGTCCCCTCACGTCCCAGGGGCTCCTGCCTGAAACTGGGGGAGGACCCCGGATGTCCAAGCCAACGTAGGGAACAGACCAGACAGGAGGCACAAGACCAAAGCTCATTTTATTGAGTTCTCCATGAGGCAGTCCCGTGGCTGCCCATCCACCACCCCCTCCACCCCAGATGGGCAGAACTGCAGAGTCACAGGGCAAGGTGGACCTGGATAGACAGGGGGCGCTAATACTGTCACCAATGCAGGCTAGAGACCAGGAGGGTAACCGAGGCAGCGTGGGCAGGCGAACAGACTCTAAGGTCCACAGGGAGGGTAGTGGCCACACCCATCTCAGGGTATCACGGTCAGCACAACAGCATTCTGCAGGGACAAGAATTCTCGGTCAGCCACCCTCCTCCCGGCCCTGCGGCCCTGGCTTGCCCCCATGCCTGGCCACCTGCATCCTGCGGTCGGTGCTGTGTTTGAAACACAGGGGACAGATGGATGGATAATAAGGAAAATGACACCCAGTGTGGTTACACTGGTGACTTATACTCAAGTTCAAGTTCAAGTGCCATTTCTACCAACACCATACCGCATAACCTCGGGTCAGAGATCTGATCTCCCCCATCCTTTATCCTGACAAAAATAAAATGGGCACAGAATTCTGGGCTCTTCCCATCTCTCAGAGAGGTTCCAAGATTCAAAGGTGGGCCGATTTGAACAGGATTGTGAGGGGAACGGGTGTGGGGTCGGGGGAGACGCACTCTATTAGCCATGTCTGCCACGGGCACAAGATGAGGGAAGGACGGCACAGGTATTTGCCACTCACGAACCAGGGAACTGTAATTCTGTGAGTAGACCCGAAGTTCCTTCTACAAGGTCAGACGTGCCAGAATTCAACTGGAAAGAACGCTAATTGATTGACCACGTCTGCCCTG
The DNA here is from genome assembly GCA_036346955.1 of Dipus sagitta. Classification (NCBI taxonomy): domain Eukaryota; kingdom Metazoa; phylum Chordata; class Mammalia; order Rodentia; family Dipodidae; genus Dipus; species Dipus sagitta. The sequence goes on from CM070779.1 coordinate 29,561,681, forward strand.
GGCAAGGGGCGGAAGGAGTAGATGCCAGTCTTGAGATAAATAAGCGACTGTGGGTCCCTGAGCAATTTATAACATGGTTCAGAGATAGACGAGAGGGTAAGGCAGGGCATGTCCCTCAAGTGTGCCAAGCAGGGCTCTCCAGGCACTGACTGTAGCTCACCTCGATGATCTCCAGAACCGAATTGGCAAAATTGACGTTGAGAATCTTCGGCAGGGGAATTCCAACCTCCAGGTCCACTGCGAAGAAGGAAGAGTTCGAAACATGGGAGTGCCTCAGACCCTAGGAACTCACACGCACTGCTGACCTTATTTAAAAATATTCTAGCACTTTCCTTAAAGCAGCCATCTCTCTTCTTGGGAACACTCAGCTTCCTATCGGCAAACTCCTACTCGTCCTCCTACGGCCTAACAAAACAAGCCCCTTTTCTTTGGTCAGCGGCCCCTTGCAGCAAAGTCCCCAAGGGCCATCAACCCCCTTGTGTCCTGTGGCATCTCTGCTTTCACTCATGGTTCATACAGCTGCTTCCCAGTGGACTGGGGGCACCCAAGCAGGACCCAGGTGACCTCGACTCTTCCGTGGCCCAGAGGCTGGCTTGAGGTAGGTGTTAGCCAGCGTCCGTTTCTGCACCTTACAAGTGCGAACCAACGTGGGAGCAACGAGGAGAGAGGTAACTAACGAGACAGTCCCAACCGGGGACATTCCGTGTGTCGGAGAAGAGAGCCAAGCGGCCATACCATTGAGCTTTGGCACGTAGACAGCCCTGAGCACGTCGCTGAGCCATTCTTCCAGACGAGATGCCTGCAATAGGGCGCCTGGTGAGAGAGGCTTTCGAGGGAGCTCCCCCTCTCCCCAGAGAGCCTCCAGGGAGTCAGAAGACACAGCTCTTGGTGTCACCCAGTCCCCCGATCTGGGCTGTCCACCAATGACACCAAAAGGGACTCTAGTTTAGGAAGGCTTCACCCTTATTCCAGAATCTTGAAAAGGGGGATGTCTCTGAGAAAGGAGAAAGGAAGTACGTCCAGATGTAGAAGAGTTCTGTGATGTCAGCCTGCCAGTTTAGGGCCCTTGGAATATTCTAGAACTTGAAATGACATTTCAGAACCTCAGGGCTCTGAGAAGCAAGGACTGTAGGGCTCTGTGGGGGGTCTTGGAAGGTTAGAACTTTCTGAGTTTAGGACCTTATTACTTGTATGAAATCCCAGAACTTTGGACCTTTGTGAGATTTTAAGTGTTTACAACTTCATGAGTGAAGGGTTAACAGCCTTCCCTGAAAACTAAAGGGAACTAAAGAGTTAATAGCTATCCCTAAAGCTTGCAGGTAATAAAGAAGTTTGGCACCCTTCCCTGATTGATGTACTCCCGGTAGCCTAGATGGCCTTGAAGGACCAGGGATCATCTGGGTGTCCTCTCTTAGACAATCCTGGCTGAAGAAGCCTATTCTGAACAAGGACACAAACAGCTACAATGTTCTTATCAACTGCACCTGGTACAGTCTGTTTCTTCTTAGGATCCTCCTTATAAGCTTACACCCCAGCTTGGCCCAGTGCTTCAGCCTTTATCCCGCTGGAAAGCGGAGCCCCCCCCCCCTTGCTGTTTCCTCTCAATAAAACAGTCTGTCTGTAGAGATCAAATCTGGTGTTCTCTTTTGTTTTTCTGTTCTACTTTCCTTACAATGAGATGTCAAGCTTTTAACACACACACACACACATGTACATGCACACAAGCGTACCTGCCTGGTCTTTGCTCTGCTTTGCTGGCCACCGAGGCCAGCTCAGCCATGATCTGCACTCAGCCCCTCCCTGAGACCCCTCCCCCCTCCCCACCTCCCCCCTCCCTGCCAAGCTCCAGGAACTTACATCAAAGGGTTGGGAGAAGGAGGAGGCCAGCTGCACACTCAGCCTGCAGTGAGAAAAAAGGAGATGGTGAGGGCCCCAGGGACCCGAGCCCCGCAGAGAGCTGTTCTATCTGGCCTGTCCTGGCTCTCCCTGACTTGCCTGGGTCAGAAAAGGGGCTTCAGGCCCAGAGCTCGCCTCTACCCAGTCTTGGCTCAGGGACAGCTTTCCTACCTGTGAAATAACCTGGAGGGAACGACCCCTCCCTCCAGAGACATCATGGCCCTCCCCTGCAGCTATGGCCTTGGAGCGCCAGCTGTCTGGGTGAGCGAGTGACCCTCCCTAACACGGCCACACACACAGGGTCAGCAGACACTCACTATGGGCTGCATCCACCAGTGGACCCCAGCTGGCCCAAGAACAGTTCAAGGTGAGCCTGCTCATAGGCTGTGGGATAAACTACCACCAGGAGGTAGAGGTGACCAGGCCCTCTGTCAAGGAGGACAGCCGTAGAACCATGGCATGGGGGACCCGAGAAGGATGTTGCATGCAGCCCGGTGAGCACGCAGACGGGACAGGCAGGTCTCAGAGTTGCCTCGGAGAGTCCCTGGAACCGGGGCAGGGGACAAACAGGCTTCCCCTTGGCCAGAGCACCAGGCCTGGAGAAAGGAGGTTCAAGCCGCAGGCCTGCTGTGTGAGCTAGGACCACATGGCAAAGTGTAAAGCGCTGTGCTGGGCTATGCGTGTATAAGAAAGGCTGTCACGGACCTTCATCTTGACACGATGCCTGGTTGCCAGAGGGTAGGAAGAGGAGAAACTTAACAAGTCCCCGGGAGGCAAAGGTATCTGCCAGCACTCGGGGACTCCTGTGCCCATGGTCAGCCTCATGTTAATGGCGCTGGGAGGAGGCCTCACGTTCTAGGGCAAGCTCAGCCTCAGAGACGGGCTCTGAGCAGAGGGAGTTAGTGGCGGAGCCTGTGTTGGGGGGCCGCCCTAAGCCCTAGTGGCTCATCTGTAGAGCAGCTACCACGTCCCCTCCTGCAGGACCCAAGGCAGGAAGAAGCTGCTGGAACTCGTGACTGACTGCTCATCACACTAGCTAGGCCCTGTTTTACCCGGTGCCTTATGCCTGTGCCCACAGAGACAGACAAGATCCCGTCCTCAGAATGCCGCATTACCGTGCCAGGGACAGGGACACGTGCAACTTAGTGGCAGATGGAGCCAGCTGGGCGTTGAGCGTCAGAACCTGAGGGGGACACCAGGCAGTGGTCACCCTGACTCGGTGGGGCTAGAGGACAGTTGCCTAGTGGCCAGGCGAGCCTCTGGCTAGTCCCACCTTGAGCCACTGTGGCCCTACTGTGTACAGGAGCTGTGTGGGCCCCGGAGCTTCAGAGGCACCCCCTGTCCAGCCCTCAGGGGGATGAGATGAGACTTCACAATAGGGGCATCTGAGCTGAAGCTTGGAAGCCCTTCCAGAAGGTGGCTGGGGAAGGGCAGGGAGGACGCCGGGGAGGTAGGCCTACAAGAAGCAAGGCAGGCTGGGACTAGGGGGACGCAGGATGAGGCCAGGGGGCTGTAAGTTAAGTTCAGCCAGGGGACAGCTAAACACAGGCTGGGCAGCCAGGGGCAATTCCCATGGCCCCGGGGAAGCACGGTGAGCCTGAACTGGGTCAGAGCAACAGAGGGTCAGAGGGAGGCTCCGCGGGTGCTTGGGCTTCACCTCAGTCACTCACCCCGTTCAACTGGAAGAGGGCTACGGGAGTCCCTTGGGGGACAGAGGACTGCACACGGATGGTGGCTGGGATGGAGACCGTGGCTCTCTTGCTCTGCAGTATGACCGTGGGTGCTTTCGTCACCCGCAGCGAGAGGAGGAGGTGCTGACCAGGGGGCAGCTTCCCCAGGGCCTGGAAGACACAGGCGTGGGACAGGGTTGTGAGAGGGGCTTTGGTGCCCCGCTGTGTTAGAGTGGGCCAGTCAGTCAGTTAACAACTGCTAACTGAGCATCCACTGTGTTTCAGGCACTTGTGTTGGCTACCAAGGTTATACAGCCTGATCCAAACTAGCATGGACTCTGCCCGACCAGAGTGGCACTCAGATGGTGAGATGCTAACCCACAAAGCCACCCAATCAGACTCTGTGTCGTGCAAAGCAACCTGGCATGGTGGCGCATACTTATAACTCCAGCTCTTAAGAGGTGGAGGCAGGAGGATCAGGAAGAGTTCAAGGCTAGCCTCAGCCACATAGGAAGTGGGAGGCTAGCCTGAGGTACATGAGGCCCTGTCTCAAAAACAAAACAAGAGCTGGACGGCTCAGCAGTTAAGACCCTTGCCCGCAAAGCCTAACAACCAAGGTCCGATTCCCCAGTACCCACATAAAGCTGGATGCACAAAGTGGCGCATGAAAACAGAGTTTGTTTGCAGTGGTTGAAGGCCCTGGTGTGCCCATTCTCTCTATCTGTCTCTCTTCTACCTCTTCCTGCTTGCAAATAAATAAATAAATATCTTTACAGGCTGGAGAGATGGCTCATTGGTTAAAGGTGCTTGCTTGCAACGCCCGATGGCCCAGGTTCGATTCCCTGGTGCCCACATAAAGCCAGATGTGCAAGCACCTGGAGTTCATTGGCAGTGGCAGGAGACCCTAGTGCCGCCCATACTCATTCTCTCTATCTATCTGCCTCTTTCTCTCCGTCTCTCTCGCTCTCAAATAGATAAATACAAATATTTTCCAAAAAGATGATAATAGAGGCTGGAGAGATGGCTTAGTGCACTTCAGGCACTTGCCTACAAAGCCAAGGAATTCCGGTTCGACTCGCCAGGACCCATGTAAGCCAGACGAACAAGGGGGAGCATGCATCTGGAGTTCGTTTGCAGTGGCTGGAGGCCCTGGCATGCCCATTATCTGTCTCTCTCTCTCCCTCTTTCTCTCAAATAAATAAATAAAATATATTTAAAACCCCGCGATAACAGTGGATGCTGGCTGATCAGTGAAAGGAAGCACATGGTGGGAACACTCTGTCTCCTCATCATTCCGTAGCCCTGGAGGAAAGCTAGAAACTGCAATGTCTGCAGCTCAGACTAGAAGGGTGGCCCTCGGAACGCTCATATGCTAGAATTTGGGGCCCCCCAAGCTGCAAGCAAAATCATCCAGGTGGGGGATCAGCAGATTCTACCCTTGGGTGTCCATGGGACACCAAGCCCCAGCTGGATCCGGGAGGCTCTGTAGCGTGAGACCAGCAGGTGGAGACCACGGGCTGCCGGCGCAATCTGAGCCAGCCTCAGGCTCCCTCCTTCCCTGAGCTTCCTCTGCTCTTCAGCCCAGAGATTCAGAAGTGTTAGCCCCGCCTGGCTCCCTGAGGCTTCCTTGAGTCACCCCTTCAAGGACTCACAGGATCTGTGGCCCCCGCACCACAACCCTTCTCTCTCCAACCTCTCTCAAACTCTGTGAGAACCCTGTGGTAATCATCTCGACTCAGGATGAATTCAGACTCTCACAGCTGGACAGTGGCAGATCCAGCCCCAGTGGAGGGACTGGGAAGCTACAGCCAGGCCCTGGGGTGGGGGTGGGGGTGGTCAAGTATTCACACCAACTAGTCCTAGCTGCTTGTCTCTCCAGGGACAGAGAGCACCTAGCGGCAAGGTGACGTGAGGCAGATGGAGAGATTGCAGCTTTCAGATGCTCCTGTTCTCTGCCTACTAAGCAGAAAGGATAGCATTAGACTCTTAGACTTTAGTATGAATCTAGACTCCACATCAGTCACAGGTGCCTAGAGAACTGTACCAAGAAAGATGTTCTAGGGCTGCAGAGATGGCTTAGTGGTTAAGGCACTTGCCTGAGAAGCCTAAGGACCCAGGTTCAATTCCCCAGAGCCCATGTAAGACAGATGCACAAGGTGGTGCATGCATCTGGAGTTCACTTGCAGTGGCTAGAGGCCCTGGTATACCTATTCTCTCTCTCTCTCTCTCTTCCTCTTTCTCTCTCTCTCTCTCTCTCAAATAAATAAATAAAACATTTTAAAAATGATGTTGGAGCCTATTCAGGTTCATGGGGAAAGAACATGAGAAGACCACTCACCTCAGGGGCCAAAGCTGCCAGGTCGGAAGTTGTCAGTGGTATATTGCTGGGAACCTAGGAGTGAGAGTAAATGGAAGAAGGTGGTGAATGTGGGAGGAAATGAATCCTTGAGACACGCAGAGTGAAGATGGAGTGTCCCTCCAGCTCCTATCCTGCCATTGCAGACCTGCCCACCTCGAACTGAGCCTGGCCACGCACCAGGCATGTTTGAAGGCAGCTGAGGGTCAGGGCTACGACTGCTGTCACTTTATACCCAGGACACTAAGACTGTTCCCACAGATCACAGCAGAGGCTGATGGTGGCCCAGGCTGTGCAGGTAGAGCATCTAGTGTCAGACCCGTCCCCAAGCTGCCAGAGCCCCTCATAAATACAAGGGTCATCCCTGGGAATCCCGCCTCTCACCAGAACAGTGAAGAACACTATATTTACAAGCCAGTTTGTTTAATGTAAACTTGCCAGTTTCTGGCTAAAACATTGGAAAATATGGTCACTTTGGGCTCAAGCAGCCCACGTTCCTACCAGGTTGCCAAGCAAAGGTGGATCCATGTGACCACACACACATCCTCTTGTTGTTACAGACATGTCCACACACTCTGTCCCCAGGGCCAGAGCGCTCCCAGACTCAGCCAACATACCCTGATGACCACAACACCAGATGTGGCCTCCAAGGATCTGTTCTTATCACAACACCCTCACCCACGGCCACGATCACGGGCCACCTCCCCTCGTGTCCCACTCACCAGCTCGGGGGTGATGTCTAGATCAAGGGCACCGTTATTCTGCAGGAGCCCAAACACGGTGCTGAAGAGGTAGAGTGGCACTGTCACCTGGGACGTGTGGTCCTCCTTGGGGGGCACCTTGACTGGCAGGCGTGGCTTGGGGAAATCGATGACATTACCAGCTACACTCTTCACAATGGGCTGTGTGGCAAGAGACGAACACAAGAAGGTCTGCAGGTGCCCAGCCACCTGCCAGCTCCATGCCCTCAAATCCCCACAATCCTGTGACCCCCCCCCCCACACCGGAGCCTCTAGAACACTCACGTTGATGTCCAGCTCTATGTACTGGTTGGAGATGAGGGGCAGTGTGGCCAAAGTGAACTCCACAGACCCCAGAGTCCTGAGGGGCACCAAGCCTGCAGGACAGAAAGCATGCAAGAAGGGCTGGAGAGATGGCTTAGCACTTGCCAGCGAAGCCTAAGGACCCATGCTCTACTCTCCAGATCCCAAATTAGCCAGAGGCAAAAAGGTGAGGCAAGCGCAAGGTTGCACATGCCCACTAGGTGGCTCAAGCATCTGGAGTTCTATCTCAGTGGCTGAGGCCCTGGTGCACCAATTTTCTCTCTCTCTCTCTCTCTCTCTCTCTCTCTGTGCCTCAGCAAAAAACAACCTTCTTCTCTTCCTTTTTCTGACCCTGGGCAGCCAGCACGGGGAGACCTCAGATGTGGACACTGTGGGTCTCCTCACCCTGAGGGCTCCACAAGTTTGAGGGGGAAAGTGAGGGGCCACGGTGCAACGCTCAGCGCTCTAGATGCTGAGGAGAAGTGGAAGGGCCCCCCCGCCCCCCACTTCCCTCCATGCGTGCCCTGCCTCGATGGCGAGATGGGAGAGAGGGCAAGAGAAGGGACAAAGAGGAAAAGCTTACTCAGGCCGGCTCCCAGGAGCTCGTTCACGACGTTCAGCACGCTGTCCACCACGGGGCACAGCTGGGTGGGGGGGCACGGATATCAGGAGAGATAAGAGTGCACTCTGATTTGGGTAGGAGACAGCCGCCCTTCCCCTAAGTGGTGCTGGGGTCTCAGCTATGAGGGAGTATGTAAACAGGCAAGGAGGACATCGAGGGACAGGAAGGGGCTGAGTGGGTACCCATGCCCACCTTCCTTTTACATTTTCCCCATTGGGAAACCCCAAAGGTTGCTGTGGGGTGAGGAAGATATTGTAGAGGTTACTGGGAGTATAAGGACATGGGCAAGGTGGCTGCTGTTTCCTCTGAGGTCACGTGTTTGTCCTGCCACCCTAGCTGGAGGCCCATGTTCCTCCACTCTGCTGCCCAGGCTGCAATCAGATGCCTGACACATCAGCCAACCCCATGCTATGCACACAGCGGAGTGAAGCCCAGCTTAGTGCCTTGTTCCACAGTGCGAGCCAGAGACGAGGGTTGTATGTAGACATATGAGACGGGGCTACGACAAGCCTGGGAACCGCCCCCCCCCAACTCCAGGCCTCTGGGGTCAGGCAATAGGAGGAGAGAAGTGCTGGGGGCAGGGGCACCAAGCAATCAGTGAGGACCACAGAGAGAACCACAGTGACAAGTCTAGAGCAATCTCTATCTTAAAACTCAGGTCACACAGCCCAGGACCCAGTGAGGGGCATCCTCAGATCCCCTGGTGACGGTCCTACAGGGGCCGGTGTAGCTGGCTTATCTCCTGCCCTGTGTTGCTTTGCCACATTGCTTTCTCCAGCTCAGGGCCAAACATGACCCCAGGACAGCATTCTGTGCCACCTGCTCAATGCTCTTCACGGGGGACTTGGGTGCCCCTGTGTGTCCAGGGAGCTGCATGGCCTGGGATGGGCCCAGGATACCACCAGTGGGCACATATCCTCACCTGTATGGGGCTGCCAAGCCCAAGCTCTGCTTCCCATCTGGCGACCCTGCTTTAATTGAAATTTAGTCACCATACACGGGGCACAGATAGAGACGGGTAAAGAAAATGACTCAGATTGGGATGTAGGGGCATTTCCAGCTCAGGCCGGAGGTTTGGGGAGGCTGTATCCCACAGCACAGACTACCAGGTGTTCCTGAGACTAAGATAGAAGGCCCTGGCAGGCAGACAGGGAGGGGCAGGATCCCAAACTGAGGCAGGTCCATCAAGGAAGGGAGCCAGCCTGGCCCAGCGCCACACTCACCACGCCAGGCAGCACCTTGCACAAGGTCTGTTCCAGGATCCCGAAGACGGGTGCCGGCAGCAGCCTGGACGGAGGACACATGTGCTGCTGGGTGTTGGGAGCAGGTGATCTTTGGGGCTCTCTCTATTTCTCCTCTCTCCCCCTTTGGTGGAACTGGCGGAGACTTTGGTAACCTGGATTTAAACCCTGACACTGCCTTACCATAGGCCCCAGGGCCAGCTCTAGTTTCCTGGTCTACCATCCCACCCTAGCCAGTGCTGATACTTGCTGGATTAGAAGGGATCGGGCTGGAGAGATGGCGTAGTGGTTAAGGGACTTGCCTGAGAAACCTAAGAACTCGTGTTCAGATCTCCAGGTCCCATGTAAGCCAGACACACAGTAACACAAGCACGCAATGTTGCACATGAGCACAAGGGGGCGCACGAGTCTGGAGTTCGCTTGCAGCAGCTAAAGGCCCTGGTATGCCCATCCTCTCTCTCTCTCTCTCTCATAAATAAATAAATAAATAAATAAATAAACAAACAAATAAAAAGGTCCCACATGTGTCTGCTATGCAACCTGAGTTCCCTATCCAACATTTGTAAACAGAGGATATTTGGGTCTACAGTAGTGCTTCCTTCAACATGGAGTTCAAATAAATAAGGAATGGATGAATAAACAAATGAATGGGCATCTTGAGAATAAGGGGTATCTGAAGCTAGGCTCAGATTGGTTTGGACACTATGGGGTACAGGGTAACACCCCCACAAAGCCACACCCCAAGACAGCAGTAGCATTCCCACCAGCCCAGAAGAGAGGATGGAGCCTCTGGAATTTCAGGAGTCCCAAAGCCCCCAACTACCATACCCTCATTAAGGCCCTTCTGAACAGAGGAATGCCCACCCTATTCCTAGAGCTCACCCAGAGCAGGAAAGGTAGGGGGATGCTGAGGCTGGGTCTAGGATGTAGGCCTGTCTGGGCAGACAGGCAGAAGTGGCCTGGGTTAGGGGGTCGAGGGGAGGCACTACAGCTGGGGTGGGCCCTCAGAGAAGAGACCAGCATATCTCCACCCCCACCTCATCTGTGTGTGTGACTTTGGGTCCTCTCTGGGCTCTGTTGTCCTGTGGGAGTAAGATTCTATGCAAGTGTGGACAGGGCCACCACGTCCTGAGCTGCCCCACAGGAAGAGATGGATGTGAAGGCATATTCCAGCTATTTCTATCCAGCCCCACTTATACAGACGGAGACTGGCCCAGGCAGGAAGGCAGCAGGGGCAGGCAGAGCCAGGTCTCTGAGTGAGCTCGGAAGGGAGCTCCAGGTGGGATCCCAGGGGACGGAGAGAAGGTTGCCTCTCAGGAGTGGGTAGTTCAAGCTGTAGGTTGGTCCATTCCCGGTGCGGGGGGGGGGGTCCACACCACCGGTCCCGCCCAGAGTTGTCCTGTTGGTGGCGGTGGCTGCTCAGGCTCCAGCAGCGACTCACCCGGACAGCAGACTGGTGTGACCCAGGAGCGTGGTGCAGCGCTTGAGGACCAGGATGGGCGTCCCCCGTGAACTCATGCTCAGCGCCACCCGAGAAGACACGTTCACTTCAGCAGCCAGTTGCAAGAGGCCTCCCAGGGGGCTGTGCGGCCGGCAGGGTGGGAGTGACAGGAATGCCAAGCCCCAACCATCTGGTCACTTCCACCTCACCCGCTTGGAAGCCCGAGGATAGGTGGGCAGTAGACCCTCTGCAAACCCTTCCCTCTTTCCCTTTTCAGACCAGCCTTGGGCAGTGGGGAAGGGTCTAGGGAGTTCAGTGGAAGTTGGGGGGCGGGGGAGGGTGGGGTGAACGCTAGCAAGGGAATAAACCAGGACCCAGAGGAAAGAGTAGTATGGGAGGATATGAGGGGAGGGCGGGCTGGGGGTCCCAGGGCACACTCACCCAAATCCGTGCAGGCCCACCTTGGTGTGCAGATTCAGCTGCACCCCGACACCAGGCAGCAGCTTCAGTGACACCTGGGGCAGCGTGAGCTCCTCCACCTTCAGCCTGAGGAGGGAGTGGAGTGGAGCGGGGTGGGTGGCTTACTTCCAGAACCCGGGGAGCAACACCAGGCAGGATGCAGGTACAGTCCGTGCCCAGTAAAGTAACCAACACCAATATTAGAGTTGGGGCCCCTGCTTTATCTGACAGGCTCAGGCCTGGTCCTGTCCCTAACAGTGACATTGTACCCCGCCTGACGCTCTTTCTCACACACACACACACACACACACACACACACATCCGGGGGCTTCTCACACAGGTTTCCACCTAGCTCATTGCCCCTCTTTCTGCCTGGAACCCTTCTCCCCCGCCCCCACTTCCACCCAGCATCCTCCACCAATCAACTGAGTCCTCTGGCTCTTGTGATTTCAGCCAGGAAGCTCTTTCTTGGTTCTTGGCAGACATTCTCTGAGTGGCCTGAGCTCACAGGATTGTCACATCAGGCTTTGCTATATGGCCTGGGGCTCCTTCAGACATGGACAGCGTGAGGCTCACTGGCCAGGGGGTTCTAGAAGTATGGAGTCCAACAATAGTAATAGCACTTATTGAGCTTTCCCCGTGTGCCTGGCTTAGCTTGGGCTGCGCCATACACATGAACTCGGCCCTGGTATCTACCCTGGCAGCCCCTCACGGGGCAGCCAGTCCAACCCAGATGCCTCAGTCCTCGCTCCGCCTATCCGACGATGACCGTGGGCGTTTCTCGCTGCCCTTGTGCCTCAGCGTCCACACGTGTACAAATGGAGATACTGACGGTCTGCCTCAGAGTGGCACCACGAGGTTGAAGTGCCACCAGCTGACACCAGGCCCCACTGGCAAACGTGAGTGTTGATGGGGACCCTTTGCTCCCCACACCATCTGCTCCTGACCATCCTGACTGTGGATCCTCAGTTCACTACAGGCAGCATGACTTGGCATCAGACACACAAACACGGTTCCCTCTGCCAGCTGGGTGAGTGTGGGCAGGGTCCTTCCCTGTAGAGTCTTCACCAGTTGCCTGTGACGACAGCTGACACCTGTCCCACCTCTGCGTTTGGTGGGACGATTCACCAACAGTGCTTAAAATTACACAGATGCCCCAGGCGGCGGCCATTCCGCTAAAAATGTTAGTCGTTCCTTTCTTTCGTTATTCAGATATCTTTGGGGCAGCTAAAAACCCTACCTATGAAATGACATGGGGTGAACAATCCAGATTAAAAAGTCCACCTTCCCCCCCCCACCCACAGGGTGTATAGTCTAGCAGGGTGACAAAGATGAACTAGTACGGTGTATGCACGCTGAAGGTAGCACATCCCTAGAGAGAAGCTAAGGAGGGGCTCATTCGGGCCAGAGTCTTATGAGCAGCTCCCAACCCAAGTAGGCGAGGGAAGGAGCCAGACAGATACTGTGGACTAGCTCAGAGAAACCAACCAACTGCGCTGGGATCACACAGTGAGCAACTAGAATTGACCCCAGTCTTGGATCCAGCAATGCCCTTCCGGAAAGTAGAACCCTTATTTCCACCACCGTCCCCACACCATTCTCACCGCCTGCCAGCACTTTAGAAGAGTCCCTCTCCCCCTCCATTCCCTGAAACGAGTGGGGGAGACCAACCTTCCTAAGGGACTTACCCAGAGAGCTGCTGCACCACCCCAAAAATGCCTCCATAGCCCAGCAGACCGCCTCCTCCAAGCAGCCCATCTGCACCCAGGAGGCCCTGGTTCACAGAGGTCACCGTCCCCAGCACGTTCTGCAGAATAGGCCCACCAACCAGCGAGTTCTGGATGGCTGGAGACAGGGTGGGGAGCAGGAAAATGCTGCAGACACTTGCTCCACCCGTAGCACCCTGAAGCCGCCCCCTTCCCCTGAGCTTCAGGAACGCCCCGATTTCACTGGCATCGTCTCACTCAAGGGGTGGGAACTGCAGTAGCTCCCTCCTCCAACCCAGGTGCCAGGGATCACCCACTGCCTGGCACACAAAGAAGCACACAGTGAGTGTCCAGAACGAATGATCGTCCTCCCGGGCAACCCCTTCTTCTATAGATAGACACACGAAGACCCAGAGAGAGAGAGGCGGACACTTGCCCAAAGTCACAGAGCAAAATAGGCATGGGGCATTAGTTCAGCTCAGGCTCCAGATGCCGGGTTAACCAGGAGAGCAGAACCAGGCTAGAGGGAGCCTGTGGCTACTAAGGACTTAGTGGCCATTCAGGGGCAACCCCAGTCCTCCTAGAGCACGGCAGCCTGGCTCCTCTGTGAGAAGGGCGGGGTGAATGGAAGCAAGCCAGGATGCCTACCTGAAGGGTTTCCTAACTACCCCACCTCTACCCACACCCCTTTGCTTTATCCCTGAGCCCATTACTGGGTCCTAGAACACCAAATGCCAAGCACCCCAGAAATAAGGCAGGGGCATAATCCAGCTGACACTCCGTTCCGCTCCTGTCCCCAGCCTCAGGCATCCCCACAAAGTCTCAGCCCACAAGGCACAGTCCTCTATTCGGAGGGAAAGGCCCTTGTCACCACTAGGGGAGCTGGGAGCAAGCCCAGGCCTCCTGAGCCCGCTCTTCCCACCCTTCCGGGGTCCCCGCAGCATATGCTGGCTAAGCACAGAGATGCTCAGTATCTGTTCCCCTCCCAGCCCACCCATCCACCTTGGGCTCACCTTTGCCCAATTCAGCCTTGTCAATCCGGGCAAGCGTGCCTACCGTCTCGAGTAGCCCTTGGCATGGAGTGGCCAGGCCCCAGAGCAGAAGCAGGGCGCACACACCCAACATGGTCAGCTACACACCTAGAGGGGTTGGATTCAACTTGTAGCAGGTCCTGCCCCTGCCCCACGTTTCTAGGGTGCAGGAGCTCTGCTTGGCAAGGGATGCTCCGGGGAGGCCCTGTAGTGAGGTGCAGTGTGGTAAGGACTTAAGTGCTTACTCAACTCGGTCCTGCTGCCAAAACCTTCCTCTCCTGTTCCCCATTATTGTCACCACTACCCTGGGACCCTCCTACCTACCTGGCATGGGCTTCACTTCCTGGAGAGCCTGCTCCAGCCAGCACACAGGAGACAGTGTGCTACCTAGAATAGCTGCCCATGCGTACCCATCCCTTCAAGCCTTCGCCCATTAGACCCTACTGTATAGATGGGAGAGCTGCAGCCCATAGCCAATGAGCAGCCAGGCCAGAATGCCAGCCCAAGTCCACTGACTTCAAAGTTGTGGTGGAGGAGCTGGGGAGATGACTTGGCGTGTAAGAGCACTTGCCGCACAAGCACGAGGGCCTGATTTACTCCTGAGTTCAGTTCCCCAGCAGCCACATACCCATCTACACGTGGCCATGCATGCCTGTAAGCCAAGCCCTGTTGGGAGCAGAAACCAGAGAATTGCTGAAGCTTGTGAGAACGGCAACTCCAGGCTCAGAGAGAGACCGCTCGCAAGGAGACAAGCAGGTGAGTGACTGGGGAGGACACCGGACGTCCTCTGACCTCTGCAAGCTCATGTGCATACACAACGTGCATGCATATACATCACACGCGCGCACACACACACACACAACTCACACCACATGCAAACAAGCAAACAAACAAACAACAATAACCCACGAGCCTGTTGGGATCTGAGCACCTCAGCCAGGCCCTCTGAACAGCAGAAGCAGAGCCAGCATTCCAAACTGTTCCCCCTGCGGACTCACAAGGCCGTATCAGTCAGTGACACACTACACTTAGATTTAACCTGGCCCTGCTCTCCACTTCCATCCCAGATGTTGCCGGGGGAAGGGCAGAGATTATAATTCCGTACAATAGATTTTTTCCCCCCCCATTCTGGAGTTCTGGCCACCAATCATATACCCATCTGCGACCTCACACCACCAGGCTGGAACTCTTCAAGGGGCTTTTACTGTCTGGGGCGTAAAGCCCAGGGTGCCGCGTCATTAGCCACAAAGCCCACCTGCCTAAACGTGCCAAGTTCTCTCCCACCCCAGGGCCTTTGCATATGCTGTTCCTGTCACCAGGAAGGTTCTCACTCTATGTCACCGTTGACTCCCCATGCCTCAGGTTCAGTCTCACTGGAAACAAGCACCTTTAACTGCTGAGCCGACCCCCATTCTGCCTAAGTGGTATCTTTCTCCCATTACCTTGTCTAGAGGATCCCATCTATTATCAGAATACTTATTTGTGCAAGTCTAAGGCTCCATGCAGCTCCCATGTGTGCTGGTGGTGGCGGGGGAGGGGGGGCATAAGCCACGGGCTGAGGGTGGAATCCAGTAACCTTTCGCCTTCCAGGCCACATGCCCCGGTGCATGATGGGTCAGCCCAAGGCAAGCTCCTTCTCTTCCTATGGGTATCACAGGACCCAGCAGCACTCTTCACTATGTATCGTGGTTCCTAAGACGCTCCCTGGAGAAGCCTGTCACCCTGGGGTCTCTCACAGAACGTAATACCTCCATGGGGGGGGGGCAGTGAGGTTCCATGGCTTCCAGAAAGAAATGGTCCCTAGAACTCAGTTCATGGGACAATTCTGTCCCCAGCCCACCCATCCCTGCCACAACCTTGTGCAAGGACCCCAGATATGCAAGATAGGATTTTTTCCCTTTTTTTTTAACCCTCCAGGTACCCCCAGACCCTTCCTAGGGCTCATCATCCAAATGGGGCAGCAGAAGTCCCAGGGTCTGTGGCAGGGGGTCACAACAGGGCCAGACCACTTAAGGCCACCTTACCCCCTGCTCCTGTTGCTCCACAGTGTGTGGGGGGGGGGGTGGGGGAGGTTCCTGGTCTCCTGTCAGCTCCTCCACACCTGAGCCCAGGGGTGGCCCTTATATACCCACAGCAGCTTGGGGACACAAAGGGGCACAGCCGCCAGAAAGCCGTCAGCATGTCATGTCAGGAGTAAATTGCGGTTTTCCCTGAGGGCCCAGACTAAGCCTTCCTTCTGCAGGAAGAGCCAGGGGCTGGGGTCAGTGCCCAGGAGAGGGAGGGAAGGTGTGGGGGCAGCAGAGACAGGCACCTCTCCCCAACTGGCGGGGACAGGCAGGCCTCTGCCACCCCGATTCAGTCTGTCTTCAGGCTCCCAAGAGCCACACTAAAGGCCCAGAATCTACCTACTCCCCCCACCTGCCACCCCACCACCCCTGTCTGTCCCCCACAAGAAGGCTTTGGAAGGAAGGAAGCAACTTAAGGCCACCTGAGCCCACTGATCCAGCCCTAGACAGACCTGTCATGGAGATGACCACTGGCCTGGAGAGAGGGCCTGGGGCCAGCTCGGGGGAAAGCCACCAGCTCCATCTCACCTCCCAAGAGCAGTCCGGCCCCTCCCCTTTCTGAGGCTGGTGCAGATACAGTGCAAAGGCATTCAGTCAGTCGGTCATAGTCATACAGCAGACGTTGGTGGAGCACCCGCTGTTCACCAGATGCCGGGGTACCCCTGCAGCAGCTCCTGCCCCTCAAGAGCTGCCACAGAAGGATGGCACCCTTTCATGTTTCCTGCAGCCTCAAGTTGGGTAAACAATGGTTCAGGAATAGGAGAAGGCACAGTTAATCTTCATAGTGTGTCTCGTGTCAACCCAGATAGCCGACGTACTCTCACACACGTCTTCATCAGAGCATGGAGGGCGAGGGCCCGAGGGACTTCCTTCTCTTCTCCTGTGATGTGTCCCAAGTCCACTGACAGCGCTCGGAAATGTGGGCTTGGTCAAGTTCAAGTGGTGGTATTGTGGGGATGTGCAACCTTGGAGGGGACATACACCCCCCCCCACACACACATACACACATGCTCAATACAGCCAGCCAGCTGGGGACAGACATAAAATAAACAAGGAGAGGACTGGAGGTGTTCAATATGACAGTATGGGGGAGGGGAGATGGGTGGGAGCAGGGCTGACCTGACCTAAAGGGAAACAGGAGGGAATCTGATGGGTACTTGGGGAGCAGCCTGCCAGGCAGAGGCAAATGCAGCACAGAGCCCTAGGGTGATTATTACAGGGACAGCAGGGAAACCAGTTGGGACATTGAGCCCCAGAAGTGACACAGCTTTGCATGCTATTGTACAGTACACAAGGATTTTGGCTTTAAAAAAAATTTTTTTTTAGAGAGAGTGCAAGAGACAGAGAGAAAGAGAGAGAATTGGCACGCCAGGGCCTCAGCTACTGAGATTGAACTCCAGACACTTGCGCCACCTAGTGGGAATGTGTGACCTTGCGCTTGCCTCACCTTTGTGCATCTGGCTTATGTGGGATCTGGAGAGTCGAACATGGGTCCTTAGGCTTCGCAGGCAAGCGCCTTAACTGCTAAGCCATCTCTCCAGCCCAGGATTTTGGCTTTCTTTTTCCCCAGTGGTTTTATGAGAAAGGGTCTTCCCATGCAACCCAGGCTAGCCTGGAACTCACTATGAACCCAAGCTAGTCCACAAGTTGCAATAATCCTCCCACCTCAGCACTGAGCACTCCTGGAGTCCCCCCATGACCCCTCACAAGTCACTGATGCCCCTTCCCTGACACAGTAGATGAGGGTGGGGTGAGTGTGAAGGTGTGTGTGCCCGTCCTTCTGCTACCAACTTCCTGCACAGCACACTCCCTGTCCACAGTCCACAGGGCCATGTGAGAAGTGACATGTCTCCGCCGAGTGCGTGGACACTCCACGGTTCAGTTTGCTTGTGTGTTCTCCTCTGAAGAGCTAGAACCTTCCAGGGGCTGGCTATTTTGAATGAAGCTATAATGAACATTTCTGTCACATGTCTCTGGGGACATGTTTATAGTTTTCATCACTGGGGCAGGAGTGGATGGTCAGGAGTGGAGCCTGCATGTCCAGTTTTATAGTGCAGGCATACTACAAAGGGGACCCAAAGGGGATCAGTGACTTGTAGGTGATCCCCTTTGGATCCAAAGGGTCGTGCACACTGTCCCACACTCCCGTTTCATGGTCTGCAAATGCCAACACACTGCCCATGACCTGGCCAGTGCCAGGTAGCACCAGTCCTCTGACGACACTGTGAAGGAGGAGGAAGGAACACTAGCCTCTAGCATTTATTGAGGACTGGCCATGGACATGACCTCTGGTGACCACATCCTGTGCTGTCCTCCTTCCCCGCGGTCATTCCCTGGCGCCAGGAATGGACAAAGGGAAGCAACCTGGGGCCATGTGGAGTCCATCCAGCTCCATGCTCACCGCCCAGCTGGCCTTTCTCTGCACAGCCTCTTGGAAGACAGGAAAATGTTACCAAATTCAGGCCTGGTCTTCCTTCTAAGCCTCACCCCAGAGGCCCTGATCCTACCTGGACCCCAAGAGTCCTCCACTTATGCCAGGTGCACCCATGCCAGGTCAGCAAAAGGATGTGGGAGGAGAGTTACTCAAATGCTTGCTGGGCTGGAGAGATGGCTTAGTGGTTAAGGCACTTGCCTGTGAAGCCTAAGGACCCATGTTCAATTCTCCAGATCCCATGTAAGCTAGACACACAAAGGTGTGGCAAGCGCAAGGTCGCACACGCCCACTAGGTGGTGCAAGGGTCTGGAGTTCAATTTCAGTGACTGAGGCCCTGGTGAGCCAATTCTCTCTTTCTCACACTCTAAAATTAAATTAATTTTTTTAAAATGCTTGCCTGTGGGCCTCACTTTTGGCAGTCCTCACTCAGCAGGCCCTGGGTGAAGGAGCCAGGAGCACCATGTTCAGCAAGCTTCAAGGGGCATGGTGCCATGAAGACCTTGTGAGGGTGGTGGGAGCCACAGAGGAGATCAGAGCAAAGTTGGGGGGGGAAGATCCCCAGGCACTATCTCCTGCTATAATTTGGGGGGGGGCGCTCATTGCTGCATGACTTGCTGCATAGCCAGCTTCCCCATCTGCAGGGGTTCTGTCGTGGTGACAGATTTTAGAAATGGACATGGGGGGGGGGGCAGGGGTGCCAGAGAGGAGCCTGAACAGACAGCCAGTAAGAGAGGCAAGACAGGCAGTGACTGGTAGGGACACAGGTGTAGAAAGTACTGTGATCTTTTTCCTAGGTGGGGCAGCCTGGCAGGTTCCTGGAAGTTGGTAGCTAAGGCCCAGCATTGAAGACCTGGCTCAGTTCAGTTCCTGCTCCGTGGCCTTGCACCTCAACTTCCTTAGAGGTGACAGTGCACCCAGCATGATGGATTGTGGAGAGAAGGAGTGGGGAAGAAGCCTGGACTTGGGTAGACAGGTTCGAGTCCAGCTTCACACACACTGTTGACCCTCAGCCAGGTCTCCTCGTCTCTCTGAGCCTCCCCTTCCTCAGCTAGGGTTGGAGTCCTGAAAGGTGACAGCACCTAAGGGCACAGAACTTCCAGAGGACAGGAGGCAAGGCTCCCTTTTCCAGCCCAGACACCCACTTTCAGCCCAGGGCACATGTGGAGTAGTTGACCCTGCAATTCAGTCTGGAGGTCGGAGCATCTGACCTTTTCCCAGAGAAACGGAGGCCCAGACAGAAGCTCCAGTGTGCTGAAAGCCACACTGTGTCTCAGGTCTCATGAGAAGCTAGACCTTCCCACTATAGCAGCACTGTGCCTTGGTTTCCCCACACGCACACTGATCCAGGGCAAGGTGGAAGTAAGGCTATCAGTGGCCATGTGTGTGCTCCTGGACACGCAAGGGTAGAACTGGGGGGGTTGGAGGTGTCTCTGATGTAACCAGGGCAAAGTGTCACCACCCACAGATTATCCAGGTATCTGGACCTGCCAGGCCTGCCTCAAAGCTGCTATTGTCCCGAAACCAGTGGGGATAATGGCTGACGAGATTAGGCAGTGATGAGGGACAAGGGTATGGCCCTGACATCCGGGCCTCCCTCCTCTGTGGCTTGGACTCATGACAGATTGGGACAAGGCCATCTGCCAAGGTTTCACGGGCCCAGGAAGCACTGGCCTCCTTGCCAGACGTGGGCTCACCGTCACCCACAGCTGGCCCCTAACCCCCACATCCACAGAATCACCCACACACACACTGACATTGTGACACGTGTGTGCACACTCCAGCGTACAGACACGCAGACCCGCAGCCACCACCCAACACTTTCTGGGGGATGGAACAGCAACTGGTCATAAGAGGCATTTGATGTACATTTTTCAAAGTGATGGATTGTTCTGTGTGGGTTTTTTTTTTGGGATATTTTATATTTAATTATTTATTTGAAAACAGTGGTGGGGGGGGCAAGCCAGGGCCTCCAGCTGCTGCAGATGAACTCCAGATGCATATGCCACCTTGTATATCTAGCTTTATGTGGGTTCTGGGGAATCAAACCTGGGTCCTGAGGGTTAACAGATAAGCACCTTAACCACTAAGCCAGCACTCCAGCTCGTTTTGTGTGTTTTCATATTCTAGTAAATAATATTTATTTTCAGGGTCTACTTAGAGTATATGCTTTTAACCTGGTTATGTATAAATATATTTAGATTTAAAAGAGCCAATTTAAGAATCATAAGGCTAGAGATGTAGCTCAGTGGTAGAGTTCTTGCCTGGTGTGTGTGAGACCCCGGGTTCCATCCCCTGCATTGCAAAAAGTAACTTAATATTTTTTTTACATGTCTATTTATTAAACAAGAACTCCTTCATGACAAGTTAACACAATATTTATTAGCGATGAGTGTTGAGAAAATTATTTCCCTCTACATACAAAATACAGATTTGAACACTATGAAAACAAGACAAGTACCATGAAAATCTGGTCCTTCAAAAGAAAGAGAGGGGGCTGAGGGCAGTGAGGCTTTGTGTGCTGTTGGGGACACATCAGCAAAGCAAATGCTTTGAGGCCCCCAAACCATTCCACATGCACAGGGTTAAACCTGAGAGCCAGCGGGAGCTGAGGGGGGCCTACCCTGTGGTAGGAGGCCAACATGGGAATTCTGCCCTTGAAAACAGTATGAACTAAGATGTACACACTGGGTTTCATCCTGGAATGCCCCCCACACATCTGTATCCCAGCACTTTGGAGGAAGAGACTGGAGGATTGCCACAAGGTCAAGGCCGACCAGGGCTATGTGCCAAGACCCTGTCTAAGAGAAACGAGAGATAGAGGAAACATCTGAGACTAGCCAAGTGCAAAACTGTGAACATTGTCTCCAAATGTACCACCAGGCGAACAAAGTGCCAACGGCTGATCCTAACACAAAGTTGTCGGCCGTTCTTTCTGACTGGCCTGCCTTTATTAACCCAGCATTACATGTTCTGACTCTTCAGAACAAAAATAATGAGCTACAATTTCGTACCTTCACTCAACAGTGGCTCAGCTAGTAACTTGATATTTTATTTTAATTATTAAAAATAACTTACTAATAAATATTTTTTAAAATAATAATAATATTGGGACTCCCAGGAGAGGGGATAGGGACAGATGGGGCAAATATCAGGCAACTGACCTCACGTGAACGGGAAGCACAGGGACGCCTCGGCCAGGCTGCGTGTGCAAACACAGGCAGACACTGCAACGCACAGACCTCTAACGAGTGGCCAGCCTCCCTCCATGGCCAGCCCCTGCTGGATGATCAGGCTGCCCTGGGCCCACTGCTTAGAAACAGACACCCGTACACTCCATGAGACCTGGCCGTACCCTGGCCCAGAGGCACCTACTCACATCTCTCCAGGCCTCAGAAACGCACATGGGCTAACATTTTTGTGCTAAGCCACTCACCGAAGCCTCGCCAAGAAGCCTGGCCGAGGTTGGTGTCAGTGTCCACCTGTGGTGTAGGTGTGGAAAGTGAGGCTCATGTCAGTGACATGACCACCCCAGGACACGTGGCAGCAAGGAGGCAGAGCCAAGTCAGGCCCAGGCAAGCTGACTGCAGAGCCCCACGTTCCAATCCCAGCTCTTCCCCTGACATGTCAAGTGGCCTCGAGTCGGTGAAGCCACTCTGTGTCTCAGCCTCTCTGTCACAGAAAGGGTGACTGTCACCTCCTCAATTACCACAAGGATTAAAGGAGATGACCCAGGGGAACTCATAAGAGCTCCATGTGAATAGAGCCACCCTGAAGTTACTGAAACCTGGGGACACATGGCTGAGAGGGGAAGTCCTTGAACAGGTAGCCCACCCACTCCCCGGTTTCTGCCGCTGGCTCAGTGAGCAGGGATAATCCTCTGTCCTCCCCACATGGTTCTAGATGAGACAGGGCAAATAAATCATAGTGGGTTGTCATTAGCAGGTGCTTGGTACATGCCCAGCCCACATCCAAGGCTGGGCCAGCTGCCCTCTAGACCCCAAAACCCACCAAAGGGGACAAAAAGCCACATCATGATTTGGCTTAAAAAAAAAAAGAGAGAGAGACAGAAACATTGGGTGTTTGTAAAGGTCTTTCCCCCGTTGTTTTATTGTCAAAGTGTAAATGTGCATCCAGGCCTGCCCACTCACTCCTGGCATCAGGAAATGGTGCTGGTGGCAGGGGCCTGGTACCCCTGGCTCCAGCTGGAAGATCCTCTTCAAGTGCAGCCTGGCACAGTCAAGGGCAGCCTGCAGTCAGTCCAGCCGCAGTCAGTCCAGCTTCAAGTCCAGCACCAGGCCATTCTAGTAGGAGAAAAGGATCAGGGTGGAGGGGGGTCAGGGAGCAAGGACAGGGGTCACCCCAGGCACAAGCAGGGGTGGGACTGGCCGTGGAAAGCGTGTCATATGTAAGCAGTAGAGGGTCTTGTCACCCTGAAGATGTCCCTTTGCTCCTCTGAGAGTCAACTTCTTCCTGTCAAATGGAGATTCGCACCCCTATCTCCCAGGGTGGACAGACCAAATGAGAGAAGAGTCCACCGAGCACTATATCTCAAATGCAATGTGAAGCTTGTCTTGGCTGAGTACCTGCCTTTATGCCTCCAAGCGAATTAGCTAATAATTCACGTGGACGGCTCTACGAGTGCGTTCTCACCCCCATTTTTAAGGCCTTAAGAACGGAGGCACAAATGGGTCAAGGTGATGGAAGAAGAGCGTAACAGAGGTCAAGTTCAACTATCCTTCCGTGGAACCCCTGGCCAAGACCTGAAGACCACACCCTGGTTCTGCTCTCCTCCACCCACTCCCTCCAGTCAACCAGAGGCCTACTCTTGCTCATTCCCCATTGGCCGAAAGTGCTGATTAACACGGCCTTCCTCAGGCCTTCCCTCACCTCCACTATGTCCAGCTCAGCCGAGTTGTAGTTGATGGCCAGAACATCCGGGAGTGGGAACCCAACGTGGAGTACATCTGAGAAATATACGGGAAGAATCATCTCAGTCTGAAGGCTCGGCAATTGATTAAGAAGAGCTGGGGGCTGGAGAGATGGCTTAGTGGTTAAGGCATTTGCCTGTGAAGCTTCGATTCTCCAGGTCCCACGTAAGCCAGATGCATAAGGTGGCACATGCATCTGGAATTTGTTTGCAGTGGCTGGAGGCCCTGGTGTGCCCGTGCTCTCTCTCGCTGTCAGTATTTCTCTCTCCCTCCCTTTCTCTGTCTCTAATAAATAAATAAATATGAATATTTTTTAAAAAGAAGAAGAAGAGCTGGCTGTGTGGAGCTGAGTGGTGGGAAATGGTGCAGCGATTGATTTGTGATGCCTACCAGCTGTACTGGTAGAGAAGGGCCCACATCTGCCATGCAAGTACAGCAGGTCAAAATCTGAGTCTTGATAGGAGACTAAGGGTCAGAACCCAAATTATGGGATGAAACTTTGTCCCCAGGGAGGTGATATTCAGACTGCATCGTCCTCAATTCAACACACCGTGCACACCCTGCTAATCTCACCCATCTGGAGCCAGTGACAGACGATGTCAAAGCCACACAAGGGGGAACAATTCCTGCGTGAAATACTTCTTGGCTTACGGTGGAGCCTTACCATTCACCACAGGGACATAGGCTTCCTGGAGATAATCCGTGATGAAGCCAGTTAATGCCTTCTCCTGGAGAGAGAAAGAGAACCCCCATATACACACAGCTCAGTACCCCCTTTTCAGCCTCCCTTTGTCTAGGACTAGGCAGAGGACGTTAGAGATGGCAGACAGCTTGCCCAGCCAGCGTCAGACCTATGGTCTGTGCCCTGCCTCGCTCTTAGTCCTTGTTCAGGTGGCTTGCAGGACTTCGTTGCAGGAACGGGGACATTCCGGGGACAGGAGGAGATTGTGTAGACCCCACTCCTGCTCCAACAGAAAACTCAGCAGGGTGGGTCAGCCACTCCCCCTGTGAACTTGAGATGCCCTGATGACTACTCATAGTTCTGTGGGGGCTAAAAGACACCACGTGGCTTAGGTGCTGCTGCTCTCATTAGTGGTACTTGCTTGAATCAGTTTCTGTGCCAGGCCCTGAGGCTGCAGACTAATAGGAATAGCAGCTTGGCCAATCAAGGCCAGCCAGGCCACCACAGCCCATGGTGACGCAGTCAACCATGGGGATGTCCAGGCTCCATCTAGAAAAGGAAGCAAGGACTCAAAGAGGCTAGGGGGTCTTCACCAAGGACACGCAGCATGCCAGGAGCCCCAAAGCCCACAGTGGTCTTGCTCTTTTCGCTCTGGCTCCATCCCAGGACCTCATTCCCACAGGCTCAATGGATAATAGGCCCAGTGTTCCCCTCAAACAGCCGGACAGAAACTCTTGGGACACTTACATTGAAGTCACCAATCGACGAGGACTCTCGGGACAGACTCAATAAGCTGTAGAGGAGGGGGCAGGCCAGGTAGAGGTGCGGGGGAAAGAGAAGTCAGAGCCCTGGAGAAAGAGACTCCCCAGTCCTCTCACGCACCATCCCCAGGGGTCCCCTCTGCAGCCTGCTTGCGTGTGACGGAAGAGTGACCGCCTGCCGTAATCACCCATTCCGTCTCCATAGCTCACATCCCTGAGCTCCTGTGCCGCTTCCTGTGAGTCTGGCCTGCTCTTCCACACTCTAGAATCCCCAGTCACGTCTGTGGCTCCATCCGTAGCCCAATCGGCCAGTCTCAGATCCTCTGTGTGGACACAGCAGAGCTTCTTTCTCTTCCCCCACACTGCTCCAGATGACACTAACGTGTATGGGCACCAGATCCGCTGCCCATCCCAGCAGTAGGCCCTGCACTTCTACTCCTGCTCCAGGTCAGCCACGTCAGCAGAGTGCAGTGGTCCTGGCAGTGCCCACAGGCCAGGCTCAGACTACTTGAGCCGCCCATCTCCCAGTCACAGTGATCGTCTTGTCCTTGCTCAGGTGACCCAAACTAGTCTCATGCCTTGGTCACTGTTAGAACTACTGTACTATGGAATTCTCTTGTTGAGGTCCCTCTACCCCACCATGAGGAAGGACTGCCTGAAAAGTTTGCCAACAAAATGAGAAGCAAAGACAGCAGGAGAAGGGAGGCAGGTTCCTGAAGGTTCCTGAGGACTTTGCGTGCCTGGGTCCCACCATCACTACAGTTTTCAGTTACAAGAGCCAGAAGATTCCCCTTTGGGCTTAGGACAGTTGCAGCTGAAACTCTCGCTTGCAACTCAAGGAATCCTGTTGTCTACAAGTCAGACGAATTACTAAAGCAATACAAGAGTCAGTGAATGCAAAGGCAGTGTGTGACAGTTCCCCTCCCTCAGAGTTGGGAGAAGGAAACCGGACAGCGGATGTAACAAACGTGGCCGGGGCCTCACCTAGAGAGAAGGCACAGGGTTAAAGACTTCCAGCATTTGAGCTGGACCCTGAGTCTCCGATAGCATTTTGGTAGCATGGTCAACAGTCTCTGAATGGAGAAGGGGACCAGAGTTCATGACCAAGAGCCCAGTGAGAGAGTGAGGTGAGAAGTAGGATCTGACAAGCTAAGATTTCAGCTAAGACTGTGCAGGCGGTGGGGGAGCCATGGAGGGCGCTAGAGCACGGGGAGTAACCATCCTGGTAGTGTGGGCCATGGACAATGGATCGGGGTGAGAGCCTCCAGTAGGAAGCCAAGGGGTGGGTGGGTTCACGGCAGGGCAAGGATGCCAACATGGGGACGCAGGCTCCCACCTGTGCAGAGAGGTGGTCATCTGCAGCCGGTTCTCATGCACCGAGTACTGCACCTTCAGGCTGAAGTGCTGGTGGTGTGGGGAAGAAGCAGAGGAGGTTGTGGGACACCCGTCCACACCCCTCCACTGCCCATCCTGCCTGCAGGAGCTGAACCCAGCAGACCCTCCACGTGCTTAGCTCACCCTTAGTCTCTCCTTGTCCTGGGCCAGGACACACCTCAAGAAGCACCCATGATGTACCTTCTGCTCGAGGTGTCCCTGGGCTCCCCGCCATCAATTCCTCCCACAGCCAGCTCCTGTTTAGCCTTCAAACATCGCTCCAGCCAGCACTGCTTGGCATTTTCCCACCCTGGATTTAGGCTCCCATAGTCCTCCCCTGGCGAAGGCTTTAGTGACTGGGACGTTGAGGGACTGAGGAAGGGAGAATAAACCAGAGCCACTCACAGAGGCAGCAGCCGAGCCTGGAGGCCGGGCACCACGGAGAGGAACTAAGACCCCCTGCATCCATGTTCTTGGATCTCAACTAAAATCCTACCGCCCCGCGGCCGGGAGCCTCCCCAAGGTGGGAACGAGCGGCAAGGGCCCCACTCACAGTGTCCAGGAGAAAGAGGGACACCAGGGACTTGCCGTGTCGCCGCACGGCGCACATCTCCAGGAGCCCGTGCAGGTGCAGCAGGCTCTTGCCAGTCTCCATGGTAACCTTGGGGGGCTTGCTTATCCTGACCTTGGTCAGCAAGGGTTTCTTTTTGGGATAAGCCTTGGCCACCTGAAGAAACAAGGACAGGCACTTGGGACCTGTCCTCGGATGGAATCCCTTGGGAAGTAGGTGGTTTCTACCTTGGACATAGGAAGTCCGGCGGGCAGAGGTCTGGCTGTGCCTCTTGGGAAATAAAAGGAGCGAAACAGCACTTAGCTGTTTCCATGTCGGATGTGAAATGCACGAAGAGACTGAGCTGTTTTGAGGCTGGACCTAAAGTGCACTTTACGGAGAGGTAGGGATGTTTCCACACCGGACAGGGCAATGTGAACTTGAACAACCACCTCCCCAGCCTGGCCCCTCTGCCTGAAGGGTGGGCAGGGTACAGCGGTCACTCACCTCTGGGATGAAGCCAGCCAATGTCTTGGTGGTTTGTGGGGGCAGTTTGCCAATCTACAAAAATCAAAATCAAACCTGGGACTGCGCCAGGCCCCGTCATCCTGACAGCCTGCTCTGTGTTGGTAAGACACTCCCTTGGAGGTTCCTTTCATTGGCACCCACCACATCGTGCTCTACTAGGCAAGGAGCCTCTGGGTGCCCGAACATGGCCCACCCACTCCAATGTCCGTGGCTTCTGGACCAGGGTCAAATGCTGAGAAAATGTTGACTGGAAAAACAGGAAGGGGCTGGAGGAATGGCTTAGCAGTTAAGCAGCCAAGGGACCCAGGTTTGATCCCCCAAGACCCACGTAAGCTATGCATCTGGAGTTCGTTTTCAGTGACTGAAGGCCTTGGTGTTCCCATTCTCACTTTCTCTATCTGCCTCTCACACAAATATTTTTTTTTTGGTTTTTTGAGTGAGGGTCTCACTCTAGCCCAGGCTGACCTGGAATTCACTATGGAGTCTCAGGGTGGCCTCAAACTCATGGCAATCCTTCTACCTCTTCCTCCCAAGTGCTGGGATTAAAGGTGTGGCCTGGCTTCAAATAAATTTTTTTTAATTTAATTTTAAAAAAGTCGAGCATGGTGGCACACTCCTTTAATCCCAGCACTCGGGAGACAGAGGTAGGAGGATCGCCATGAGTTCCAGGACACCCTGAGACTACATAGTGAGTTCCAGGTCAGCCTGGGCTAGAGTGAGACTCTACCTCAAACCCCCCCCCTCAAAAAAAAAAAGAAAGAAAGAAAGAAAGAAAAGAAAAGAAAAAGCAGGAAGATGGATGGGAGAATGAACAAGTGTGAAGAATGAGCCGGGAGGGGTGGATTCCCACACGAGAAGGTAGATGATAGGAAAATGGAGGAACAGATGAATGAGATATGGGGAGGACGGATGGGTGGGTGACAGGCAGGTGGAAGAATGGGGGAAGGCCCGCGGCTGGGTAAGGGGCAGGTGAGGGCATGAAAGCAGGAAATGTGAACAACGGAGAGGAAATGCCTGTAGGTGGATAGATCAAGTCGGGGGGGGGGGGCACTGGGTGGATAGTGAGTGGGCAGATGGCAGGGCAAGGTGCAAGATGGACACACAGGTGCCCGGCAGGGTAAGCGGGTGAGCAGCAAGATGGATAATGGCAGAGGTGTGTGACTGGTAAAGGCAGGTGCATAGATGCACTTACCCAGCAGCCTGCGGCTCTGGGTATGGGGTGCACAGTATGAAGGGACAGGGTGAGGCGAGGTGGGAATGGAGCGTGGTCATGAAGACACAGTGGGTAGATGACCACTGGAGCAAAGGACCCAAGTGGTGGCTGGCAGGACATGAGAAATGTAGGTTGGTGACTAAATGGTTGGCCGTATGGACGGACAGATGTGCAGACGGGTAGATGCAGGTCCTACAGGCAGGGGAACTGACAGTGGAACCCAAAGCTCTGCCCCCAGCTCCAACGTGATTCTCGGGTGGACTGAGCAGACAGGGCCTGTCACTGCAGGGGCCGGAGGCAGGCCAGGCAGAGCAGGGACCGCTGACCTTCTGGTCCTGGATGGTCACGTCCAGGGAGTTCTGTAGGAGGGCCAGTTCTGCTGTAAGGAAGGTGGCTGGAAGCAGCAGCTGCGAGGACCCCTCAGCTGAGTGCTCAGGGAACTTGGGGGTCTCCCCGGCGTCGGCAAGCTGGATGGTTTCACCCTTTTGTTGCTGTACCACAGGCTGGGGGGGAGGGACAGCGGGAGGGACATTATGGTCACTCAGTCACTGTGCTTAAAGGAGTCTCAGTTCTCCAACCCCTGGGGCTCAGGCCAAGCCCAAATCAGAGAGTGATTGCTGGGCCCCTCGTATGTAAACTGAGGTCTGAGAGAACAGCCACTAGCCACCTACAAGTTGGTCCCAGGAGGGCTTTGTTCCCCTCGGCGGCTCTGATTCTGACTGTCTGGGCCCCTCGGTTACTCAGAGAGTATTGGTCCTGGTTCTTTCTCAGCAGGAAGAGGAGAAGGGGCAGCGTGGTGGGAGGAGGACAGGCCAGGGATGTGATTTTTGTACGCCTTTCCTCCCATTCCTGCCAAAGGCCTCGCTTCTTGTCACCTGGGCCTTGGAAAGCTGTATGAGGACCCAACTCTGCCACCCGTTCACCAAGGGAGCCCTGCCAAGCCCAGCCTCCCCCACAGACGCCTCAGTGTCCCTATCTACACCATGGTGGGGTCCAACTTTCTGAGAGACACAAACAACCCCGTGAGAAATGAAAGCATAACATCAGAAGCTCCGGGAATTAGTTGGGGACACGAGGCTCTCTTGCTTCAAGCAGACAGAAAGGGGGGGCTCAGGGTTCTGGGGAGCCCTCGTGGACAGCAACCCATCCTCCACAGCCACAGCCCAGCCACCTGCCTGGTGGAAACAGTCCCACCTAGCCCGAGCCTGGGTCTAGCTCCCCAGAGACCCTCCTGACTTACGCTGAAGTCCACCTGGATGTGATCGGCCGTGGTGGCTGGTAAGGATGTCAGGGCATATTTGACAGTGCCCATCTGACCCACCGGCATGAACTCTGTGGGGAAGAGATGGCACTCAGAGACAGACCATCCCTGGGAGCAGCTAGAAAAGCTGGCACCAGCCACTGTGCCTGACCCCGTCTCTCCGTGTGACCCAGGGCAAACTGCTTAGTGTCTGTGGCCCTCAGCAAGTACAGCTTCCAAACAGAGGCCCAAGGGGCCCATGGCTTTGCCAACTCAGAACCTGGGTGTTCTCCCAGGACCACATAGCTTGGATGACAATGGATTATCAGCTGTTCACAGCTGAGCACAGTGACTTTGCCCAGGCCACACTCCTGGAGTCATGAAGCGGTTTTCTTCAGGCCTATCCAGGAGGAATTACTTTCTCCCTCCCTGTGGACCCTCAGTGTTGGGAAGAGCAGATCCCCCCAGTAAGGGAGTTAGGAATGCCTCCTGACAGGGTAACTCAGCAGGACTTGGGTTCGGGACTTGCACAGGTGGAGAGATGGCGGAGCCCAGCATCCCTTGGGGCCTCAGGCTTCCCATCTGGGCAACGCAGGGACACCAGGTCCTCAACCCTCCTCTGGCCCCAGGCGAAGCAGGAAGCAGTCACAAGAATGGGGCATGGATGTCCAAGTCTGGCTGGCCTGATATTCTGTACTGGGGAGGGGGGGGGAGTCCTCACCAGTCAGATTGGCCCACTTCTTGTTCACATACACCAGGACCGCGTCAATGGCTGGACACATCTGCGAGCAAAGCAGGCCCTGGGCTGAGCGGGTCATATCCGGAGAGTGACTCCGTGCGGAAACCTAGTCCCGACATGACTAGGACAGGTGGGGAAACTGAGGTCCAAGTCAACAGCAGACCCTACACTCGAATCCAGATGACTCGCAGCCTGCAAGCTCGGTGAGCGCTCGCTCCCCAGGGGCTTGGAAAGCTAGAGCACACATACTGTTGTCTACGCTTGTGCCCATGGCAGGCATCACTAGATGATCACGGCTTCCCTTGAGCCAGCCACAGGCTCTGAAGCTCTTCTCAGCCACTATCAACCGATCCAGGTCCGGACCCAAGAGAAAATACGTCGGCCACCCTGGCTGAACCAGTCCCAGCGAGGAGGGGCATAGGCTTGCTTGGTGCCACTCACCAGGCCAGGGAGGACCTTGTGCAGGGTGCTGTCCAAGAACTTGCTGATGACCTTGGGCAGCATGCTGGACGCGGGCACGGTGGGGGAGGGGTGGCAAGCAAGTACACCGATGGCAGCAAGGCGGGTGGAGATCACAAAGAGACACGGTTACAGAGGTTCTGTGGCTCGGGGAAAGGGATGCTGGTGAGGAGCAGTGGCGGGGGGGCCCACCACCCTCCCTGGCCATAGGATGCCCCCCTCACTTGCTAGGCAGGTTGGTTTTCACGCTGACCAGAATGATCTCACAGCCCTCGCTCTTAAACATGGGGGTGCCAGTCTCCTCGTCCTGCAGAAGCCGGTTGGTGGCTGTAATGTTCAGGACCACAATGATCTCCATGTAACCTCCCGTGAAGCTGGAAGGCGAGGCAGGAGGGCATCGTGCAGATCGTTGCTTCTGGGACTACTAGCCCCACCCTCCTTGCCCCTCAACATCTCTCAGAACAGAGGAGGGCAGGGACCACCCTCACAGGCTAGAAAAAGGGGTGGGGGGCTCCCTTGGCCACACAGACCACCTTTCCCCTCTCCTGCTCTGGTGAACTACTATATATCCGTCAAAAGTCTTCCCAGCTGTCATCACCTCCCCAAAGCCTTCCCTGAGCCCCTTTCCTCTTGCTTTGGTGCTTCTCTGTTCTAAACCCAGCCATGCCCCTGTGCGCTCAGCTTTGTCCTGTTCCCATAAAAGTAGGACCCCAATCTTTATCATCTCGGATCCCAGGATGTAGATGGCACACAGTTGGTGTACGATCCGTGGGCATGTAAGGGTGAAGCAGGGAGGCCATCCTCCTCCTCTCCCTCCATCACACTTACCTCTTGCCAGTGATGGTCATACCCGTGGACACACACTGGAAGATGCCCACACCGGGTACAAAGTTCAGTGTGATGACCGGTACCAAGACGTCCTTCACCTTCATACTGGGAGGGGACAGATGGACACAGGGATGAGGACTGAGCAAAGAAAGCCCGGGTTCTCAACGTGCTCCCCTCCTCCGCCTTCCCAGGAGGCCGTGGGTGCCCTTCCATCTCACGTCTCATTGCGAAATGTAACCAACATGTACCCAGAAAGCACCCATCCGTCGTGCCTAAGGTGGGACACGTGGCTGAGTCCATGTGACCTTAGACTTGGGCTATCCATTTCCCTCCTCTGGGCCTCAGTTTCCCCATCAACAAAGTGGTGAGGTTGCCTTGGATGTGCGTTTCCCAACAGAGAACACTGCTGGTATTCGGGGCTGGGGCTAGCTGTAAGATATGCGTAAGATCGTGAGATGCTCGATAGCAGTTCTGACTGAGAGATGCCAGTAACTCTCCTATTACCCTGCAAGTCATGACAACCCAACAGGTCTTCAGGGACAAGGAGATGGCTCAGTTGGCAAAGTATTTGCCGTGCAAGCAGGAGGATTCCCAGAACCCACGCAAAAGCCAGGCATGGTGCCCTGTGCCTGTGCTCCTAACAGCAGGGAGGTAGAGACAGGAGGATCCCTGGTGCTTCCTGGCTAGCTAGTCTAGCTGAATCGGTGAGCTCCAGGTTTAGCAAGAGAACTTGTCTCAAAAAAAATTAAGCCGGGTGTGGTGGCGCACGCCTTTAACCCCAGCACTCGGGAGGCAGAGGTACGAGGATTGCCATGAGTTCGAGGCCACCCTGAGACTACATAGTGAACTCCAGGTCAGCCTGAGCTAGAGTGAGAGTCTACCTCGAAAAACAAAACAAACAAAAATCAGGCAGAGAGCAAGCGAGGAAGACACCTAACACTCACCTCTGGCCTCTAAACACACACACACCCCACACACGCACCCATTTATACACATACCACACGCACACATATATGCAGAAAATAGTAACATTAAAATAAATTAAAATGTCTCCTTACATCTGTCTCCCTAGAGGCACAATCACCTCTGATTGGAGAAACACCAGTTAGGAGCCAGGATAACAAAAATGTGACACACATACCTCCACCTACCCATCCTGAGCTCTTGACATACATTGTGAATTGATCACAGTTCTATGCCTGCTAAGCTCAGACAGTGCCTCAGAATCCTCCCAAGGACTGTGGCCAAGGCAGCCCTTACTAATCAATCCCAGATGGTTCTGAGGGAATGACTACCGATAACTTTCCAGCTCTGTCAGTTGAGATTGTTTTTCATTTAATTTCATGCAGAGTCAGCTCCTGCCACAGGCAGGGCGTTAGAAATGGGCTCACTTCCTCCTCTGTGAGACTCTGAGCATGGTCAAGGAATCCCAGGCCAAGGCAGGAAAACGGACCCCCTGTACCAGGTACCCACCACGTCATACCCTCCCCAAGCCCGCCACTTACTTGCTGAGGCCTTTGATGGGTTTTCCCCCTGGTCCCTTCTTGCCCGCCTCAGCAGCCATCTTCTCTAGGATATGGCTCTCTTCCATGGCGCTCTGGACCTCTGTGGGGGGGGGGGGTGCCAACAGACCCTTAGCTGGGTTCCCACTGTTCTTACGCCAGTCACTCAGGCATCCCAGCCACTGTGTACAGCCCTAGGCTGGCCAAAGCAAGAGACTAGAAGTGAGCTCCTGTCACCAAACAGTCACCAGCGAGTGGCAAGTGACGAGAGCCTTCGCATAACCGTGCAGGCAACTGTAGCATCCGTGTGAGGGCTCAGGCCGAGAAGTAAGGGGCTGGGGAAGGCTGCCAAGAGGAGGTGGCATATCAGCTGGTCCCTCGAGGAGGAACAGGAGTCTTCAGGGAAGCAGGCTGGGCAGAGGGCACAGCAAGGACAAAGGTGAGGGGTGGACCATGCAAGGGGCACGGCAGTGTGAGGGGTGTGTCAATGTGGGGGGCAGGGCAATGTGAGGGGTGAAGGGCAATGTGAGAGGGTGGGGAGAAGGCAGAGGGGGCTGGGTGAGGGGAAAGGGAGAAACAGCCCTGCTGAGAGACGGGGAGACACGCACAGAGATGGGGAGACACACACAGAGGCCTATATGACAGAGGCCTTGAAGGCCAAGCCAGGGCACTCACTTTTCCTATGAACCAGCCACTCTTACACTGGGAAACCATATTGGGAGCTGGTTAAAATGAGGTTCTAGGCCTGACCCCCAACAGGTGCTGATTCTCCAGAGTCTGAGGCCCCAACCCCAACAGGTACCCTGCCATCAGAGTCCCAGGCTAAGTCCCAGGAGAGGGGACAACTACTGAATGAGCTGGCACTAGTCTCTTGTAGCTGAGCATAGGACACTCACAGAACTGCAGGTGAGGTGGAAAATAATTGTAATTGAATAGATTCCTGGGGGAGATGGTAATTTGACATTTTATTTGCTCTTGCCAGGAAAGGACTTCTTTTTTTTATATATTTCTCTACATTTACAGGAGCACAAACAACACAGAAAAGGCAAAACAGTTTGCCTGGATTCATCTAGAAAGTTGTTGTCAACTGGGACTTGACCCACTCCATAGCCTATGTGTGGCCACCAACCCCTGTCATCGGGACCGAGGAGGGACTTCAAGGGAGCAGGAGACGCAGCTCGGCCTCTAATGTGGGGGAGCAGGGAAAGTGGGTTCCTTTTCTCTGGACCTGCACTTCCGTTCTATAGAATGGGAAGCTAATCGTAAGTAAGTAACCCACCACCTCTAAGTTAGCTTTGTGAAGGACGGGATGCTCAGGCCTGCAGACATGAGCAGTCACTACCTACCCCCCCTCTCCGTCTCAGCCCACCCCACTCACCATGGTTTATGATGTCCATGCCCAACCTCAGCAGAGCCCCAGGGTCAGCGCGAGTGGCGGTCAGCAAGCCGCAGAGGACCAGACAGAGGATCTGCAGCATGGCTCCACCTGCACCAATGGCCCGGATTGACTGCTGCCACCTCATTGCTTGCCCAGAGCCACGATGCCGTGCAGTGGTTAGACTCATTCCCGCCCCACAAACATCAGAGTCACCCTGAGGAGTGCGCTCCCTCTCTAAGCTTCCTTCCCAGTGAGACTGAAGCACTAGTGAAATGCTGACGGGCCAGCGCTGTGGGATGTGGGAGGGTCAGCTGCGTATCTGCATGAGTTCAAGTACACCTCAGCACCCACTGGGGAGGAGCTCCTACCTGCCCGAGGCAGGGAACTCTCCCTGCAGTGTGCACTTGCTACCATGTCTGTCAGTCCGTCCGTCCGTCCATCCCCCACCTCCTCCAGCCCAGCCTCACTTCCATATGGAGTCCCAACTCAGTCCCTGGAGATTCCCCTAAGACATAGCCTTG
Source organism: Dipus sagitta (assembly GCA_036346955.1). Lineage (NCBI taxonomy): Eukaryota > Metazoa > Chordata > Mammalia > Rodentia > Dipodidae > Dipus > Dipus sagitta. The sequence continues at coordinate 29,596,349 of CM070779.1, forward strand.
CTTGTAGGGAAACCGAGGCACACGGGAACGCGGGTAGTTACGGTTTGAGCTTTGGCTGAAAGGAATCCAGGGGGAGCCACCCAGCCCACCCAGGTCAGCAGAGTGGGACGTGCCAGCCAGATTCACTACAGGAAGTGGCTTAGGGCTCGCCTAACCTCCAAAGCCAAGGGAGATCCTCCTGGGGTCTGTCTTCCCAACCCAGGCCTAAGCCTGCCCACATCCATTCATCTGTTCATTCACTTAGTCATCCATCCATCATCCATCTGCTCACTCATTTGTTCACTCATCCATTCATATTCATTCATTCATTCATTCCAGCTGCCGTTATGTCACATGGCTACAAGGTGACCCCAGCAGACAATCCTGTCCCTCTTGAATCTGAAAGTCAAGAGGACAAGGGACACAGTGAGGTTGGGGATAAAATGATTAAGGAAGGATGGCTAAGGAGGCTGGGACTAGTGGATAAAAGGGGGCCAGAGCCTAAAGGCCAGAGAGCTAGAGCCACGAAGTAAAAACGTGGTGACTGAGCTCTTATCCCATTGTTTCTGAACTCATCTGAGCCCGGAAGCCATCAGTCCACATGTGAGCCCCAGGTGCATGCTCACGACCTGTCCTCCAGGGAAAAGCTCTTTGTAAATCCCCTGAGGGGGCCACAGAGTGGTATGCCAGGGAAACAGACAAGCCTGAGCCCGAGCTCTGGAAGGCGTCTCGGGCCCTGCCCATCCCACAAATGGTTAGAACGAGCCCCACTCAGCTCCTGTCTCTGGTGCAGAACCAATTCCACACGCTGTCCTTTCCCGTGCACGGTCTTTACACTTAGTTTAAGAAGTCCTCGAGGTTTGCCTGAGAGACACAGTGATGCCAAGAGTCTGCTCCTGATTGTGTGTTTTGCTTGAATTCGTGTCTCTCTTTAATATTTTATTTTATTTATTTATGAGAGAGGGAGAGAGAAAACTGGCACCTTGGCATCTCCTGCTACTGCAAACGAACTCCAGATGCATGCACCACCGTGTGCACCTGGCTCAAATGGGTTCTGGGGAGTTGAGCCTAGGTCCTTAGGCTTTGCAGGCAAGTGCCCTAACTGCTAAGCCATCTCTCCAGGCCTGGGGTGCCTCTTTTACAAGTCCTGTCTTCTACCCGCCCATGGCCTATTCACCCTCAAGACCTTGTTTGAGTCTTCGCCTTCCTCACCAGCAAGCCTCCCTTCGATGCCAGTCTTGAAGGTCTAACCAGACCGAAGCCACCCACCATGCCAGCTGTGCCTGCTGCCTGCCTTTGCTCCTGTTTTCCTTCTCCTGGAGTCTTCCTCCTTCTCCTCCTCGAGTCCTCCAAGAAACCCAGCTCAGCTCCCAGTCCTGTAGCCCAGCCTGGGCTCCCTTCCCTCCCTCCTCCCCCTGGGCCCCAGATGGAGACCACAGAGGCCCGCCGCTTCTGCTGCCTTCTTGGTCTTCCTAAACCCTATACATCTGCAAATGGCAGTGTTCTGAAGCCACCTGTGATGTGGGAGCAGCAGTGGGGGAGGGGGGATCAGGACATAGACACAAGTCATCACCCATGAGCTGTGTCACCTCGCTGAGCCTTGGTTTTCTCATTTGTAAAATAACAAGGATGAATGAGACACTTTCAGGGAAGAACCATAGGTGGGGAGAGGGGGTTGTCCTTACCTTGCCAAGCTTGGGGAAATCCTGCAGCTGACTGGCCCTGGCCTCAGACCCTGTGATGAGAAAGCACTTATATTCTGGAGCCTGATTAGCTGCTTGGATAATTAAGGGCTTAATAAGGGCGAGATAATTATCTAGCGGTCCAAAGAACAGGAGCCCCAGAGTCCATGTGATGCTTTAGTCTGTTCCAACACAAATAGCATAGAAGACGGGAGTGGCTGGGGAGCCGGGTGGCCACACCAGGGCTTGGTGTTAGGGACACGAGGTGACTGTGTCAGTAACATCAGAGCTCTCACTATCCCATCTCTCTGACACAGTATTGTCCCCAAGGCTGAGCTCACAGTAGGTTTTTTGTTTGTTTGTTTGTTTGGTTGGTTGGTTGGTTTTTCAAGGTAGGGTCTCACTCTGGCCCAGGCTGACCTGGAATTCACTATGTAGTCTCAGGGTAGCCTCCAACTCATAGCGATCCACCTACCTCTGCCCCCTGAGTGCTGGGATCAAAGGCGTGTGCCACCACACCAGGCTGACAGTAGGGATTATTGATGCCTTCAATTTATTGAGCACTTACTGTGTTGCAGACCTGTGCAGGACACTGGAGTGACCACAGTGACCAAAGAAGTTGGAGCTCTTGCCCTGAGAAAAGCACCATGCAAGTTACCCAGCAAAATGCCACATCATTCCCGAGGGAGGTGAGGCAGGTGGAAGCCACTAACCCAAGGGCATAAAACAGATGGAAGGCAAGGACTATCATCATGTGGGCTGGGTGACCTCTCCAGTGGGGTGTTGCTGCTGATATCTGGGAGCCATGCCTCAGGTGGGCCGGCAGGGGCGAAAATGGAAAATGTTAGCCAGGCTCATGGGAGTTATGGCCCTGAGACTCTCTTGTGGGTGTCATGAGGAGATAATGGCCAAGGCATGTTCTTAGGGGGACCCTTCAGGAGGAAATGTAAGGGACATGGTAAGTATCAGTTTAGGGGGCTTTGTATTCATGCAGGCAGAAGTGACTCCAGGGTCACAGGGCAAGCCAGCCACAGAGCCAGGCCTCAGGGTACCTGGCCTCAGAACTGTTTCCCAGGAACACCTGGGAGGTCTGGCTTAGGGGTACCTCAAATGCCCCAAAGCAGTTCAGAGGGCTTCTGGGACCTTAGAGTCTCCTGCCCCCCCCCCCAAGGAAACCCGCATTCTGGAAGATCAAAGAAACCACAGTGCCTACGTGCATATGAAGTGTAGTTGACACAAGACAAGAGCGGGCCCCAGGTGGCCTGGCCAGGCCCCACCCTGATCCGTGGACACGGGTAGAACTATCTTATCCCTGCCACTCTACTCCGCCTCACAGGCAGAGGGCTGGCAGCTCACAGCTTCCTGTACCCACATATGTACCCCGGTGCCTCAGACTATGATCTGCCAGGAACGTCTTCAACCTGGGGAGGCAGGACTTGGTGGGGGATGGAAAGGACATAGGCATGGGAAGATGGGAGAAGCCCTTCTGAGGAGCTCAGAGATTTGAGACCCCACCACAGCCACTCCCCTCCCAGGTTGTCCCTGATAGCTCCCGCCACCTTCCTGGGCCACTGTCTGATCCTCTTTAGGGGCAGAACTTTATGACACAGACAGTGATGATCAGACCATCTCCTGCACACTTCAACCTGGGTTGTTTACTATGCATGAGCCAACTTAATCTTCAACTATGGGACGAGGTGAGCACTTCGGCAATTTCCCCCATTTCACAGGTAGAAAAAACTGAAGCTCAGAAAGATCAAGCCATTTGCCCAAAATCACACAGTGAGTGAGTGGCTGTAGGGATTGACTGTATCCAGAGCTTACAGAGTCCAGTCAAAACTTTTCGGGTGGGTCTCCGAGGTTGCTTCCAGGAAGGATTCACTGAAGGAGGAAGTCCTTCCCCCAGAGTGAGCCCTTCCCCCAGAGCAGGCGGCCCCGCTCAGAGGGGACTTTATATAAGGAAGCTCTGGGTGAAGAGAGACCCTTCCTTCCTTCCACTTGGCTGCCAGAGCTGCTCGCTGCCTTCCAGCGTGGATTGAAGACCAGCATCAACTGAAGACCCGCATGGATCGAAACCCAGCAGCTTCCCAGGAAGCCTCCAGGCCTTCAATGCCAGATTGGGACTTCTGAGGCATCAGGCCACGTGGACTGAGCAGCTACCAGGTTCCTTGATTCTCGGGTCTGCAACTGCTATTGGACTACCATAAGCTAATCCAATAAATTCCCCTTTTAATATAATTCATTCTAGCAGTTCTGTTCCTCTAGAGAACCCTGACTAATACACCAGGGACCTAGTATTTCACATGTTCCCAGCACAGACCTGTGCAAACTGCTCACCCACTGTACATTTATCATGTATCTGCTGTGTGCAGGGCTCTGGGAAGGGTCAGAGCAGAGAATCAGGGGAGAACAAAACAAAGAGTGAGGGCAAAGGCCTCAGGGGAACTCTGCCGGGTCCATGTTGAAGGTTAAGAGTGGACCACACAGGTGGACCCATGAGGTGGGTATTGGTCAAGGACCCAGATGTGGTTGGACACAGCCTTTTGCCCTCTGCTTCACACAGCAATTTGCCACTCTCTGCTGTGAACACACCTTTCCATATACATTCTATACTGATCTGTGGACTTCTCTGTAAGAGAGATGTAAAGCTATTGTGGTTTGAATGAGATGTCCCCCCATAACTTCATGCATTTTAAATACTTGATCCCCAGATGGTAATTTGATAGTTGAAGCCTTTTAGAGAGTCTTCCAGGGAGAGGGGAGGGCTTAGGAGTGTTATAGCCCCGCTTCCCCCTTTGCCAGAGCTCAGTTTACTCTTGTTGCTTCCTGTGAGATGCTGGGGCAAGATGTGATGTCTGACTTATGCTCTACCATCCTTTCCCTGCCATGAGAAAGCTTGCCCTCCAGACTGTAAGCCAAAATAAACCTCCACCCCCCATCAGCTGCTTTTGGTCAGGTGTTTTGTCCAGAATTAGCAAAGGTAACTACAACAGAAAGTTGGTGCTAAGGAGTGGGGTCATAGCTACAGTGATCCTGACTGCGTGTTTTTGGACTTTCAGAACTGATTTGTGGGAGCAATGTGGAAGTCTTTCAGAACTTTGGACTAGAGAAGCCTGGCACTGCTATTAGCAGAGCCTGATGGACCATGCTGATAAGAGTCTGAAAGACTTAAATGTGGAAAGAACTGTGGGCTGTGGAGGCTTTGCTTATGAGGGAAAAGAGAACTTGGTCAGAACTGGGCTAGAAGCAGCTCATGTGATACTCTGGCTACATTCTGCCTGTGTCCTGAGAGTTTAAGCAAAGTTGAACTTAAAAGGTCATGGATTTGGAAGTGTGAGCAGGTTCAGATCCCGAGCACAGAGACTGCAAGTTTCGGCTGCAATTGTTTGAGAGATTGCCACCCTTGAGATTAGGCCAGCTTTTCTGCAGTAAGACAGTAGGAGGCATGTGAACTCTTTTGAAAGGATGGGACCTGAAGAAGAAGGCTGAAGGAACATTCTGCTACCCAAAGTTTGCGTTAGACCCTTCTGGATTAACAAATTTTGGCAGCCTGGCCTACCTGGTACTAGTTTGGAAAGTATGACAAATGCAGGAAAGAGACAGTCATTGAATTTTCAGCACAGTTTTTCAGGTGGCCACTTGGCAATGTGAGACAGGGTTGTTGAAGTGCCCGCAAGAGGCCCTGTGAGGCCATGGCATGGAGTCTTGAGGATAAACTACGGGTTGCAATGGAGACCCCAGGATTTTAGAGATGCCAGGATTATGGGACAGCTACCAAGGGAAGATGCTTACTGTGACCTGGGTGTATCTGCCTGGAAAGCAAGCAGCAGAGACTGGAGGGGTAGGATTTATACTCAAAAGATTTTGTTGCAGGTCCTAGATGTCACACGTGGGAGCTGCAGGACTTGATGTTGAAAGTATTTAATTTGTGCTTTGATTTTACAGGGCTTCATAATTCAGTGACTGTCTTGAGTCTTAGAAGAGACTTTGAACTTTGGGCTTTTAAACATGGCTGGGACTGGTGAAATGACATGTCCACATAGTCTACTGTGTTCTGAATACTTGGTCCCCAGCTGGTGGCAATTTGGGAGTTGGAGCCTTCCTGAAGGGGCTCTGTTCTGGGCTGGGTCTTAGGAGTGTAACGACAGAGCTCAGTTCTCTCTTGCTGCTTCCTGCCAACTGCTATGGCAAGATGTGATGTTCAGCCTCTGCTCTACCATCTTTTCCTTGCCATGAGGAAGATTTCCTTCAAGACTGTGAGCCAAAATAAACCCTTTCCTCCCATCAGCTGCTTTTGGTCCAGCCACATGAAGGTAACTACAACCGAGGCTGACCTTGCTCCGAAGCAGGCAGTGGAGGGGTAATGCTTAGGAAGAAGAAAACACAGTTCTTGTAGCTGGGCATGACTGGTAGGCAGTATGAAAACCATGAGTGACAGCTTCCCTATCCATGGACACAGAATTCCATCTTCAAACTTCCAGCCTTGGCCCATGGAGGACCCTTCCGCAACCTCTCCCAGATGACACCAGACATCACTCCCATGTTTCCTCGGCCTATCCACTCTGAAGGCCACTCACCCATGTTGGTGCCAGGATCCTCGGTAAGTACTCCCACGTGGCCCAAAGAGCCACAACCCTTAGCCCTGGCCCCACTGCCACCTCCCCCTTGCCACTCACCTGTGAGGTCTGAAGGCCTCTGCTGCCCCACTCACTACCCAGCAGCTCCAGCTGCTCCAACCTGGCAGCCTGATCCAGAAGGCTAAGCAAAGCGTCCTCCAAGGAGGTGTGAAGCTCTCCAAATTTTCCCCTCCTTGGTGCTTGTGCTCAGCTCTGGAGCACTGGAGGGATTTCCCCAAGACCTCCCAGCACTGTCTTAGCACAGCAGCAAGGCTTTGTGCTAAGCTTACCTGTTGACACTCTGGTTCAATCTCCTGGCTGGACCCAAGCAACCACACTGCACCTCTCGGTAGCCAGGGCCCAGCAGGTACCTGGTTGAATACCTGTGTGCTGGCCCTCAGGCCAGCTCATTTGGGGGAGGCCTTGGGCTTCTCTTTGGGTAGAGAACTTGACTCGGCTGCTTTTATTCCCATTCTCTCAACAAAAAAAAAATTAGGACAAACCTTACTAGTTGGAAAAATGACAGAATAAATGGATGGATGGATGGGTGGGTGGATGGAAGATGGGTAGGATAGACTGATGCGTTGACAGGCAGGTAGATGGGTGGAAAGATGGGTGAGTCAGTGGTGAGTTGGGTGCATTTGGTAGGCAGATGACTAGATGGATATGTAGATGGATGGATAGTGAGTGGGGATAGATGGATGCATGAAGTGATTAAGGGAAGAATATGCGAGTTGATACATGGGTGGATAGGTGGATAATTGTGTTAATGGGTAGATAGGCTGGGTGTGATGGCACATACCTGTCATGCCAGCACTTGGAGAGGTCAAAGCAGAAGGATGAGTTCAAGGCCAGCCTAGACTAAATAGTAAGACCTGGCCTCAAAACAACAACAATAAGAACACAGGTGGCTTGCTGGATGAAGGAAAGGATGAAGTTAATGATGGGAAGGAAGGAAGAAGAAAGAAGGAAAGAAGGTAAGGAAGGAGGGAGGGAGGGAAGGAGGAAAGAAGGGAAGAAGGAAGGAAGGGAAGAAAGGGGGGAGAAAGGAAACTAGACTGATGGTTGGATAGTCCTACATAGTGAGTTCATAATCTTTCTCTGTTAGTGACTTCCTTTATGGAAATGGGATATGATATGGCTTGTATGTGAAATGTCCCCCATAGGCTCATGTGTTTGAACACTCAGTACCCAGATGGCAGTGCTGGTTTTGGCATCACATGGAACCTTAGGGACGTGGGGCCCAGCTGGTGGGTAGAGGCAGTCCCACCAGGTAGGGGCAGGCCTTGAAGGTCGTACTTGCCTTCAGTTCCAGTCTACTTTCTGTTCCCCACCTGCCCCCTAACCCTATTCTCCCACCATATCAGAAGGTGCTCCCACCACCATGCCTTACTTGCCATCATGGACTGAAATACCCTCAAACCATGAGCCAGAATTAATCAACCTTCCTCCTTTTGTTTCTCTCAGGTATTTTGCCCCAGTGAGGAGAAAAGTGACTTACACAAGAAAAATCTTGGATTTTTTTTTTTTTTTTTTTTGGTCTCTCTAAACTCCAGATCCTATAGCATAAGACTGAGCCTATACAATAAAAGTAGGATTAATAAATGAATGAATTAAACAAACCAAATAAATAAATAAATAAAAGCATACTGTCCTGGGTAAAAGTCACGAGGCGGGATTTTACAGTCTGCCCCTGACCCTCTCACTTTCTCAGCACTACCCTGACCTCCTCCTGTCGCCAAGACTCTGAACTTGGTTCAGTCCATGTCCTGCCACACGCCAGACTAGCGATGACCCTTTCATCAAGCTTTGCTAAGTGGTGGTGAAAATATAGACGCCTTCTACTTCCCAAAGGAAACATAGACTATGACCTGGTGTGTTCAGGCAGGAAGAAATCAGATCCGTGGCTAAGAGATTAGCCTATCGGGGGTGAAAATCACAAGACTTTGGCTTGTCTGTGCTTGCTTGGGTCCCTTGTTCTGCCCAGCCCATGGCACAGCGAATCCTCTCAGAGGGGACAGGAGTGAGATATGGGTGGGCAGGGTGACCAGAGAACAGCACCCAGGAAGTAGAGCCTTCCTCCTAGAACAAAAAGCTTGCTTGTGAGTAAAGAAAATAAAAGATGGAGGGCTGGAGAGATGGCTTAGCAGTTAAGGCGCTAGCCTGCACAACCAAAGGAACGAGGCTCGACTCGTCAGAACCCACGTAAGCCAGGTGCACATAGTGGTGTGTGCATGTGTCTGGAGTTCATTCGCAGTGGCTAGAGATCCTGGAGCACCCACTCTTCCTCTCTCTCTCTCTCTCTCTCTCGTAAAAAATAAATTTTAAAAAAAAGAAAGAAAATGAAACATGGAGCCCATGAAGGTGGGGCACTCATCACCTGAAGCAGTGTAGCTCAGGGCAAAATCCAGAGGGGAGTGTGGGAGCATTTGCAGGTAAATGGAGGAGGGAAGTGGACCTGCGATTTGGATTCTAGTCTCACACCTGCCATCGTCCTGCTCTGGGCTTCTGGGTACATTGCCTTCCTCACTCGGCCTTGGTCTTTGCATCCATAAAATGGAACTTAAAGCCTGCCTACATGACTCTCAGGAGGTCACCTGAGCTTCAAGTAACAAGGTGGGGTACACCACTAGGCAGAGGGCACGGTGCCTGAACACCTTGATGTTGCTAATAACCTCTGGCTCATCCTTTTTACGCTGCAGGGTTTACATTCGAAATACCAGCCCTCCAGACGAGGAGGAGAGTCAGTGAGGAAGATCAGGATGCTCAACTCAACTCTTTCTTCTCTCCTGGCAGCTCAGGTGACTCCAGGGACAGCCAGGGATCCAGGACTGCGCACAGGGAACTGGACTCGGGTACACAGAGTCATCGGAGAGTTGCAGCTCAAGAGAAGACATTTAATGCCTGAAGAGGCAGGTCTAAACAGCCTGCAGGCTGGCCAGTGGCCTCCTCCCCAGAAGGGCACAGGCAGTGGGGAGAGGAGACGGGGAGGAAGTGAGGGAGGGACCCAGGTGCCCAGCGAAGACAAAACAGTCCAGCCAGTCTGGCTTCCTGGTGATGATCCCACATGGCTTTGCCTCAGTTTCCCCAGTGGCTTGAGGAACGAGGGCCCTCGAGCAGCCAAGCTAGCTCACCACCAGCCCTCCCCATGGTCCTGCCTCAGCGCTGGTAGGAGAGTCCGCTGGATATCACAACGTAGCCCTGAAGAACAGAGAGAAAAACATGGGTCCAGGTCAGAAGCCTATGGGGACAAAATGACCCTGGCCCGTCCCAGCCACCTCTTTGGCCTGGCTGTGAGGAGGGCTGTCATCAAGAGAGGCCTTTGCCTCTCTGGCCCTCACTCTGCTCTTCTCCTCCAATAACACCATCCACTTCACAAGGCTGTGGGAGGAAACAGTGGGAACCACTCAGGAAGAATGGCAGGTGCGCCTGGTACTTGCTCTTTGCTTGGTGCCTGTAGGTGCCATCACTGTTTCATACCAGGAGTGCAGAAGCACTGGCGTCTTCTTCAAGCTCCAATCCTCCCCCACCTCAGCAAAGCCAGGCATCCCCTGTGCCTGCCCTACTCTCCACACTGCACTGTAGAGACATTCTGAAGGGCTGCTAACCATTCATTCATTCATTTATTCAAATTCCTTCGTCCGACAAGTTTCCATCAAGCCTCCACCACACACCAAGCCATGTGGCAAGTGCTGGGGACTCAGCAGAGACTGAATCAGACTCAGTCCCTGACCCACAGGGTATCTCACAGTCCAGGGCTCCATGGTCCAATGTGGTGGCAAATGAAATTAATTTAAAAGTTTGGTTTCCTTTAATCCCAGCACTTGGGAGGCAGAGGTAGGAGGATCACCAAGAGTTCGAGGCCACGCTGAGACTACACAGTGAATTGCAGGTCAGCCTGAGCTAGAGTGAAACCCTACCTCCAAAAAAAAAAAAAAAAAAAAGTGTGGTTTTCTTTGTTTGTTGTTTGTTTTGGCTTTCTGAGATAGAGTCTCAGGCTGGCGTCATACTGGTTAGGTAGCTGAGAATGGCCTTGAACTCATGATCTTCTTACCTCTACCTCTCAAGTGCCAGCATTACTGACATGCCACACCTTGTCCAGCTGATTTTTTTTTTTTTAAGTTAAAGTTTGGCCCCATTTCAAGTGCTCAACAGCCACATGCATGCAGGAGGCTGCTTTAGACAGTGCACATTTCTGTTGCTGAAGAAGGTTCCATAGCATGTGGCTGGTCCAAACGCTTTGACTTCTGGCCTGGCCCAGGGGGCTGGGTGAGTGCCAGGGTGGGTCGGTCAATGGGTACATCTTGGGGTAATTCACAGTCACGGGACTAGCTCCTCTGTGTAGTGACTATTTCTCTTTATGAGAACGGATCACCAGGGGCTTAAAGTTGCTGTTCTTAAGGAACATCCTCCTCCCTGGAAAGGCACTGGCGGACCCCTCTTGGGGGAACCAGGGGCACAGGCAGAGGTGGGAGCCGAGAGGCCTCGGGCTTATTGAGAGTGTTTGCTCTGGTTTTCTCAGTGAAGGTAGACTTGGTGGGGTGTCACCTTGCCTGTGCCTGGCTGAATGTTACCCACAATTTCAGACCCAGGGACAGTGACCACAGAGTATTCAGAAAGCTCCCAGGTTCGCCTATCCATCCTACACAGCTTGCCTACAAGGCTTTGGGGAGTCCCTCTACCAGACAGCTCAGACACCACAGCACAGAAGCCGGGGACCTAAGGCCCCTGGTGTCATGTGTAATGAGGACAAAAGGACGCAAGGAGGGTAGTGTCCCCCCCACCACCACCGCCAGGGTCTCTCCTCCCGACTCTTGCATCTCATTGCACTGAAGGCTCACAGTGTGGTCTTGGCAGGTGCAGGGCGAGCTCCCAGGCCTGACTGACCTCAACACCTCACTGCTTGTGCCAATGGGGTGAAAGAGAGAGAGGGGATCCTGCCTCCCTGACCCAGAGGCTCCCTGGCCACTTCCAAAGCACTCACTTCACAGACCAAGACCTCAGGGCAGGTGTAGTGGAGGTTGAGCACGCTGGGAAGAGCGATCCCCATGCCCAGGAAGAGCTGTGGTGGGAACAGGAGAGTCAAAGTGAGCCGGAAGTGGTAAGGGCTTGCACCTGCAGCCCCAGCCTTGTGCCGGTGCCTGCCCTCGGTGCACCACATCAGGAGTGGGAACTGTTATTGCCTCCCCCACCCCACTTTATGAAGGGAAACTGAGGCTAGGGCAGGAAAAATCATGGGTAGCTGACCCCAGAGACCATTCTCTTGACCTCTGAGCCTGGGTGAGAGATGGGAAGCGAGACAGGGCATAGAAAGCGGTCAAGAGGGTCACAAGGCTCTCAGGGAGGAGGGCAGGGCTCACCATTGAGGTGGTCCAGCAGGGGCTTCTGGAACACGTCGCCTATGAGTGCGTGCACTTGATCCGTCTATAGCGGAGCCGGGAAGGAGGGCCGCAGGCCAGCAGGCGAGGAGAGGGGGCAGTTAGACACACCGATGAAGAAGCAGAGGGAGGAGGGCAGGTTGTCCTTATCCTGGTTCAGGACTCTAGAGGAACCCCTAAGTGGACCAGCCTTGGGGAGTCAGGTAACCACACAGGGGCAAGGGACCAGCCCCGACCACCAGTTGGGCTGGCTAATAGACCATCTGACGGCAGATGGCAGGCAGACAGGCAGACTGGCCGCTGGATAGAAGGCTGGGACATAACCGACAGCCCACAGGTCCGTAAGGACAAACGGATGTGTGCATGGTAGCCAGGAGCCTGATGACTGTGTGACATGGTGAAGAACTCACTGACAATGACTGTCTCACTGACCCACGGGCTCGGATCAAAGGCTGGGGGGGGGGGTGAATCATTGGCCAGTAGGCAAAGGAACAGGCAGAAAGGTGATAACAGATAACAGTAGGGAGACAGAGGTAGGAGGACTGCTGTGAGTTCGAGGCCACCCTGAGTAGTCTGCATAGTGAATTCCAGGTCAGCCTGAGCTACAGCGAGATACTGCCTCAAATAAAAAAAAAAAAAGAGTAGGAAGGATGGGCCAGGCATGGTGGCACACGTCTTTAATCCCAGCACTCGGGAGGCAGAGGTAGGAGGATCGCTGTGAGTTCGAGGCCACCCTGAGACTACATAGTTAATTCTAGGTCAGCCTGGGCCAGAGTGAAACCATACCCAGCGGGGGTGGAGGGGAAAGAGTAGGAAGGATGGATGGGATTGGTGACTGGCCTCTGACCCCAAGCACCCCAGGGAAGCCCGATTATGGTAGCTCTGCAGGCTCAGGTCAGCCTACGCTCACACACCCTCTCCTCTCCAGACTCCAGACTCAGGAATGCCCCAGCCCCTCCCCAACTGCCACTCACATCAATGGAGCCAACGTTGGAGGAGGCCACGGACAGCTGGACCTCCCTGCAAGAGAAGCAGGACAGCCTCTGGGTGGGTCTGGGCGAGCAGCCGGCAGCTGAGTCTCCCTCCATGTCCCTGCGTGTCAGCGCGGGCCGAGGCCGCTAGGTCAGGAGGCTCTCTTACCCCAGCACAGACGTGGTCCCCCGAAGCTTCGCCTCGGACACAGACAGCTGAAGGCTCAGGTTCACCACCTGGGTGTGTGGAGAGAGCAGCAGATCAGGGGGCTCCAGGCCTCAGGGAGCCCAGCCATCATCCCAGGGAGGCCCCAGGCATCTGTAGAGCTCAGTACCAGCTCCTGCGCCCACACTGGGAACGCTCCCCGGGTAACCACCCAGAATCGTTCCAGGGACCCGAGGCTGCCACGAAGGCAGGAGGGTGGCATGGACAGTGTGACAGCGACCCTCTTACTGACAGTGGCCCAGGAAGGCTTCAACACGAAGGTGAGAACTGAAAGGATGAGGAAGAGCCAACCATGCCCAAAGCCAGGGCAAGAGTGTCCTGAGTACAGGGCTCTGCATACGCAAAGGTGTTGAGTTGGCCAGCTCAAGAGACATCAAGGACACCCGAGTGGCTAGAACACAACAAGTCAAGGGAGCACAGCAGTAGACACGATGTCAGGGAGGGCCAGGCCCGTCGCAGCCCTCACTCACCACATCCAGGGAGAAGAGAGTCTGGAAGGCGGAGTTGGAGGATGCCACCAAGACCTCCACAAAAGGCTGTAGCCGCAGAGTAGCGTGGTTGGCGCGGAGTGTGACCGCGGGCGTGGCACCCAGCTGTACCTTGAGCACCACGGGCATGGGCTCAGGGAACTGGCGGGCCACCTTGAGGCAACAGAGGACAGGAGAGACGACCTTGCTGAGCCAGGGCTGTGCCCGCTCCCCACTCGTTCCTCCTTCACGCTGACGAGGCACCGCAGCTCATTTCTGCGCATGCCTGGGCCCAGAGGTGATTCCAACCCAGGCCCCTGGACCAGCTAGACGGGGGCTTTGGACTCCTCTGAGAGGCTCCTTGAGCTGGGTCTTATGTCATGAGGTAAGGTCTTGCTATATAACACAGACTGGCCTTAAACTGGTCATCCTCCTGCCTCTGCCTCCCAAGAGACAGGATGACAGGAGTGTGAACTGGTCCTGTCTCAAAAAGAAGTCAGGTGGAGCCGGGCTTTAATCCCAGCACTTCGGGAGGCAGAGGTAGGAGGATCATCATGAGTTCAAGACCACCCAGAGTCTACATAGTGAATTCCAGGTCAGCCTGGGCCAGAGTGAGACTCTACCTCAAAAAGCCCCAATAAATAAATAAATAAATAAATAAATAAATAAATAAATAAAAGCCAGGTGGGAAGAAATTGAGGAAAGACACTTCACGTCAGCCTCTGGCTCCACATGCCCACGCGTGTTCCCCCCCCCCCAATACACACACAGAACACACACATACACCCTGCAAAAGGGACAAGCACTCCCTGGGGGCATATGGAGGATCAAAGACTCACAGCCCAGAGGAGCGCCAGCCCCATCCCGAGCCATCAGCCTGAAACGAGTCACTCACCTCAGGGATGAGTCGGCCCATGGCAGAGGTGTTCAGGGGGTTGTCTTCAGAATTCTGAAATCAGCCCCGAAGCATGGCAGGGTTTTTTAACACAGCCAGCCCTTGGATCTCATGCACAGGAAACTTTACCCCTGTGAGCTCCGGTGAACCCTTCCAACGGCCACCCTGTCACCTCACAGCTAGCTGCCCCTCCCCCTGCTCGTGATGCCGTATCTGCAGGGTGTCCCCAGACTAGGCCACGGAGCGTCACAGGCCCTGGGCTACAGGCGCAGCCTCACCAGTTGTCCCGTGATGTCCAGGTTGAGAGAGCCGGCCTTCTGCAGAAGCACAAGGACAGACTCGAACATGTGCTGGGAGAGGCCCACGTTCACCATCGCACTCCTGTTGCCCACAGCCCAAGGCAACATGAAGGGAGAAGCATCTTGAAGGGGAAGGTGGACGGGGATGCCCAACAGGAACAGAACAGCCTGGACGGAGGTGGGGGAGACACATCAGGGCCTCAGAAGCAGATGGCCCGTCACAGACCCTGGCTCCTAGCCTCTCACCTTTGCCTCGTGCTCTACTCCCCATCTGAAGCCATCCCATCCCCTCCCTTCATTTCTCTGCCCCCCTTAGGAAGCTTCCAGGAACCCCAGGCCTTCCCATTCCCTAGCACGGAGCTGATAAGGAGGTACTCACGCTGACATCGAAGGACATGTAGTCACTGGTGATAGTGGGCACACTGGTCATGGAGTAGCGGATCTGGGACTCCGGGCCCACGGGGGTGAGGCCTTCATAAAAGCAGAATGGCATAGTGAGCACCAATGCCACGTCGAGCCAGCCGATTAAGTTATCTGACTACCTTTTGTGGCCAGAGATGGGCCAAGAAGCCAAGACACGGGCCAGTTCCTTTGAGGAGACACTGCGGCTTCTGCCACTCACACATTCTAACAGGTGTGTTTTCTGCTTTCCTAATCAGTGAGAGATTGTTGACCCCATATTAGAAGAAGAGGAGGAGGAGGAAGAGAAGGAGAAAAAGAGAAGGAGAATGGCCAATCCTGGCACCATGCTACCTGATGAAGATAAGAAGGAAAAGAAAAAGTACTCTTTGATCAGCCAGACACGTGACCGAACACTGTCACGTTCTCTCATCACTGGAGTATTTAAGTTTTCACACGCACGTGTGTACACGTGCGCACACCCACGTGCGTGTACGCACAGGGAGGTTCAGTCTACACAGTTGGCCTGGGATGCAACGCTTTCTCCATCTAACCACACGCCCCCTACAGGAAATCCAGAGTCATCGCACGAGCACAGAAACCACGCAGAGCCTCAGCTCTCAGGGAGGCACAACTAAGAGCCCAGCGTCCGGGACAGGATGACTCCAGGGTCAGAACATTCCGCCTGAGAAGGTTGAGGGGGGGGTGGGGGGCACTGCAAGTAGCACATCCCTAGAGGTGGCTGCAGGCATGGCAGGCCAGGCTCAGCGTCAGGAAAGCCCCCCTCAGGAGTAGCTCCACCCCTCCCCAGCCTCTGCATAGCCACAGTTTTAACTGCAAGGACATGTACATGTTGCATACCTATTATTAACTATTGTGAGTATGTCTTATGTGCTCGGTATAGTTTTGAACAGTTTGGTTTTATTTAAACATATTAATACGTATTTAATATGTTATATGAAATATGTAACTATAAATACATATAGGTGAATGATAAGTATGTATCTCCATTCAGCATTCCAGCTTTCTGTTGTCTCATCTAGATTTTGTGTGTGTGTGTGTGTGTGTGTGTGTGTGCGTTCATGTGGGCGTGTGTTGCCGTGGCTTGTGCGTGGACGTCCGAGGACAACCTCAGGTGCTGGTCCTCGCCTTCCGTCTTGTTTGAGGCAGGGTCTCTTATTCTGTGTACACCACACTAGCTGGCCCTTGAGCTTCCCGGGATTCTCCTGCGTCTGCCTCCCATGTCAGCGCAAGGCACACTGGGATTGCTGACGTGTGCTCCCAAGGCTTGCTTGACGTGGGTTCTGCGGATTCGCTCGGTTCCTTACCCGTCATGGGAAGTGCTGTACCCTCTGGGCCATCTCCACAGCCCTGGATTTCCTTTTGCTTTCCCTAACACTTGGGAGAGTGTGTGACTGTGAAGGTGGTGTGATGTGACTCCTTTCCTTGCACTTCAAAGCTCAGTGGCAGCCGGAGGGATTTAAAGATGATGGAACTTCTGCATCCTGATGGCACGTCTGTGCATTTGCCAAAACTCATTATGCTAAAAATGACAAACTGCTCCATGTTTAGAAAATGAATGAAAACATTAAAATTCATGGTAGAAATTTAGAAAATGTAAGAAATGCATATGTATATATATATATGTGTGTATATATATGTATGTATAGCTAACAATCTGATTTACTTCTTTTTCTGGAATTTGGAGGTTACCAGATTCAACAAATGGCTGTGCAGCAGCTCTATGGCCTGGGGAGCCCTTGGGTCAGTCCCCTTCAACAAGCCTCCGTTTTCTCAGGTTAAGTGAAAACATTATATCACTATCAAGAATCGGTAGCCAGCCTGGTGTGGTGGCACACACCTTTAATCCCAGCACTCAGGAGGCAGAAGTAGGAGGATCACCGTGAGTTCGAGGCCACCCTGAGACTACATAGTGAATTCCAGGTCAGCCTGGACTAGAATGAGTGACTCTACCTAGAAAAACAAACAAACAAAAGAACTGGTAGCCAGCATTAACAGTCATGCAATGCCCACGTCTAGAAGGGCATCTTGGCAGGATCTTGAGACTAGGTTTAGCCCTCCCCTGGGTTCCAGGTCTTACCAATTAAGGTACCCAGGTGAACATTGAGGTCCTGCACCAGGCCAGAGATGAGCAGGCATAGCTGTGGCAAGAGAGAAGAGGCTGTGGTTAGAGCCCCTCAGGACTGCAGGTGAGATAGGGCAGGCTGCAGAAGCCCACCCAAGGCCTTCTGGGATTGCACACGGGGTCTAGAATCCCTTCCTTCCCTCACACTGCAGTGACTGGTCTCCAGCCCCTCTGAGCACTGAGCAGACTGGAGAAGCTAGTGGCGGGGGGTGGCGAATCACAGACCCACAGGCATGGAGGAAAGGCTGCTGAGGTGGCCACAGGTAGTCTGGGAGACTGAGGAAGAGAGCTTGCAGTCTCCAGGGGGCCCCAGAGCATTGCTACTAGGGGGATGTGATCATGAAGGGACAGGCAGCCACCAGCAGCACGGAGCAGGCCAGGCTTTAGGTGTGAGTCCAGGGAGATCGAGGCTCTTCCCCATCCAGTGGGCAACCAGAGGAGCTCGAGCCAGGCGACGGCAAGTGCAAGGGCAGAGGGGAGACTACAAGGACAGGGACACCCACAGCCTGGGCTAGGAGAGGCCAGGCAAAGGACGTCGGACATGAGTCTTCCCTCCCTGCAGTGTGCCAACAGCCCTGACCCTGCAGAGCCTGCTAGAGGGGCAGGGAGGAGCACAGGCACGGGCTATACCCACAGGCAAGTCCGAGGTTCTCTTGCAAAGCCGACATGCTAGCAAGATGAGCCCTCTCCATTTCCGTCTCTCAAGCCTCCACTTTCCCATCACAGAGTGAGAATGTTCCAGTCCACCTCTGGGGTGGGGATGGTACACAGCAGGTAGATTTAGTACATTCTGCTGCCCTTAGGGAAGGTGGGCTGTGTGATCCAGGCTGAGGAAAGGAAGCCTGCTCCCCCAAAAGGGGCATGCAGGCCTAGAGGCACCACCTGCCACCAGGTTCTCCGTTTGTGGTGACAAAAAGCTAAAAGTTCATGCTGGAGCTGAGCTGAAAACCTCCTCCATGTAGACCAGCTGGCAGAAAGCTCGAAAAAGCCACGCTGCATGCAGTTCAATGGGAGAAAGAGAAATCACCAGTGAAGAGACTCAACAGTGGACACTGCAAGCCTTATATTTGGCCAGCCAGGCCAAATGAGCCGATAGGTACAATAGTGGCATGTCTGTTATGGGGGAAACCAACTGCCCTCTAATTGGGCTGGAGGCCTGTTCCATGGGAGGGAATACATACCTGATACTGAAAACCTACAACAGGGGTGGGTAGTCATGAGCCCTAGGGGTGTAACGTCTGCTGCTGTCTGACTAAATGTATATACTATGCTCATGAAACTGCCCAGTAAGCACTTCTCTTAATGTTCATACCCATACATTAATGCTACTCTCACTTTTTCAATAGAGAACCTTCTCTTTTCAGATGGCAGTGACCTTGGGATGACTCAGAAGGCACCATGGTGCTGAGAAGTGACAGAGGAGTGCTCAGCACCGAAATATCTCTATCACACCTTCTAAGACTCAGGGCCCATTGCGGAAGAGGTGGCGGAAAGAATGTAAGAGCCAAAGGAAGGGTAGGACTCCTTACAACATGCTCCCCCCAGACACAAAATGGCCTGGATATCCATGACCTCACAGTGCCTGACACTAGCTACACAAGACCATCATAATAGGAGGAAAAGATGATGACATTAAAATAAAAGAGAGACTGAGTGAGAGGGGGAGGGGATATGATGGAGAGTGGAGTTTCAAAGGGGAAAGTGGGGAGAAGGGAGGGAATTACCATGGGATATTATTTACAATAATGGAAGTTGTCAATAAAAAAAATAATAAGAGAAAAAAAAGTAAATAAATCACACACATGCACACACACACACACACACACACACACACACAAGCTAAAAGTTCAGCCCTTCCTGCAGACTGGCTCTGTAGCCTCCTGCTCTGAACTCTTCTGTGTTAGTGCCTACCCTGACTCACAGTGGGAGCCGGCTGAACTGGCCACTGCACACCGCTGGGTCATGACAGGCCCAGCCACATCTGGCTCTAGGGCCGGGCCCTTGTTTACTCTCTTCCCCACCAACCCCTCCAAAACAAATTGCCTCCACCTCACCTTCTAACATGAAATCAAGACTGACACTACCTACACAAGACCATCATAATAGGAAAAAAAGATCATGTCATTAAAATTAAAGAGCGACTGATTGAGAGGGGGAGGGGATATGATGGAGAGTGGAGTTTCAAAGGGGAAAGTGGGGGTAAGGGAAGGAATGACCACAGGATTATCAAGGGGGATGAGCCATGTCCCCCCAACCTCCCAAACTGTCCCCTCTTGGACGCCCCTGCTCCTCTTCTGGCTATCACGTCGTTCTTTTCCCTGTCCTCATGAGGAACTCCCCGGGAAGGGGCGTCTATTTCAAAATAGTGAAGCTGAGTGGCATAGCTACCCCTGCCAGGGCTTGAGTCCCACTGTTTCCTCACCAAGCCTTCTGTGTGAGACGATGTCCCCTCTGGGCCATCTGCCTGAAGTCCCTTACCTTGTTGTTCAGGACGGCTTTGACGTGCTTCTGTGCCAGGGCCAGCTGCACAGGGGAGGTTCTGAGAAAGACAGTGTCCCTGAGTTCCCTGGGCCTGGCTCTTGACAGAGCCACACCAGCTAGGACGGAAGTCCTGCCCTCTGCAACCCGGAGATCCCCATCTGAGACCCTGCCATGTGCCGGCCGGGCACTGGAATAATGTTCCCACACCCACAAGGAGGAACCTGAGTCTCGGGTTTGGAAGCCGCTAAGAAGATGATAACTGAGGTCAGGCTCGGGCGAGGTAGAGTTTCAAAAGCCTGATGGAGTGGTGTCCTGGGCCAAATGGATCCAGGGTTACTCAGTGAGGGCCAGTGAGGGTGGCGGTTGGAGCTTGGATCCTAGACCACTTCCTGCTTCTGCTCCAAATCTTTGTGACCTGCCTTTCTGAACCCCTTCTTAACTCGGAACCTCCATTTCCCCTCTCATTTATGGGTGGTTGTAAATTGGTGGTTCTTAGCTCTGGGCCTCAGTTTCCCCTCTCGATGACGGATGGCTGTAAGTTGGTAGTTCTCAACAGTGGGACCTGTGGTTCCTATGGTGGTTTGCTAAGAAGTTGGTCCCAGCCACGGCCCACCTCACCGAGTCCTCCCGGGATGGGAACAACTTCTGTGTGTTCAGTGTCAACTCCAGCTTCTGCTTCCCCTCCAACAAACAGGAACTGGCCCTGCCCATGGGGACCATCGGGGACCCAGTGGGGTTGGATTTTTGTGTATGTGCCCCAAGCTTGGTGAGAACAATACACTTCTTTCCGGACACCACAGTGCTAGAAACGGGGAGAGGGTCTCCCAAGTGGTGGGCTGGGCAGGCTGTCTGCTCTGAATGTCTATGCAGCCTTAGGCAAGCTGCTTCTCTGCTGTGGGCCTCTTGAAACACGGAAGCCCTCGCATATCCCCTAGTCAAACCACATGAGGCTCGAGAAGGTGCGTCAAGAAATGGGACCCCAGCAATCCCTGGAGCAGTGCTCCCCAGGAACCCACCTGTTACTGCCATTCAGCACGCTGGCCAGGCGGAAGCGTGCAGAGCAGGTGGCGATGCCAAGCACCAGGGTCCCGATGGAGTTTTGGGCCACGCGCACGTCGGCCAGCAGGAGCACAGGCAGCCCCAGCTCCAGGGCTTCCGGAGCGCTGCAGGAGGCCAGACCTGAGCCCATTCTGGTAGACAAAGACTGCACATCTCCAGGTCCCCCCAGCTGGCCTTCCACTTGACATGGGCACCCAGCAGGAGATGGCCCTGCCGCGGGGCAGCTCCAGAGCCTCCCCAAACTCCACTCTGAGTCATAGATGGTGCAACAGATACAGTCGCCCTTGTTCCTCTGGGTCCCCTTGAGTAAAGTGGTTAAATGAGACAGATGGGTTCTGTGTCACAGGACTGTGCTGAGCTTTCTAGAAGCTCGCCACGTGACAGCATGGAGCACCAAGCCCCGCCGGAGAGCACTGTAGTGCCAGGGAGCACTCACAACCCTGTAGCACCAGGGAGGACTCGTAACTACGTGGCGCCAAGAAGTCCTCATACCATGGCAGTGCCAGGGCAGAGCATGGAGGGCATAAAGGCTTACTCAGGATGCAAGCTCACAGCCTGAACATTAACGACAGTGGCAAAGACACTGCCCGACACGCCAAAACCATGCCGGTGGCTACATGTGTTATCTCCTGTGCACTTAGCACTGTGGGTGGGGCTGTAAGTCATACGAGAGTAGTGAGCCCACTCAGTGCCACCCGCAGGGCCGCCTGCCAAGCTCAGCCCATTTCACAGATGAGGAGACCAAGGGCTGGGGAAGCAAGACGGCCCCCACCAGCTGCACAGCCGTGGGCAGGGACAAGGTAGGGGTGTCCCCAAGATTCTCTCCCTGCCTCACTTCCCCGCCCCCCAGAGGGAGGGAGGAAGAAGCTAGGCCCCTCCCCTTACTCTTCCCCGTGAAAGCCCTCAAAACTCTTCCTGATGGGCCCCTACACACACGTACACTCACTCACCGAAAGACCCGGACTGTGAAATTGGCTGTTGCCGACAAACGCACCCCAAAACCAGCAATGAATTTCAAGTGGAGGTGGGGCACATGCACGTCCAGAACCTGGAACCTGCAGGATAGAAATCCAGGTGACAAGGGAACCCCTGCTAAGCACAGAACCAACTCTAGGGGCGAGTCCCTGAGCCAAGCCTATATGTGGATGTTATAACGAGGGGCTTTCCGGCGAGTGGGCCACGGGTGAGAGCGCCCTGTTCGGTTGCTACTCTTTCTACGCTTTCCTTCCCTCCTTAAGTGAAAGTCATTTTCTCCCCTCACTGTAGGTGAGGAAAAGGGGACTCAGACACTACATAATGGCCTGAAGTGTGGAAGGCTACCTCCCACCCCACCCTTGAACGCCTCTGTTTATCCTTGGGTGATGTGGATCCATGGCTGTCCCTGTCACACAGGGTGGTCTTCAGCCTGAGCATTCAGCCACAACCATGCACCGTGTGCACCCACAGGCCCTCCAGCAACCTCTGGGACGCTGTCTGTGGCACGGCCAGACTAGGGGCCACCCGAGTCCTCGCTGGCAGGTACCTGTGCGTTTCTCAGGTCTTGGCCCTTAGCAACATGCCACAAAGGACATTCCAGCCCTTCGCCCAGGCTGTCCCCAAGCTGGCTATTTGTCCATGCACTGTTTCTGTGTCTTGGAGTTTTTCAGTTAGTTGCCATCATTTAAAATTATGGGTGAAGACGGCTTAGTGGTTAAGGTGTTTGCCTGCAAAGCCAAAGGATCCCGGTTCGATTCCCCAGGACCCACATAAGCCAGCTGCACAAGGGGACGCACTCATCTGGAGTTCGTTTGCAGTGGCTGGAGGCCCTGGCAAGCCCATTCTCTCCCTTGCTTTCTCCTCTCTCTCTCTCTCTCTCTCTCTCTCTGCCTCTTTCTCTCCCTCAAATAAATAAATAAATAAATATGTTTTTTTAAAAAATTAAATTATGGGTGAGAGCTAGAGAGATGGCAGTGGTTAAGGCTCTTACCTGCAAAGCCTCACGACCCTAGTTCAATTCACACCCCTCCCCTGACACATAAAGCCAGATGCACAAAGGGCCATATGTGTCTGAGATTTGTTTGCAGTGGCTGGAGGCCCTGGTGCAACAATTCTCTCTGCCTCTATTTCTTCTCTATCCCTCTTTGCTTGCAAATTAATTAATTTTAAAAGATATTAAAAGGATCGAGGAAAAGCTGAACATCGTGGCACACACCTGCCACTCGAAGCACCTTGGAGGCAGAGTCAGGAGGATTGGAAGTTCAAGGCTAGTCTGAAATACCCAGTAAGATCCTGTCTCAAAAGAACTCTACAAGGGGCTGGAGGTATAGCTTAGCAGTTAAGGCAGTTGGTCTGTAAAACCAAAGGACCCGGGTTCGATTCCCCAGAACCTACGTAAGCCAGATGCACAAGGGGGCGCACATGTCTGGAGCTTGTTTGCAGTGGCGAGAGACCTGGCGTACCCATTCTCTCTCACAGCCTCTCTTTCTCCCTCTTTTTCTCTCTCAAATAAATAAATAAAAGTAAGATATTTTTTAAAAAAACTCTCCAAGATCAAAAAATTAACAGAAGACTATAGAGATAGATAGATGGGGACTGTGGCCACTAGAAGTGTTTGAGTTTGGGGTGCCGCCTTCTCTCTGGGGCTCTAAGAGTTAAGAGGGCAGGGAGAGAATTAGGCTCAGACTTGTGTTTCATTTTGGTGTCTAGCTTGTGAAGAAAGAAGCCATCAGTCCCGCCAGCTCCGAGGACCACAGTCTGAGACCCTGGGGGCAGAAATCCACGGCATTCAGAGGCACGAGGAGGCCCCTGTGTCGTCATCGTGGTCCCACCTGCTAAGTCTGCTTATAACCTCTCACCTGGTGGGTGGGACACCTAACTTGAGGAGGAACACTCACCTGTAGAGAAATGCCTGGCGCACTGGGTCCAGTGGGCAGGAGCACTCCTCTGGGAGGGAACATCTACCTAGCAGGGAGCACTCTTGCAAGGTTCATCCAGGATTCCTTTCTTGATGGCTCAATGCACCCACTTGGCCAGAAGGAATATTCCAGCTGGCAGCACTTTCTCTGGGGGTGGGGGGAGCGGGGAGGTGGGAGCACTCACCTGGAGGACTGAAGAACCTCACCATTCTGGTCCAGTAAATCGGGGACAGTCACTTTCAGTGCCCGTTGGAGAGGGGCTTTACCGATGTCAGACACTGAGGAACCAAGGCAGGACAAAGTCGGGCTGCTCCTAGAGCCACCAAACATGAACGACACACCACCTGCCATCTTCCCTGCCCCTTGGGTGAAAGCAGGCTGATACCAGAAGGGATGAACTTGGAGCAGTGCACAGGGAGAATGACCTCCTTGCACACCCACACTGAGTGTGCTGCTCACCCAGGACCCTCCATCCCCTGCCTCTACCCTCCCTCGCCCTCATCTCATTCCCCAAAGACATAAACTTCATCATCTTCTTGCAAGGCAACGGTGGGACCCCACTTGCTCCCAGAGCCTTGCTAGGCCCCTAGACAGACACAAGGAGATGACTATCAGGCCCAGCGGGCAACCTCTGGAAGGGGAGTGGAGCGGTAGACTCACCCCAATCACGTGTGCACCCCAGATGCTGGGTGTGAATCCCAGCTCTGCTACTCACTGTGTGGCTACCCCGCATCTCATTTTTCCCACCTAGAAATTTGGCACTGAATATAATGGTAACTGCCCTTTGGGGTCATTGCAAACAAGAACTGGGCTTTGAACTCACCATGGCATGGTATAAAGTCCCTGAGCTTCTCTAGGCCTCAGTTTCCCAGACATGGAGCAGAGGGGTGGGTGGTTTCTGCGTCCCGAATGCCCACACTAGCCTGACCATCTGTGACTGAGCCAGGCCTCACACCCAGGGTGTGGGCTCTATCCACAGCGCTCCCTAGCCCAGGGTTTATACTCCAGGGTTTGCAGGAACTTAGAAAGAAGTCATCACGGGCCTAGGAAGCACTGTGGGCCCCGTGGGCCTGCTGCCAGCTATCCACCCACTGAGAACAAACAGGCAGATGAGCTAGGGAGGCCTCGGGACAAAGAAGGCTTACACAGGACAAAGCAGAGACCAGAAGAGCCGTGGGGGGAGGCTAGCCTCAGGTCCCTGACTCATCCATCCTGGCTGTGTGGCAGTCACCCTTACGTGGATCACTAAGCACTTCCATTGTCTGCCCATCTGCCCGGATGCAAGTCCTGGACAGCTTTGGGGGCCCTGGGGATGGGTGGGGTCCCACCGCTTCCCTAGCTGCTGCTGAGTTTGGTGGCCTGACAATTCAAAGTCCCTTCTGGGGCTGAAGAAATGGCTCTGTCCGGACGTGGTGGCACACGCCTTGAATCCCAGCACTTGGGAGGCAGAGGTAGGAGGATCGCCATGAATTCGTGGTCGCCCTGAGAATACATAGTGAGTTCCAGGGCAGCCTGAGCTAGAGTGAGACCCTATCTTGGAAAACCAAAAAAAAAAAGAAAGAAAGAAAAATAAATAAATAAATGGCTCCGTGATTAAAGGAGCTTGCTTGCAAAGCCTGTTGGCCCAGGTTTAATTCTCCAATGCCCAGATAAATTTCCTCATTGTGTCTTTCCCAGGGGAGAAGGCAGGACTTGGGGGAACAGCAAGGCTGTAGAGCAGATGTCCGCCTAGAGCGGCTGGCTCTCCGCGGCTCAGCCGGCTGCGATCCAACTCCACCGTGCACCCCGGAGCCCTGTGCTTGGCTCACCTCGCCCAGGCACCTGTGTGCATGAAACTGCACACATGTGCACTCGGCATGCACAGCCCTACCTGTGCACACACCTTCAGACACACAGCACAGGTACATGTGCTCCCCCGTGCTCGCGTATGCAATAAGCCCCCCTCCCCAAAACACCAAGCTCATAAGAACATGTACTTTTTAAAACACCCATTCAACCCAGCCTAAACCCACCCAGTGGAGGCACACGGCTATAATCCCAGCACTGGGGAGGTTGAGGCAGGAGGATTGCCAGTTCTAGGCCAGCCTGGCCTACCTGAGGAGACTGTGTCAAAAAAAAAAAAAAGTTTAGGGCTGGAGAGATGGTTTAGTGGTTAAGCGCTTGCCTGTGAAGCCTAAGGACCCCGGTTCGAGGCTCCATTCCCCAGGACCCATGTTAGCCAGATGCACAAGGGGGCGCACGTGTCTGGAGTTCGTTTGCAGTGGCTGGAGGCCCTGGCGTGCCCATTCTCTCTCTCTCTCTCTTTCTCTCTCTCTCTGCCTCTTTCTCTCTGTCTGTCGCTCTCAAATAAATAACCAAACAAAATTTTTAAGTTGAAGGGAAAATCATAAAAGTGAAGGCTGTGTCTACACAAGACACACGCACACAGTTTGTGTGCACTTGCACTTGGACTGCGTGACATCTGCTACACACCATGCACTTCCTAAATATCCACTGAGCAGCAGGGACACGCTAGCACATAAAAAATTCTAGCTCTGGTTCTGGGCTGGAGAGATGGCTTAGCAGTTAAGGCGCTTGACCGTGAAGCCTAAGGACCCAGGTTTGATTCCCCAGAACCCACATAAGCCAGATGCACACAGTGGCACGTGCATCTGGAGTTCGTTTGCTGTGGCCAGAGACCCTGGAGTGCCCATTCTCTCCCTCTCTATCTCTTTCGCTCTAATAAATAAATAAGAATAAAGTATTTTTTAAAAGGTTCTATTTCTCTACTGGGTGTGGTGGCACATACCTATAATCTCGGTATCACAAATTCAAGGCCAGCCTATGCTATCCAGAGAAACCGTGTCCCCAAAAGCCAACAGCTGGGGTAGAGCACTCAATGGCAGAGTGTTCATCTAGCACACACAAGGCCCCCGATGACACCCCTAGTGCCACACGTGGAGAAAACAAACAACAGCCAGGTTCCACTTGCACACAGGCGGCAGGCTGGCAGAGTCTCTTACCGTAATTCAGTGCTGCCTTTGTTGAGTCTGACCACCGTGCCTGGCAAGCAGGCACCGAGCGTGGCCAGCAGCGGCACCAGCAGCGAGCCCAGCCTCCACGCTCCTGCCATGGCTGCCCTGGCCCCTGTTCCCAGAATCTGGGGGCTGCGACAGAGACAAGCAACAGGAAGTTTGGTAAGAATGGTCCATCCCCGGTTCGAGGCTCGATTCCCCAGGACCCACGTTAGCCAGATGCACAAGAGGGCGCACGCGGCTGGAGTTCATTTGCAGTGGCTGGAGGCCCTGGCGCACCCATTCTCTCTCTCTCTGACTCTTTCTCTCCATCACTCTCAAATAAAAAATTTTTTTAAAATTTTAAAAAAAATGGTCCATCCTTGGGTGTTCACAGTTCACCCAGCCTGTGTCCCTGCTGAGTGGTAGTCCTAGCCCTTGAGCTCCCACATGTCCATTTCTGAATTAAACTCCCTTCTTTGCCAAGACCTATAGGGGGGAATCTAGACTGAAAAACGACCAGAAGTCCAGAGAAGGTGTGGCCTTGCCTAAGGGCACACAGGGGACTGGGGCCAGGTGCAAAACCCAAGAACTTTCAGAAGAGGGCAGTGAGACCCTAAGGGGGAGATGGGAGGTACCTGCCTGTCTCAACTCCCCCACTGCCCAGGGCTGTGTCACCTGAGGCCAGGAGTCCATGCCCAGTGTGACAGCCTAGCCAGTGTCCAGCTGCCCAGACCTGCTGGGGAGGACCCACAGCGGCTCCCATGCCCATCTCATCCTAGTCAGGTGATGACTGTTCTAAAAGTGGCCTCAGCCCCTCTCTGCTTGACCCAGCCCTAGTGGACAGGTCTGTAGCCAGCTCCAGGACAGGGGACCCTTCCTAGCTGTGGGGACGAGGGACCAGAGCTCCAGTAGGCTGGCAGAATCCCTGCGAGGTGGCACTTGCCCTCATTCCCCGCAAGGCTACGGACAGGTGGAGCCTTCTGCAGAGGGATGTGGCATCCCCGCAGACCAGAGGGGGAAACAGCGGCCCTGTCCATTCCTACCTGAGCAATTCTTGACGCAGGCGGATGCTCGGCCCTGGACAAGCTCCGCTCTACCCAGGCAGGCAGGTGCGGAGGCGGCTTTATGAGGTCCCTGGCCGCAGCCCACGGGCCAGGGGGCAGGAGCCAGGGGAGCGGCAGGTTTGCTTGTGGTTGTGAGTGTTTTCCCAGCAAACATGGCCTTTGTCTAGTGTCTGGTGTCCTCTTGGAGATGAGTCTGCCACGTCGACAGGCTTCTCCCAGTTGCCGAGAGACCCTGGCGTCAGCTCGGGGCCTGGAGATCTTTCAAAGGAGGATTCCTCCCAGGGGCACCCCAACCAGGTCCAGCAGACAGTCCAAGAGCAAGGGCTACCCTGAGCGCAAGGAGATGGCACGGCCCCTCAAGGCTGATGGCATTGAGGTCTTCCAGAAACCTGACTGTTTTAGGAGGGGTAAGATGCTATCTGAGCCCCAGTCCTTTACATTGATTGAGCCCTGATCGTGGTCATACACACAGCCTGCTTGACCCAAGAGGGAACAGAATGAAGTGTGGCTGAGCCAGTGCAGACTGCTTGCACCCACACTCTCCTGAACGCGCACCCTTCCCAGTGCCAAGCCCATCCTCTGCCGGCCCCAGTAGCTCCCAATCCACCTACGCTGCGTGGGAAGGGGTCATTGGGCATGCGAGTTCATGCATGTACACGTGTGTGGAGAAGAGGATGCCGTGGGTGCGGGTATGTGGTTGGAAGTGCACGGTTACATGTACCTATGTTCGTTGTCACAGCCGCTGGTATCAGAGGGAAATGTGTCTGTGTGGGGGTGCTCACGTGACATGGCATCTTGGCATCCTGGTTAATAATGTCATGCGCCAGTTAACATGCACCTCCCGAGTGCGGATGCTATGAGTCCTATGAACGCGTTTATGAACGAGTCCTATGAACGGGGGCCTGTGGATTGACAGGATGTATCTAGATGCCTGTATGTGCTGGAGTGTGTATGTGCATGTGGGGTGTCCACATATGCGTAGGCAGTGGAGGCCCTGTTGCAGGAAAGCCCTTCATTCCTCTGCATGACTTCCCCAGGCCACAGGCACAAAGGCTTCTCAAGGACTTGTGCCACTCCGGAGCCCTCTGTGGCTCCTACTGAACACATCAGCCCAAACAGCAAACCGAAAGCCCAGGTCCACCTGGGGCTGGTCCTCGGGAGTCCACGCACGAGGCTGAGAGGGACTGTAGACATCACCATCTGCAGTAGCCCAGCCTCCCAGCCGGGCGCTCACGGGCCCCAATCCTAGAGGCAGAAGGGCTGGTGAATGCCAACTCAGAGCTCCCTAACTGAACCACACCCTGCAGCAGTTTGCCCACCGGTGCCCAAGACGAAGGCCTCTTGGTCACTCCAACATGATGGACAGAGCGTAAATATTGACCAAAGCCACTCTCGCTGTCTGCTTTTGACATGAATACTTCCTCCTCCTCACCAGGTCCAGCACCAGGAGACACTTGGGTGACATCCAGTTGACATAAAGGAAGGATCTTCACCAGCCCCACCCCAGAGCCTGGAGCCTCCCTTCAGCAAAGACAAGCCCTGTTTACTAAGTCCCTCCTCTGTGCTAGGAGTTCTGCCAACCATCCTACCTATATCCCTAGGGAGGAGAGTTGGTTCTGTTTAACCTTGCACCCAGTGCCTGGAACGTTCTAAGTACTTAATAAGTGTTTGTTGCATTAATAAAAAAAAAAAAAAAAACAGTTGAAGGCCGGGCGTGGTGGTGCACGCCTTTAATCCCAGCACTTGGGAGACAGAGGTAGGTGGAACACCATGAGTTTGAGGCCACCCTGAGACTACATAGTGAATTCCACGTCAGCCTGAGCTAGAGAGAGACCCTACCTTGAAAACAAAAAGAAAAAGAAAAGAAGGGGGAAAATATTTAAAAAAAAAAAAAAAGGAAGACAAAAGAAACAGTTGCAAGACGTTGTAAAAACAAGTAACAGGATTTCAAAGTCCCCCTTCACTGTATAGTCTCAGGGGCATAGTGTCAGCCTCTTGCTGCTGCTATTCCAAATTACCACACCATCTTCCAGTACCATAGCTCTGGACATTTGAAGCTCAAAATGAGTCTCACTGGGCTCAAGTCACAAAGGTGTTGGCAGGGCTGCGTACATGGGCTGAGACTATAGGAGAGGAGCTGTCTCCTGGCCTGCTCCAGCCTCTAAAGGCTGCCCACATTCCTATTAGGACCCATGTTCACTACCTGAAGATGTGGTCCACGGTGCCAGGCCCAGGAGGTGAGGCCAGCAGCCCCTACCTTTCCCCAGCCACCTTACAGGTCACAAAACGTGGGCCCTCGGCCTCTCCTCCGGCGCCAAGGCTAGCTGTGCTGATGTGAAAGTTTCTCATGCTGTCCCCACAGTCTCCCTGTTCTACTCCTAAGGATCCTGTGAGAGCCCTGGGCCTTCTAGAGAAGCTCGGCTAGTCTCCCTGTCTTGAGGTCAGCTGATCAGTCCCCTTGGTTCCATCCACTAGCTTCACTTTCTTCCTGGCGGGGCTAAAAGAAAAAGAATCTAGTTAGACATTACCATTAAGTGACGATTTATTTCTCTCCAGTAAAAAGTAGAACTTAGGGCTGGAGAGATGGCTTAGCGGTTAAGCGCTTACCTGAGAAGCCTAAGGACCCCGGTTCAAGGCTCAATTCCCCAGGACCCACGTTAGCCAGATGCACAAGGGGGCACATGCATCTGGAGTTCGTTTACAGAGGCTGGAAGCTCTGGCGCACCCATTCTCTCTCTCTCTCTCTCTCTCTCTCTCTCTCTCTGCCTCCTTCTCTCTGTCACTCTCAAATAAATAAACAAACAAAAAACAAAAGTAGAACTTAGAAGGGGGCTGGGGAGATTACTCGGTGGTTAAACACACTTGCTTGAGGGCTGGAGGGATGGCTTAGTGGTTAAGGCATTTGCCTGCAAAGCCAAAGGACGCAGGTTTGATTCCCCAGGACCCACGTTAGCCATATGCACAAGGGGGCACACGCATCTGGAGTTCGTTTGCAGTGGCTGGAGGCCCTGGTGTGCCCACTCTCATTCTCTCTCCCTCTTTCTCTGTCAAAATAAAGAAATAAATAAAAATAAAAATATTTTTTAAA
This sequence comes from Dipus sagitta, assembly GCA_036346955.1. Classification (NCBI taxonomy): domain Eukaryota; kingdom Metazoa; phylum Chordata; class Mammalia; order Rodentia; family Dipodidae; genus Dipus; species Dipus sagitta. The sequence goes on from CM070779.1 coordinate 29,626,989, forward strand.
AAGACACTTGCTTGAAAAGCCCACTGGCCCAGGTTCAATTCCCCAGCCACCCATGTAAGCCAGCTACAAAAAGTTGCACATGTGTCTGGGGTCTGTTTGCAGCTGCAAGAGACCCTGGCACTGTTTTTATTTATTTATTTCTCTCTCTTCTCTCTCTCTCTCTCTCTCTCTCTTCTCTCTCTTTCTCTCTCTCTCTTTCTCTCGGCAATCCATCTACCTCTGCCTCCCGAGTGCTGGGATTAAAGGCATGCGCCACCACACCCAGCTCAAAACTTTATTTTTATTTTTTTTATTTTTATTTTTTCGATTTTTCGAGGTAGGGTCTCACTCTAACCCATGCTGACCTGGAATTCACTATGGAGTCTCAGGGTGGCCTCGAACTCACGGGAATCCTCCTACTTCTGCCTCCCGAGTGCTGGGATTAAAGGCGTGCGCCACCACGCCCGGTTTAAAACTTTATTTTTAAATGTCATTAAAACAACTACATATGTGATGTCATTTTGTCCACCAGTGAGTGCAACATTACAAAATCTATTTGCATATGAGCTGCGGTGGTGTCCCGCATAAACTTATGTGTGCTGAATGCTTGGTTGCCAGCTCATGGCAATCTGGGAAACGGAGCCCTGATGGAGGACTGTGTTGCTGGGGGGTGGGCCTTGGGGTTCATTAGCCCTAGCTTGCCAGTTGGCACACACTCCTGCTGCTGTTGTCCACTTGACATTGGCCAGGAGGTGATGTCCAGCCTCACTCTTGCCATGTTTTACCCCTCCATCATGGAGTCCTCCCTCGAGTCTGTAAGTCAAAACAAACCCTCTCCTCCCACAAGCTGCTTTTGGTTGGGTGCTTTGTACTAGGACCAAAAGGGAACTCTGCAACCCAACCTAAGAGGGAGATGAATCCAGGAAGCTTGGGGGCAGGGAGGGGGGTCTCAGGAAAAGAAAAGTCTGGCCTGGTTATGGACACCCCAGGTCTCACCCCTGCCTAGCCTCTGGCATGACCATTCCTAGCTTATGGCTTCAATTTTCCCATCTTGAAATGGAAAAGTTAGGCACAATGGGAGGTTATGGAACCTGACTAGACGGGGTGGTCTCCCCGCCCAGCCATTCTGTGAGATCACAGAGCTCACAGTTCCACCTGACCCCAGCAGATTCCACAGTCCAGGGGATGTTCAGAGGTGGCGGCAGTCACTTCCTCCTCATTGACTCCCAGAGTTCCCCACTATCATCCCTCAGTCCTACACACAGAAGTCGATGCCCCGGACTGCAAGAAACCCCGGGAACACATGTTCCACACATGAAGATGTGGCCCTCAGTGCCAGGTCCAGGAGGTGAGGCCAGCAGCCCCTGCCTTTTCCCGGCCACCTTACAGGTCACAAAAAGTGTCCCCTTGTCCTCTCCTTGGAGGGTAAGCAGGCGATATCTAGTATGCTTACGGAAGTAGCAGCTGAGGACAGACAGGTTGACCAGTGGCTTCCTCACGATCTCTTGGCTAGGAGCAGCCATCCTTTTAGCACATGTTGACTGAGCACCTCGTGTGTCAAGCACTGCCCAGACCAGCAGAGTGTGGTGCTGCACCAGCCACGTGTGCCCTTGTGCAGCTCTGACCAGCACCAAGAAACAAATAGCTGTACCCTGTTTGTTAGGAGGCACCTGTTGTCGGGCAACAGAAATTCTAATTTAAAACAATGCTGACATCCAAAGGGGAAAATAAATCAATCCAATGTGTGTGTGCGTCGGGGGAGGGGGTTTGAGGGGGAAAAAAATGTTGAAAATGTAAACGTGCATTTTCAGCTCTTTTTTATTTATTATTATTCGTTTTTATTTTTTGCGTTTTCGAGGTAGGATCTCACTCTAGCCCAGGCTGACCTGGAACTCACTCTGTAGTCTCAGGCTGGCCTCAAACTCACAGCGATCCTCTGCCCTCTGCCTGCTAAGTGCTGGGATTAAAGGCAGTGCGCCACCAGCGCCCGGCTTAGCTCATCTTTAATCGACACACGGTAATTGGGCATATTTATAACACGATGATATATGGTCCATGTATTCCATATACATCGGTGAAATCAGGGAGTGAGCATGTCTTTGTGTTGGGAGCTTTGAAGCCCCTCTCTTCTAGTTATTTTGGGACACACCAGTCATACCTGCCTATATGCTCTATGGGACGTATATACGTAAATCTAACATTCAGAAAGGGTAAAGCTTGAGGTTACCTTTTTCGTTGCTGAGACTAACACCCGGCCAGAAGCAGCTTGTGGGAGGAAAGGGTTTATTTCAGGCTGACAGGTTCCAGGGGAAGCATCGTCAGGCAGAGGAAGCTGGCTCTCTACATCACACCTCCATAGCAGAGAGACAGAAAGCAACACCAGCTGCCACACACAGCCAGAGCGCAAGCTGGCTCTCGACATGCCTTGGGGCTGGACTCAAGATCCTCCCCAGCGACACACCTCCTCCAGCAGGGCTCCGCCTGCTGAAGACTGAATAGGAAGCTTAATCAAAAACACCTGGGCTGGGGCTGGAGAGATGGCTTAGCTGGTTAAGCGGTTGCCTGTGAAGCCTAAGGACCCCGGTTCGAGGCTCAATTCCCCAGGACCCACGTTAGCCAGATGCACAAAGGGGCACACAAGTCTGGAGTTCGTTTGCAGTGGCTAGAAGCCCTGGCACTGCCCATTCTCTCTCTCTCTCTGCCTCTCTCTCTGTCACTCTCAAATAAAGAAATAAAAATGAACAAAAATATTTTAAAAAAAAAAAACACCTGGGCTGGAGAGATGGCTTAACGGTTAAGGTGCCAAAGGATTCCAGTTCAATTCTCCAGGACCCATGTAAGCCTGATGCACAAGAGGGAGCATGCATCTGGAGTTCGTTTGGCACACCCATTTTCTCTCTCTCTCTCTCTCTCTCTCTCTCTCTCTCTCTGTCCCTCTTTCTCTCTCTCAAATAAATAAATAAAATATATATTTTTTAAATGCCTGAGCATGTAGGGGACATGCATTTATATCCAAACCACTACATCAGTAATATATTAGCACAATTGTGCTCTTACATGAGACAGCTTTCTATCACTATAGCAAAGTACCTGTGATAATTAACTTATAAAGAGAAAGTGTTTTGAATCATGGTTTAGGGGTTTGAGTCCAACTGCCTCATTACTTTTTTGGTAATTTTTTTTTTTTTTTAATGAGAGAGAGAGAATTGGCATGCCAGATCCTCCAGCCACTGCAATCGAATTCCAGACATGTGTGCTACCTTGTGCACATGCGTAACCTTATGTGTCTGGCTTACGTGGGTTCTGGGGAGCCAAACCTGGGTCCTTAGGCTTCACAGGTAAGTCCCTTAACTTCTAAGCCATCTCTCCCGCCCCTATCTTATTCATTTAAAATATTGTATTAGCTCTTCCCTCCTCCTCCTCCTCCTGCTGCTGCTGCTGCTGCTGCTCGCATTAGCTCCTGTCACAGAGGAGAGAGCGCTGCAGTTGCCAACACCTCGGGGATTTCTGGATCTTTCCTCTTCACCTTAAATTCAGGTGTCTTTTATGAATAATCAAAAGCAGCCAAAACCAACGCTATCAGGCCAGCGTTTTAAAACCAGGAAAAAGTGATGAAAAAGAGAGGTTTGACCCTACTCAGGTTCAAGACCGTATTATTCAAGGCTTAACTGAAACTGGTACTGATTTGGAAGCAGTAGCTAAGTTTCTTGATGCTTCTGGAGCAAAACCTGACTGCCGCCGCTACACAGAAACACTCTTTGACATTCTGGTGGCCAGTGGAATGCTGGCCCCAGGTGGTACACTGGCAGATGAAATGATGCGCACAGATGTCTGCGTGTTCGCAGCACAAGAAGACCTAGAGACCATGCAAGCATTTGCTCAGGTTAAAAACAAGTTAATCAGGCACTACAAATACCCGGAGAAAGGGTTTGAAGATGAAGTCAAAAAGTTGCTGCTCTTCATAAAGGGTTTTTCGGAGTCAGAGAGGAACAAACTGGTATGCTCACTGGGGTTCTTTTGGCTAATGGAACACTGAATGCATCCATTCTAAATAGCCTTTATCATGAGAATTTGGTGAAAGAAGGAGTTTCAGCAGCTTTTGCTGTAAAGCTCTTCAAATCATGGATAAATGAAAAAGACATCAATGCAGTAGCTGCAAGTCTTCGGAAAGTCAGCATGGATAACAGACTGACGGAACTTTTTCCTGCCAATAAGCAAAGTATTGAACACTTCACTAAGTGTTTCACAGAGGTAGGCTTGAAAGAACTTTCAGAGCATGTGCGGAATCAGCAGACCATAGGAGCTTGGAAGGAGCTCCGGAAAGAACTTCAAGAACAGATGTCACGTGGTGATCCATTTAAGGATACAATTTTATATGTGAAGGAGGAAATGAAGAAAAACGATATCCCAGAACCAGTTGTCATTGGCATAGTCTGGTCTACTGTAATGAGCACTGTGGAATGAAACAAGAAAGAGGAGCTTGTAGCAGAGCAAGCCATCAAGCGCTTGAAGCATTACAGCCCTCTACTTGCTGCCTTCGCTACTGAAGGTCAGTCTGAGCTGACTCTGTTATTGAAGATTCAGGAGTATTGCTACGACAACATCCATTTCATGAAAGCCTTCCAGAAAATAGTGGTGCTTTTTTACAAAGCGTAAGTCTTGAGTGAAGAACCCATTCTGAAGTGGTATAAAGATGCACATGTTGCAAAGGGGGAAAGTGTCTTCCTTGAGCAAATGAAGAAGTTCGTAGAATGGCTCCAAAATGCTGAAGAAGAATCTGAGTCAGAAGCAGAAGAAGGTGACTGAGCTTTGGAGCCACGTCCTCAGTACAGCAAACGGGGTTGTAGATAAAATGTCACATCTCACGTGTCCTGGCTCTTTCATCTTCCTACCTCCCTATATCAAGCATGATATAAGGGCTTTCATGGCAAATTTTATTTTAACTGTTTCTATGGTTACTGGAATGTTGGGTTTAGTTTCTAAAGCCGTGTTTTAAGTAGCTACAGGAGATTTGAATCTAATGTTGCATTAGTTTTTTCAGTTACCTTCTACCTCCTGTATTTTCTACTGTAATAATGGAATTTAAGGCCTTCCTCGATCCCTGGGTTTTCTATATAAACAGTTTTCAAGATATGATTTGGTTAAAAACTATTTGTTATAAAAGTTCTGTTTGCCAACTAAACTGTAAAAGTATCCAGTCTCAAAGGGCAATGATTTGTGTGATAATTGGTATGTCCAGAGCCCTATTCATCAATGAAAATCTTACATAAGGAATTCATAGCATGAATCCTGAGTATTTGGAACATTTGCCTATGTGTTGACATTATCTTGCACTTTGAATCCCAGATGCATGTAAGCTCAGTTGTTTGCTCGCTGTCCTGGAGAACAAAGGAGGCAGAGGAGCTTTTGTGTTCAGTTCGTATCTTCCCAGGTGAAACAGACAGACATTTCCACACAAGCATTTTATACTCAGAACACATAGATTGATAGGAAAGGACTTCTTGAGTGTGAGTACAGGAAATCCCATCAAAATTTGTGGAAATGTTGGGGTGATCAGGATGCTCTAATAGGTCTAAGCATCTGGCTGTAAACATACCTAGTTGCCATTTTTAATTGCTATGAGCCAAATATTTCTTTTAGATGATTAATCCATTTATTTTAACAGATGCCTTTTAATTTTCATCTTGTTGCTATCTATCTATATGTAGGAAAGTAGAAAAAATGTAGCCACATTTTCAGGGGGAAAGGCTTGTCTTGAGGGTTTTTTTTAATTGGGAAAAGAAAATAGCCTAGAATAATGTCACCAGAGACTGAAGGGAAATTACCCCATTTGAAGGTGCCATTCTTAAGTCAAGAATTTGGTATTTAAAAGTTCACCTTGAGAAAATAACGTGTAATATAATTTGAAATAAAGGCATAATAACCTTAGCATTATAACTGAAAAATATTGTTGAATGGGGTGAATTTGTTGAATGAATGATGATAAAGTTTTATGCACAGGCAAGATGTACTGACTAGATATCTGTGTGTAGTGATCTACTTTTACTTTGTAATTTGTAGCCCTCAAAAGACTTTTTAAAAAAATAAAGTCCATCCTTACACTTAGGTTTTATAAATCATTCTTTATTTTTGTAAATTCCATTTGAATATCTAATAGTGTGCTGTATGTTGTGTGTTCAGATGTCTTTACTATATAAGCATTAACTAACTCTTTTCATCCTTAAAATTTTCAAACTGTAAACACCTATATAGCATAATGTAGCTGAAACTACATTGACATTTCTACAGCCAAATCATTGCATGTTACTGCCGTACAAAGTGTGCCCTATTTTATTATATACCGTGTAGAGTGAAAGAGTGTGTAGTCTTCCAGAACTACATTATGATCTTTGATCACAGGGTTTTTCCTTTGTAATGACACAGTAGTATTTACCTATTATAATAGTAAATGAGTAAATCATTTATGAGTATAATGTAAAAGAAAGGGAATGCTTTATAAAATGATTTTTATTTTGAATTTTAAGTGGTAAATTTAGAACTCAGCTGCAAGTGCCAACCTTTGGCTTCAAATATGTAATTCTTAACATAGATGGTAAAACTGTACTTTTAATTATGATTGGGTAAATGTTAATTCTCCTAGCTTGGTGTCAGTTTCTAAGCACAAGTCTCTTGGATGCTGTTATGGGTTTTTAGAGCCTTATAATTCTGGGAGTATTGTCCTAGAGAGACCGAAAATGCCACAGATTTTAGCATCGCGAAGGGAGTGCATGTGACCAAAAGATGAACTTATAACAGTGTTCTTCAAGCTTTTTCTGTTATCATAACCCCCTCCCCCCAGAAAACCTTTTTTCCTTAATAATTCCCCAAATAAATTTTAATATACATACACTACAAAAATTAAAAAATAAAATATTTTATTATTTGCAAGCAGAACAAGATAAAGAGAGAGAGAATGGGTGCACCAGGGCTTCTAGCCACTGCAATCGAGCTCCAGATGCATGGGCCATCTTGTGCATCTGGTTTACGTGGGTCCTGGGGAATTGAACCTGGGTTACTAGACTTTGCAGGCAAGTACCTTAACCACTGAGCCATTTCTCCAGCCCCAGGACTTTTTTATGAGAGAGAGAAAGGGAGAGAGGGGGAGAGAAGTGAAGAGACAGGGCCTCCAGCCACTGCAATAGAACTCCAGACACATGCACCAGCTTGTGCATATGTGTGACCTCATGCGTCTTCATCACCTTGTGCATCTGGCTTACGTGGGATCTGGAGAGTCGAATATGGGTCCTTCGGCCTTGCAGGCAAGCGCCTTAACTGCTAAGCCATCTCTCCAGTCCCTCATTACTTTTTGTAGCAACACATCAGAGTGAGAGTATGGGGGAGGGAGTCTACCTCATGAGCCAAGAAGCAGAGAGAAAGAGGAAGAGTTTGGGGAACCACGGTCACCTTCAGAGACACATATCCATGACCTGAGGACTTCCCACTAGGCCTCACCTCCTAAAAACATACACAGCACCTCTGAAAAGCACCACTTGGGAACCAATTACTTAACACATAGCCTCTGGGGAATGTCCAACATCCAAGCTATAACAGATAAAATAAACACATATAAGTACAGAGGGACTATAATTTTAAAAATTGTTTGGAGCCAGCCGTGGTGGCACACGCCTTTAAGCCCAGCACTCGGGAGGCAGAGGTAGGAGGATCACCATGAGTTCAAGGCCACCCTGAGACTACATAGTGAATTCCAGGTGAAAACCTGGGCTAGAGCGAGACCCTACCTCAAAAAAAAAAAAAAAATCTAAAAAACAAATAGAAAAATGTTTGGAGAGTGCTGCCTTATGAAATAAACATGTTTTTATTCTTCTCTAGAAGGGAAGCGTCAAGGTGCAGGTGGTGCCGGAATGCGTGAATTCTGCGATTTTCTGATGCCACCTATGACCCAGGCTCCTGCTATTTTAGCATGTTTTACAGTCACAAGTTCAGTGTCATCTAGAAACATGGCTGTCCAGAGAGGAAGGAGAGTAGGCACAGGTCCCATTTCAGCAAAAGCTTTCCTCCAGGTCTCACACCCTCAGAGCCACCCCTTCCCCCTCCCCCTTTCTCAGCCCTGGGAATCTGGGGCCTCAGCAATCTTTGACCGATCGACGTCATCTCAGATCACATGGGGTAGCAGTAGACAAGGGAACAAAACCAGGCTTCCGCCAGCAAGGAGAAGCAGGTGACTTCGGGTGACTCACCCATAATGGTCACAGCAGCCAAGAGTCCTTGCCTCAAAAGAAACCTGGATGTGACATGCCGCTGGCTGGCAGCCACATGGTCTCAGCAGTGGAACCTTCCACAGGCTTCTCAAAGTGACACATGGTGGCATCATGTCCCGTATAAGATGCTAAATACAATTGTGAATCGTGTCGTTTCCAGGACCAACGCACGAAGCCAGAACACCCGAAGGACGGCAGAGGTGCCCTCAGCGAACACGGGTGAGCCAAACAGGAAGTCCTGGGGCATCCGGGGCACTGGGCTTGGAGGAGGGGCCAAGGCAAGGGGATGCGTGCACCAAGCCTGGGCCCCCCGGGTCTCTGTGAGCTCGCGTCGCAGGGGCTGGCCTGACTTGTCTGTGCTCTCTGCAGATGGTGCCGTCCTGTTGCCTTTCAGCACCAACACCCCGGGCCTCAGCCTGACGCAGTTCTTGCTGGGATATCTGTGTACGTATATATATATATGGAAGAGCCAAGTTGAGCACCAGGGGAGAGGGTTCAGCCCCAGACCAGGCTCTCCTGGGGCAGCTCCATCCTGTCCTGGATTGCAGAGTTTGCAAAGAGCTGCAGGCCTCCCCACCCAGTCTAGCCAAGGCCTCCCTGGGAGTTGAAAGGGAAAGGAAGAAAGAAGCTTAAATTGGCCTCCTCTGCTCTGGTTTCATCTGCCCTCCCAGTATCTACTTATCCATCTGTCCATCCATCCATCCATTGAGGCATTCATCATTTCTCCTATACCTCTATGTGTTAATGTAGACATGCATCCAGTTTTCAATTCCTTCATCCCCTCTACTCATCCACCCATCCTCTCGCTCTCCATCTTCTCATTCATTTCTCTCAGTCATTTTCCTACTCACCCATCTTCTAAGACACCTTCTTCATTTCTTCCTCCATCCTGCATCCGCCCGCCTTCATGAACCCCTACTTTTTGCCTTGCTCCATTCTGGGCTCCAGAGTTAAAGCCTGACAGTGACCATACCCTCAGCCAGACTCCCAATGTCTGGGGACATTAGTACGTGTTCCTTCATCAGTAGACTTCCATACCCACCCATAGGCCTTGAGCTCACTCCAAGTAAGCTGTTACCCACAAGCAAAGCCAGGGGCTATCCTGGGCTCAACAAAAAAAAAAGTCCATAGGGTCTCCCAGCTCCACAGGGGACCCCAGACCTAGGACAGCCAGCAAGTCCTCACAGGAGAACCAAGTGGAAGACGCAACTTCTCACTGCTCTTCTATCTCCTCTACAGCCTGGTTCACCTGCCTGGCCTGCTTCCTGAGGACTCAGGCCCAGCAAGTCTTGTTCAACACCTGCAGGTGAGTAGGGGAGGGTAGGAGGATGGAGCGGGACACTATGGCAGCCTCCCTCTGCATCGGTTTAGACCCCACACACACCTTGGCAGCCAGACCTGATGAGACATTGTCCATCTGGCTTTGGTCAGATCTCCCCATGTCAGAACAGCCGTGACTCCTCATTGTCCAGCAAGTTGGTCTGCTGCCTCTGGAGTCCTGCCCACCCTTCTTTTCCAACTTGCCCTCCTTCCTGCTCCCCACGGTGGACCCACTGGGCCTGTCCTATCCATGTAATTTCCTCTGGATTCCTACTAAGGCATCCATCTCATTTGTTCATTCAAACCTTATATATATATTAATATATTTATTTATTTATTAGACAGAGAGAGAGAGAGAGAGAATGGGTGCACCAGGGCCTCCAGCCACTGCAAACCAACTTCAGATGCCTGCGCCACCTTGTGCATCTGGTTTACAGGAGACCTGGAGAATCAAACCTGGATCCTTAGGCTTCGCAGGCAAGCGCCTTAACCGCTAAGCCATCTCTCCAAGCCCCCAAACCTTTTATTTCAATGTTTGTTTCCTTAATGCTTCCACTGGGCCCAGCCTTGCCCCACCACTTGTGGGCTCCCAGCCAGGCAGGATAGTGGTGCCGTGCTAGGACCTGAGGGACAGGGAAGCTCTGGAGGTCCTAGGAGGAGAGGTCATTGGAGTAGAGCCCTAAAGGACAAGTTCAGCAAGAGTAGCAGGGAGGGGGACAACGGACATATAGGGGGAACCTGCCAGGAACTGCACCAACCTGCCCATGGCTTCTTCTCTTCCCAGGTGCAAGATGCTCTGTCAGAAGCTCATGGAGAAGACAGGCGTCCTGGTCCTCTGTGTTCTTGGTGCGTCCTCGGAGCCCCATCCAGAGTAGAGAGGCACCCCTAGCCTCTGGCCCATCCTGGGAGGGAGAGGCAAGGGCTCTAGTCCAAGCAAGGCACTGCGCAAGGCACTACCTCCATGCATCTGGTCATGCACCTGTCTAATGGGTGTTGTAGTTAAGCTTAGATGAAATGATGGTCAAGACCACTTTTGAAATCCTGCTTATTTAGGAAATTTAAATTACTCTGTGCCTAGTGGAAGGATTTAGGAACTGTAAAAACTTTACAGAAAATATTATTATACTAGGGCTGGAGGTGGCTCATCAGTTAAGGTGCTTGCTTGCAAAGCCTGATGAGCTGGGTTCAATCCCCCAGTGCCCAGGTAATGCAAGATGCACAAAGTGGTACATGGGACTGGAGTTCCTTTGCAGTGCCCAGAGACCCTGGAGTGCCTATTTCTCTCTCTCTCTCTCTTTCTCACGCTCGCTGTCGCTCTCTCTGCAAACAAATAAAAATAGTTTAAAAATAAAAAAGAATTTTAAAAAATATTATTAAACTACTAAAAAAAAAGAATACTTTTGAGCAGCATTTGGAAGGTGGAGGCAGGAGGATCAGGAGGTCAAGGCCAACCTCAACCACATAGTAAGGCTGACCCAGGCTTAATGAGACCCTGTCCCCTGTCACAAAAAAAAAAAAAAAAAAAAAAAAAGGCAGTTGTGAAAGCCAACAAGAAATGATTTGAATATTATCAGGCTTTGTCCAAAGCACATGATGGTCATCATTATGCCCTCTGCTATCCTGGGTTTCTGAAGCTTCTTCCCAGACTCCATCGCCTCCCTGCCATAGCATTGTTTTCCCAAGCAAAGGGGTCAGTCCCTCCACTCAAGTACACTGGGTGGTGGGGGGGTGTCAGTTGCCCACAGGAAAATGAACAATGAGCCCAGAGTCTCTTCCCACTTTAGTTCAGAAAACGGGGTTCTGTAAAATAACAGCTATATCGAAATAAAATTTATATACCATCAATTTCACCCTTTTAAAGCATGTAATTCGAAGGCTTTTTAGTATATTTGAGGGTGTAAATCCATCACCATCATCAAATTCCAGAACATTTTCACCAATCCAGAAAAGGCTCTTCCCTGTCCCTGGGCCCTCAGCAGGCGTTTCCCCAGTTCTCCCACATAATTATCTGTGTTTTCTGTCCACTGTACATTTGCCTTGCTGGGCATTTCACACGGAGAAACAAGACAGTGTGTGCTCCTCATGGCTTCTTTCAATGAGCGTGGTGCTATCTGAAGTCCTCCATGTTGCCTTGTGTTGAGATCTCATTCCTTTTGATGGCCAAAAATATCCATGTGATCTTAACATACGGTAAATGGCATTTGCCTCCATTCTGCCCAGTTACTGGTCAGATCACACCTGATGTTTTGATGTCCCAGTGCTGGGATCTTGTGACGGTTTGGGTGTGTTTTATGCGTACACGCCACCTCAGTATATGCTGCCTTATTCGGCCTATTGCATTACTCCTGTCAGGTCCAAGATTTGTCATGTCTGAGCTCTTTTACATTGAATCTGTGATGTAAAAATGTATGATGTGCTATCAATTTTATGCATAATCAACTAAGTTATGGCCTATTATAACCTGTAAAAAAAATATTCATGTGAGCAAGACAGAGAGAGAGAGAGAGACCTCCATGATAGCAGTCTGCTGTGAACATTCCCACACTGTTTTGGTGTGAACATGCTTCCAGTCCCCTTGAGCGTGTGGCCAGGAACAGGGTTGTGGAGCAGTACGGTACGGGTGGGATTGTCAGACTTCTTCCCAAAGTGTCCTCAGCGCTTTACCGCCTCACCAGCAGTCTGTGGCATTCCAGAGTTTGGCTTCTCCACGTTCTGACCCATACTTGTTATTATTCTGCCTTGTTTCCTGTAGTCCTCCCAGGCGCGTAACAAGGCATTTCATTGCAGTTCTGATTTGCATTCCCTTAATGACAATGGGCATTCTTTCATATGTTCACTGGCCACCAATATAGTTTTTTTTTGGGGGGGGGGGGTTGAGGTAGGGTCTCACTCTGGTCCAGGCTGACCTGGAATTAACTATGTAGTCTCAGGGTGGCCTCGAACTCCCGGTGATCCTCCTACCTCTGCCTCCTGAGCACTGGGATTAAAGACATGCGCCACCACATCCGGCAGATTTTTTTTTTTTTAAGAAATGTCTATTCAGATACATTGCTCACATTTTAGTCGGGTTATTTATTATTTATTATTAGTAGCAATAGTAGTAGTGGTCATAATATTAGTAGTGCTGAGTTGTAAGGACTCTTTGCACAGCCTGAATACAAGTCCCTCATATATCTGATGTGGTACTTTTGAATGTGATAGCATAAATGTGTGGTCCCCTAGTCGCAGGCATTTTATTAAAATCAAACTTGTAACTTGGGTCTCCAGCAGTCCAGCTGGAGGAGGTGTCACTGGGGGTGGGATTTAAAGTCCAACCCCCATGTGGGTTTGGGGCAGATCTGATTCCAGACCAAAGGTGTGTGTTTGCTGGTGTTGGTGCTTGCTTGGTGCAGTTGTTTCTCTCTGCGTGGATCTACGGAAGTAAGCAGCATCTTCAGCCACTGATGGATCTGTGAGCGGAAATAACCCCTCCCCCCATAAACCGTGTCTGGTCAGATGTTCGTCCCAGCAACTTAGAGCTGACTGCAACATCTGATTTGCCAATGCCTCCTCCTGTTTTGTAGGTTGTCATTTCATTTTCTTGATGATCTCATCTGCAATACAAGGCTTTTATTTCACTGGTTGTTGGGTGGTTGGTTGATTGCTTGATTGATGTTGGTCATGCTGGGGACTGAATCCAGGGCCTCGTACTTGTTAGGCAAGTGCTCTACCGCTGACGTCCACCCCCAGGCAAGGTATTAAAATTTCAATGAAGCTCATGTAATATGTATTTTCTCTCACTTTTTTAAAAAATTTTTTTGATGTAGGGTCTCACTCTAGCTCAGGCTGACTTGGAATTCACTATGTAGTCTCACGGTGGCCTCGAACTCACGGCGATCCTCCTACCTCTGCCTCCTGAGTGCTGAAATTAAAGGTGCGTGCCACCACGCCCGGCTCCAGTAATGTATATTTTCTTTCATCTATTGTGCTTTGGATATAATATCTGTAAAACTGATGTCTAATTCAAGGTCATGAAGACTCCTATGTTTTCTCCTAAGGGTCTTAGAGTTTCAGGCCTTTGCTTAGGTTTTTAATCTACTCTAACTTTGGTCTTGTCTGTGGTGTGCAGAAGGAATCCAATTTCATTCTTGTGAAAATACGTGCCCAGTTGTTCCAGCATTGTTTGTTGAAAAGACTATTCTTTACCTCGCAGAATTGTCACAGCATCTTTGGTGAATATCAGCTGATAGTGCTTGTCTGTCTGAACTCTCATGTCTACCCACTGCTCTATGCGTGGGCACATGACAGAATCCTCTGATCAACTACTTCAGCTTTGCAGTAAATGTTGCCATCCCCTGGGCTGGAGGGATGGCTTAGCAGTTAAGGTTCTTGCCTGCAAAGCCTAAGAACTTATGTCCGAATCTCCAGGTTCCACATAAGCCAGACGCACAGTGACGCAAGTGCACAATGTCTGCCCATGCACACAAGGGGGCGCACGCATCTGGAGTTCATTTGCAGAGACTGAAGGCCCTGGTGTGCCCATTGTCTCTCTCTCTCTCTCTCTCTCCCCCTTCCCCCCCCCCCCCCCGAAGTAAATAATTTTAAAAAATTGCAATCCCATCTGAGAGTATAAGTCCTCCAACTTAGTTCTTTTTCAAGATTGTTTTGGCAATTACAGATCACTTATATTGCCATATAAATTGTAGATTCAACTTTTTCATTTCTACAAGAGAGGTCAATAAGATTGTAATAAGAGGCTGGAGAGATGACTTCATGGTGAAGGTGCTTGCCTGCAAAGTCAAAGAACCCAGGTTCAATTCTCCAGGACCCACGTAAGCCAGATGAACAAGAGGGCACATGTGTCTGGAGTTTGTTTGTAGTGGCCAAAGGCCCTGGCATGTCCATTCTCTCTCTCTCTTTCTCTCTCTCTCCCTGCCTATTTCTCTCTCTCTCTCGCTCTCATATAAATAAAAATAAAAAGACTTTAATAAGGATTTAATAATATTAAATTTTGCAACCCATTAATAGGCTATCTTCACATTAGTGATACATTTTCCTATGTCTTCCTTATTTACTTTCAGCATTTTGTTATTATTATCTATTTTTCTCTGTGTGTGTGTTCATGTGTGTGACTGCAGGCACATTTGTGCCATGGCACACACATGGGGTTCAGAGGAGAACTTGAGGTGTCAGTCCACACAGTCGCCTTGTCTGAGGCAGGACCTCTTGTTCACCATCACATACACCGGGTGCTGTAGAGAGCTTCGTATTGCCGGGATGAACATCCAAACCGGGCGCAGCTTGTGGGAGGAGGGATATATGTTGAGCTCACAGATCCAGGGGAAGCTCCATCAGTGGCGGAAGAAGCTGCTTTCATACATCCAAGCCGTGAGAAACAACTAAGCAGCCAGCCAACAACAAAAGCAGTATCAGGGAACTGCACCACGCAGTTCAAACCTCTCTGCATACCTTTGGGTTGGAATTCCGGTCCACCCTAGTGACACCTCCTCCAGCCAGGCTGCTGGAGACTCAAGTTACAAGATTTTTTTGTTGTTGTTTTTAAATTTTATTTTTGAGTGAGGAAGAGGCAGAGAGACAGGGAGAGAGAATGGGCGTGCCAGGGTCTTTCAGGCATGGTGAACAAACTCCAGATGTGTGCGCCCCCTTGTGGCGCAGGTGCAGCATTGCATGCTTACGTCACTGTGCATCTGCTATATGGGATCTGGAGATTTGAACATGAGTTCTTAGGCTTCGCAGGCAAGGGCCTTAACGGCTAAGCCATCTCTCCAGCCCTCAAGTTACAAGATTTAATAAAGCACCCTGCTGGGCATGGTGGCGCACACCTTGAATCCCAGCACTCAGGAGGCAGAGGTAGGAGGATCACCCGTGACTTAGAGGCCACCCTGAGACTGCATAGTGAATTCCAGATCAGCCTGGGCTAGAGGGAAACTCTACCTCAAAACACACACACACACACACACACACACACACACACCTCTGAGTCTATGGGGGGCGTGCATTCAAACTACCATACCACACTACTACCATACCAGGCTATCAGCTTCTAGGGCTTCTCCTGCCTCTACCTCTTATCTTGCCATGGGCACCCTGGGATTACAGACATGTACTCCCGCATCTGGCTTTGCATGGGTTCTGGAGAGTCAAACTCCAGTCCTCATGTGGTACGCACTTTACCCACTGCGCCATCTCCCCAGTCCTGTTTCGTTTAAGTGTTCTACTTGTTTTGTTATATTGACCACCAAACATTTTACTATTTGTGATACCATATAAGTGGAATTGTTCACTTGATGTCGGTTTCAAATTGTTCATTGCTATTTCATAGAAATGAAATTGATTTAGTATCTTTCTCTTGTATCTTGCAATCCTGCAGAACTCACTTACTAGTTCTGACACTGGGCAAGGTGCATAATCTTCATTGCATTTTCAGAAGAAATAGCTTGACTTTTTTTCTATGTGATAATTTTTTCTTGCCCAGCCGCCTTGACTAGGACCTCCAATGTAGTACTAGATAAAACTAGCAAGAGCAGACATTCCTGGTTTGCTCCTGATCATAGAGGAAAAGCATTGGTCTCTCACCACTAAGTAGTGTGCTCTTCATAGACAACCTAAAGCACAGTGACAAAGTTCTCTTCTGTCCCTAGTTTTCTGTGTGTCTTGTCAAGAATAACAAATAGGTTTTAAAGGCTTTAGGAAAAAATGGTGAAAGCCGGGCGTGGTGGCTCAGCTTTAATCCCAGCACTCGGAAGGCAGAGGTAGGAAAATCGCCATGAGTTCGAGGCCACCCTGAGATTCCATAGTGAATTCCAGGTCAGCCTGGGCCAGAGTGAAACCCTACCTTGAAAAAGCAAAAAACAAACAAAAAAAAATGGTGAGATTCCAGCCATATTTGTTCCTAAAATGCAGAAAAGTCTACCCTGCCTTCTCTTTGCTGGGATAGGAGAGTGGAAGGAAACTCAGAACATTGAGTTTATGTGACCCACATTACATATATGATACCACTTGAACATGAAGTGGATATTATAGTTAATCTCATTTTACAGAGGAGGAAACTGAGATATGGAGGGATTAAGTAACTTCTCCCAAAGTTGCACAAATCTGAACCCACATGCTTTAACTCCAGAACCCAGACTTTTAACCCAACATGTAAAGTGGCTCATTCTCCCTGTCATGGCCCACAGGATTCTGGATGTGTTCTATGCACTTACCATCAAGAGTTGAAGTCTGGCAGGTGAGTATGACCCTGCTCCAGACCCCATGGCTGTCTGGTTCTGCCTCAACCAGTCAATATTCCTTCCATATTTTTTCCATTCTCACCAAATCTAGACCCTGGCCAATTCCTGACTCATCCCAGATCCAAATCTCTGCCTTTGACATGCCACCTAACCTAGAACCCATCTAAACCACAACTATGACTCTCAAAGACCAGGCATCATGGTCCCACCAAAATGTCTTTCCCATCGCTCAGCCCCAGCCAGTGGCCCATCCCTCTTTCTCAAGAACCCTACCTAAAATAAGGCTGTGAGAATAGAAATCACCTCTCTCCTCTCTCTCTCTCTCTCTCTCTCTCTCTCTCTCCTTCAGTGATACCCATTTTTGTTTGTTTGTTTGTTTTTGTTGTTGTTTTTTGTTTGTTCCTGGGAGGGAAGGAAGAAGAAATCAGTGGCCAGAGCTCCCTGCTGACGAAGTCTCAGAGGCCGACAGTAATGGGGACCTGAGGGACCTACCGATCCCCCCTTCTTCTCTTCCCATATGAGCTCTTTCATGTCAAGATCCAGCTGTAACATTCCACCAGAAATACCCAAACACAGGCACTGATCTTCTCCTCTTCCTCCCTCAGTTTGCTATAAGCATGACCATCTCTCCTACTATAGTGGCAATTCCTCAAAGAAACTAGATCTGATTCATCCAAGAAATGTCCAGCCAGCTCAGAGCCAGACACAGAAACGCTATAGACGGCAAATCCCCAGATGGAGTGTGAATAGAGGATTGATCAGAACAGTAGATGAGTGGATGTATGGATATGCGAGTGGAGATTGATGGTTATTAAAGGAGGCAGGGATGAAGGAACTATAGGAGTATAGATGGATATATAAATAAGAGAACCAATGAATGAGATGATTGATGGGTATAGATGGGTGGATGGATGGATGGATAGTGGATAGATAGATGGATGAATGGAAAGCCGGGCATGGTGGCACACGCCTTTAATCCCAGCACTCAGGAGGCAGAGGTAGGAGGATCCCCGTGAGTTCGAGGCCACTCTGAGACTCCATAGTGAATTCCAGATCAGCCTGGGCTAGAGTGAGACCCTACCTCGTAAAACCAAAAAAAAAAAAAAAAAAAAAAAAGATGGATGAATGGGAGGATTGTTATATGGAATGGGATTGAAGGATGGTGGTAGGTGAGAAGAGATTGAAGTAGGTTGATGGGGGAGGTTGGGGAGATGGAAGAGTAGATGGGGTAGGGATAGACAAATAAAAAGGAGTTTGGGCCACATGTGGTGGTGGTGCACGCCTTTAATCTCAGAACGCAGGAGGCAGAGGAAGGAGGATCACTGTGAGTTCAAGGCCAACCTGAGACTACATAGTGAATTCCAGGTCAGCCTGGGCTAGAGTGAAACCCTACCTCAAAAAACCAAAATAATTAATTAATTAATTTAAAAAAAGGAGTGTGGAATTTAGGTAGATGGCAGGTGAGTGGATGGATAGGAGACCAAACATGAAGGTGGATGAATGGCTGGATTTATGGCCTTGGGACGAATGCAAGATGAAGCTCTGTTGGGCCCAGATTAGGGCATCTGATGGCGATCCTTGCTTTCTTCAACCAGGATGACAGCATCAATAGTCCACTGCAGAGCCTGAGGTAAGAGAAAACTACTCAGTAGTCCTATTTTCACCTAAAACTCATAGCTATTGCACTAATTTGGGTGTATTGACTAGGAGTGTGGACATGGCACTCATACCAAGTCCTGCCTGTGTGATATTATGCAAGTCACTTCATCTGTCTGTCCCTTTGACTCCTCACCTGTGAGATGAGACATAACACCCAACTTGTTCTCAGTCATGACAGGCATTGAAGAAAATGTGAAGTGTCTTGAACAGTCATGGCCCATAGTCAGTGCTCAGTAAATAATTGCTGAGAAGAAATTTTAACTAACAAGTCATCACCTGGTGACAGCATTTTTTTTTTTTGAGAGAGTGAGAGAGAAAGAGGCAGAGAGAGAGAGAGAGAGAGAGAAAGGAAGAGAATGGGCGTACCAGGGTATCCAGCCACTGCAAATGAACTCCAGACGCATGAGCTACCTTGTACATCTGGCTTACATGGGTCCTGGGGAATTGAACAAAGGTTCTTTGGCTTTGCAGACAAACGCCTTAACCACTAAGCCATCTCTCTAGCCCTGATGACAGCATTTTTGATTTCTCTGTTAAAATATTTTATTTATTTATTTGAGAGAGAAAGAGAGAGAGCCAAAACAGGCAAGTAGAAAGAGAGAGAATGGGGCACACCAGGACCTCTAGCCAGATGCATGTGCCACCTTGTGATCTGACTTACATGAGTCCTGGGGAATTGAACCTGGGTCCTTTGACTTCACAGGCAAGCACTTTAACTGCTAAGCCATCTCTCTAGCCCGGGTGACAGCATTACTGCAGACAGACTATTCAGGGATATTTGGAAGGATGGAGTTGGGTTTAAGGTCGTTCCAAGCAAAAGGAAGAGGATGGGTAATGTTTCAGAGATAAGAAATCACAGGATGTATCAGGAGTGGGCCTAAGACAGTAGAAGGATTTGAAGTTAGTTCTTTGAGGGCTGAAAGTAGCAACACCAGCCTTGCAAATCAGTCAGTTCCTATTTCTCTCCTTCTCGATAAGATTGTATCAGGAGAAGGTACGACATCACACTGGGGAAATTCAGGACCTCCGAGGTAGCATGAACCAGCTTATCGCCAAACTCCGGGAGATGGAAGCCATGTCAGATGAGGTAAGATGCTGGCCCTTGACACCTCATGTCAGATGAGGTGACATGCCCTTGACACCTCATGTCAGATGAGGTGACATGCCCTTGACACCTAATGTCAGATGAGGTGAGATGCTGGCTCTTGACACCTCATGTCTTTGTTTAATGCCCTGTTGCCTACATCCCAAATCATCTTTGTAAATAATATTTTTGTTTATTTATTTGCAAGGAGAGAAAGAGAATGGGCACACCAGGGCCTCCAGCCACTGTGGAAGAAAAACTCCAGATGCATGTGCCGCTTTGCATTTTTGGCTTTACTTGGGTACTGGGAAATCAAACTCAGTTTGTTAGATTTTGCAGGCAAGTGCCTTATCTGCTGATGGAGGTATGTTTATGGAGCATACCTGTAGCAGACAGTTTCAGATCACTGGGATGACCAGGCACAGTTATAGAAGGAAGAGATTTATTGAAGCTTACAGACCGACCCAGGGGAAGTTCCATAATGGCAGAAGTTGGCCTGCTTTTGACAGATCCAAGCAGAGAGAGAATGCGGGGGGTGGGGGGAAGAGCCAACCCACACAGCACACTTCAGGAACTCTAGGCACTTTGCATATCTTTAGATTGGAATTTCAAATCCACCACCACACCTTAAGATCCACCCAATGACACCTCCTCCAGCCAGGTGGCTGGAAACCCAAGAAGTTTTCATGAATTCCTGAATCTATTGGGGGTCATTTATTCAAACTACCACAACATCTCCCATGGTGGCTCGAATATAAAGTGTCCCCCATAGCCTTATGTGTTTGTAATTAAGCCTCCTACTTAATCGCCAGCTGGTAGGGCCTTTGGAAGGCAGAGCCTTGCTGAAGGAGGTGTGTCACTGGAGGTGGGCCTTGAGGGTTATTATCAGCCCCACTGGATGTTTTCATTGGCTCAGGCTCTATACTGCTTCCCTGTTGCTATGGAGATGTGATGCCCCAGTGTCTGCTCTAGTCACGTGTTTCCCGTGCCTTGAAGACACTTCCCCTTGAAACTACAAGCCGGAAATAAACTTTTGTCTTCCATAAGCTGCTTCTGGTTGGGTGCTTTGTCCCAGCAGTAAGAAGGTAATTGTGGGGCTGGACAGATGGTTAAGGCACTTGCCTGCAAAGCCAAAGGACCCAGGTTCAATTCCCCAGGACCCATGTATGCCCATTCTCTCCCTCTCTCTCTCTTTCTCTCCTCTGCCTCTTTCAAATAAACAAATTCAGTTCCCCAATTCCTCACCTAAAATGGGACAGGCATTTGTTTTCAATAGCAAAAAGCCCTGGTGTGCACACCCTGTGCACATGCACACACACATACACACGCGCACACACACACACAAATAAATAACTTCAGAAACAAGCCACAACAAGAATTTTAGAAAGGGAAGTTTCTCTTGAGAAATTTGAAGGCAGTCCACCTTTATTCTCTAAATGTACTGCTGCTGTCAAGAATCACACCACTCTCGCAGGGCGAGGTGGTGCATGCCTTTAACCCCAGCACTCGGGAGGCAGAGGTCGGCCTGGGCTAGGGTGAGACCCTACCTCCATAAACCAGTGGTAAACTGCTTGTCTTGCAAGCATGACCTCATGACCTGGTTTTGATCCCCAGTACCCACATAAAATTCTGGGTGTGGAGGCTTGTGCCTGTAATCCTAACACTGGGAAGGTAGAGACAGGAGGTTCTCTGGGGCCTTCTGGCTGCTGTTTTAGCCAAATCCGTGAGCTCCAGGCTAGTGGAGTTCACTGTTGTTAGAAAAAAGTGTGTGATGTTTCTGAGAATGACACCTGACGTCCTCTAGCCCCCACATGCATTCGCACACACGTTCTCACACAAGTGTGTGCACACATATGCATTAAAAATAGAACAGCTCAGGTTGGAGAGGAGATGGCTTAGCAGTTAAGGCGCTTGCCTGCGAAGCCTAAGGACCCAGGTTCAATTCTCCAAGTCCCATGTAAGCCAGATGCACAAGGTGGTGCATGTGTCTGGAGTTCGTTTGCAGTGGCTGGAGGCCCTGGCGAGCTCTCTCTCTCTCTCTCTCTCTTTCTCTCCCCCCCCACCTTTCTATCTGTCTCAAATAAAAATAAACAAACAAATAAATTTAAAAATAGAACAGCTAGCATTGACTGAGCACTGACTATGCACAGGACCCAGGTTCGATTCTCCAGGACCCACGTTAGCCAGTTGAACAAGGGAGAGCACGTGTCTGGAGTTCGTCTGCAGCGGCTGGAGGCCCTGGTGTGCCCATTCTCTCTCTCTCTCTCTCTCTCTCTCTCTCTCTCTCTCTCTCTGTCAAATAAATAAATAAAATTTTTAGAAAGTGGGATGGTAATAGTAAGAACTTCCTAGGGAGGCTATAGGGGATAAGAGTCGACATATAAAAGGCGGAAAACAGTGCTGCACATAGTCAGGGCTTCACAGATCTCCCTCTTCCTCACAACATGGCTCCACAGTCATGGTCGGTGGTAGACAGGGTCACTGCCTCATTTTTTTTTTCAAGGTAGGGTCTACCATGGAATTCACTACTCCCAAGTGCTGGGATTAAAGGCGTGCGCCACCACGCCCAGCCCCATTTTATAAACAAGAAAATCCAGATTCATATCGCCCGAGACCTCACAGCATTAAAGGGTCAGCCTGATTCCAGAGCCCCTACCCTTGACTCACTAAGGCTCCAAGCACTCCAGATAACATCCGGCCACTGTGAACTTGAAAACCCACAGTAGACCCAGTGTCATAAGACCTCCCTCTTCCAACACTGGGAAAGTGGTATCCTGAGAGCAGGTATCCTGAAGACACGCAGTGGGGTTCACGGTCTGTGAGCCCACAGCAGGAAACGGCTCGTGTTTTCTGCCTTCTTAGCAAAAAATGGCCCAGAAGATAATGAAGATGATACAAGGCGATTACATTGAAAAACCGGACTTTGCCTTGAAGTCCATAGGTAAGTGACTTCCTTCCCTCCCTCTCCTGCCCACCCTGGCCATCCTCAGACACCCTTCATAGTGTCCTTTGGGGGGTGGCACGCCCTGCTGCTGGGAAGGTCAGCCTCTACAATGTCATCTTCTCTGTTGCCATCCAGGTTGGGGGTGGGTGGGTAAGGGACACATGGCTCTCAACTCTGTCCTCACCCCTCCCCCACATCTCTCACCCCATCATCCCTCCTCAAACCTACGACTGGGCCCACAGAGGTCAGGAGGACCCCAGAGTAGACAGACTGACTTCCCAAACAAGCCAAGAGGTCCCGTGGCAGTCAGGACTTGGCTTTGGAGCAATCAAGCAGGTGGCTGGGAGAGAGGGGATCGGGCAGGAGGACTCCCACCGTGGGGAGGGAAGAGCGTTTCAAGTCAGCAGAAGGAATGTGCAGGAAGCCCTTAAGAGCAAGGGTGAGCACAGGGTTGCCTGGGGGTGGAGGATGTGACCCCCCCCCCAGGCAGTACCATCAGCTGATCCAGGCACTCCAGGGCTCAGTGAACTATGAGGTCAGAGGCATCAGCCCCTCCCCCACTGAGCCACCTTGGGCTTCCCTCTGCCTCTCAGGCCAGGCCTTCTGCACACTGGACATACGCCTGGCAATATCGCACTAATGCAGCCCGGCGTGGTGGCGCACACCTTTAATCCCAGCACTTGGGAGGCAGACATAGGAGGACCGCTGTGAGTTCAAGGCCAGCTTGAGACTCCATAGTGAATTCCGAGTCAGCCTGGGCCAGAGCAGCGAGACCTAACCTTGAAAACAAAACAAATAAATAAATAAATCACCTCTGGGCTAGAGAGATGCCTTAGTAGTTAAGGTGCTTGCCTATGAAGCCTAATGACCAGAATCCACGTAAGCCAGATGCACATGGTGACGCATGCATCTGGAGTTCTTTTGCAGTGGCTAGAGGTTCTGGCACGCCCATTCATTCTCTCTCTCTCTCTCTCCTCCCTCTCATAAATAAAGTAATTAAAATATATTTTGAAAAATATTGCACTGAAGCCAGGCGTGGTGGTGCATGCCTTTAATCCCAGCACTCGGGAGGCAGAAGTAGGAGGATTGCTGTGAGTTCAAGGCCACCCTGAGAATATAGAGTGAATTCCAGGTCAGCCTGGGCTAGAGTGAGACCCGACCTTGAAAAACCAAAATGTATATTGCACTGAAAAAAAAAATACTGCGCTAATGCAGCTACTCTGCAGGCAGCTGGGCCACTGGCATGAGCTGCACACACGCCCTGCATGCTGTTCCCAGACTAATGATGGTCCCATTGCCCGGGGGTAGCGGCCTATAGCAAGTGTGCCGTCAGCGTGGGTCTCCCCCAGCAGAGGCTGAGACTTGCCCTCTCCATACAGGGGCCAGTATCGACTTTGAGCACACGTCAGCCACCTATAACCACGAAAAGGCTCGGTCCTACTGGAACTGGATCCGGCTATGGAACTATGCACAGCCTCCGGATGTGATCCTCGAGGCAAGGAGTAGGGCAGAGGACGGCAGGAGGAGGCCAGGGGCTGGGAACAGAAATTTTTTTTTGTTTTTATTTATTTATTTGAGAGTGACAGACAGAGAGAGAGGCGGAGAGAGAGAGAGAGAATGGGCGCGCCAGGGACCTCCAGCCACTGCAAACGAACTCCAGACGCATGCGCCCCCTTGTGCATCTGGCTAACGTGGGTCCTGGGGAGCCGAGCCTCGAACCGGGGTCCTTAGGCTTCACAGGCAAGCGCTTAACCGCTAAGCCATCTCTCCAGCCCATGGGAACAGAAATTTTAACAAGGCGGGGTTGGATTGATTGGCAGATGAGACCAGGATACAGAGGCGGGACAAAATCACGGTAGTGGACAGTGGGCAGGATGGAGGCCAGGGTGAAAGAACAGAGGCCGGTGTGCAGGAAGGAACAGGGAACCCCGCAAAGCCCTTAGACCTCAGGGTCTCAGAACCCTCAGGCTACCCCGCAAATGGGCTCACGATGTAACCATTTTATAGAGAGGATGCGTCACCAGGGAGTCATGTCACTTGGGTACACGGCATGTGGCAGAGACAGAATTCAAACTTTCACCCCTTGGGAATCTGCCTTGCAGATGAAGAAAACTAACTCAGAGGGGGGGCTCAGGCCTGGCTAAGCCCCAGAGCAACGTCAAACACTCATAAGGTTTTGGGATTTTTTTTTTGTTTGTTTGTTTGTTTTTTAATTTTTTTGTTCATTTTTATTTATTTATTTGAGAGTAACAGAGAGAGAAAGAGGCAGATAGAGAGAGAGAGAATGGGCACGCCAGGGCCTTCCAGCCACTGCAAACGAACTCCAGACGCGTGCGCCCCTTGTGCATCTGGCTAACGTGGGTCCTGGAGAATTGAGCCTCGAACTGGGGTCCTTAGGCTTCACAGGCAAGTGCTTAACCGCTAGGCCATCTCTCCAGCCCCCTGTTTGTTTGTTTTTGTTTTTCAGTTTAACGGCCAGCCTTGCACCAAGGCCACAGGCAACCTGTCTTTGAGCCCCAACCCTCAAAGAGATGTCAGCACCCAGGCAGGGTCCAGCTGGGGAAATGGGCTCCTGGGGATAGGGAGGTCTCCTGGTGGGATGACCAAGGACAAGCAGGGCTCCCTGGGCAGTGAGCGGGCACCAAGGACCTGGGGCAGAAGGACGAAGGGAGCATAGCTCACAGCAAGCGCTGGCCGGGCAGGCAGGTGGTACAGTCCGGACTACAGAAGGTCCAGGCCTGGCTGTGAAATGACAGCTGAAGGGACGGTCAGGCCTAAGGCATGGTGAGGACAGGCCGGCCAATACGCCTGCTGCCTGGACCTCGGCAGCTTGATCCTGAACCACTGACTCCAGCTCCTCACACTGTCAGTCCTGCCTGACTTGTCCTTGGGCCTTTTACATTCCCTAGGCCTAACCCTAGCTAACACCTAGTCTGCCTTGTCCCAGATCCTACAGGAGGACTTCCCTGACCCGTCCCACACCCTAGCATCCTTTCCAGACTCTGTCCATGCACTCTGTCTCCAAGAAGCTCAGTACCCAAAGAATGAATGCTTTTGCTATGTGATTTTTGAGGCTACCCTCTTTACTTTTTTATTTTTTTAATATTTTATATTTATTTATTTATTTGAGAGAGAGAGAGAGAGAATGGAGCACGCCAGGGCTTCCAGCCACTGTAAATGAACTCCAGGTGCATGTGTCACCTTGTGCATCTGGCTTATGTGGGTCCTGGGGAATTAACCTGGGTCCTTTGGCTTTTCAGGCAAGTGCATTAACTGCTAAGCCATCTCTCCAGCTCATTTTTTTCTCGTTCCTCTCTGGGCCTCTGTTTCTCACTCTACGGGGGCAGAAGATTGTGGTGGTTAATAGCAAGCAAGCAAGCTCCAGGGCCAAGTTGCCCGAGATTCCCTTCCAGTTCTGCGTGGTCTTGGATCACTCATTTCCCTGCTCGGCTCCTATTTCCTCCTCTGTAAAATGGGGAGGGTACGGGTGCCTACGTCATAGGGTAGTTGTGATAGTGTGCAAACGATGATGGGAGGGTTGAACAGGTGCTGGGAGAGACTGGAGACTGGGAGGCCCTATATGTTGCTGGAGCCAAGCTGTGGACAGGAAAGTCTGGGCCTCTGAGAGGTTGAGGAAGTGTGGGGAGCTGGGGAGAAGATACTGAGAACCCCTATCCACCAAGCACAAACCCTTTTGTACACCCTTTTTAAGCCCAATGTGACACCCGGCAACTGTTGGGCCTTCGCTGGTGACCGTGGCCAAGTGACCATCCGATTGGCCCAGAAGGTCTACCTGTCCAATTTGACACTACAGCACATCCCCAAGACCATCTCGCTGTCAGGCAGCCTGGACACGGCGCCCAAGGACTTCGTTGTCTATGTGAGTACACACCATCAGGGAGCCAGAACGAGCTAAAGGGACCACCCCGAAATGTGGTCATCCAAGCCTTAGAAGAAAGATCTACACAGCCTCTGCAGGCTGAGGGAAAGGGGGGTGTGGGATATGGCTCAGTTAGGCTTAGGTGGCCACAAGGACCAGCGTAAACAGCTATCTAGTTCAACGGAGGCTTTTCCAAGATAAGACAGGCCCCATTTTGGTCTCTGTTGTGGGCCCCCATTTTGCTGTGAAGACCCAGAGTTATCAGTAGAATGGGGTCCAGAGGAGGGCCAAGAAGCAGCCTGACCCTTGCCGTCAGTGGCAGGTTAGAAGGGCACCCCGCTTCTGACTCCTCAGGCAATGAGCTTTCCCATCTGCCACTGGGCTGCGACAGCACGCCGCACACATTAGCGAGGAGGTTCCCACCCCTAAAGGTGTGCAAGTCTCAGCCCACTGTCTCTGACCTGACCCCTCGTTCTCTGGTTTCACAGGGCATGGAGAACCCCCCCAGTGAGGAGGTATTCCTAGGGGCGTTCCAGTTTCAGCCAGAAAACACCATTCAGATATTCTCACTCCAGGTATCTGAGGGGGGGCTGCCTGTTGGAGCTCCAGCGGAGGGCACCCTGTGTAGATCTGTACCCAGGGCTAGGCTACGACCCTGGGAGATGCACAGTCGATACTGATCCACTTGACAGACAAGGAAACTGAGGCTCATAAAGATGGAGCTGCTGCCCAGGACCCCACAGGGGGGACCAGGGAGCTCTCTCCAGCACCCCTCCCCCACCGTGCAGTCCTCTGTGCTCCCTGATCCTCCCCCCACCCCACCCCACCAGGAAGTCGTCTCGCTGCATTTCCTCCCTGCAAAGCAGATGTTGAACAAAAGATGCCCATCAGGTGGGGTTGGAGTCTCCTTCCTGGGAGCCTCCAGTCAGCCCTGATCCAGACACAGGAGGGGAAACTGTGTGACACTCCCTTTCTTCTCTAAGCCTTAGTTTTCACCTGTGCAAACTCAAGGAGGTTGAAACAGTGCATGGAGATTATTCTTTTTAAAAAATTTTTTAATTAATTTATTTATTTGAGAGAGAGAGAGAGAGAGAGAATGGGTGCGCCAGGGCCTCTAGGCACTGCAAATGAACTCCAGATATATGCGCCACTTTGTGCATCTAGCTTATGTGGGTCCTGGGGAATCGAACCTGGGTCCTTAGGCTTCACAGGCAATGCCTTAATCGCTAAGCCATCCCTGCAGCCTGAGATTATTCTTTATGGCATTATTGGGATCTTACACATACTAGTGCTCTACCACTAGTGTTTTTCTCAGCACTCTTTTTACATTCTTTAAATTTTGAGGCAATGTCTCACTATGTAGCACATACTGGCCTTGAACTTATGACCCTCCTGACTCAGCCTTCTGAGTACCTGGGATTCCAAGCATGCTCCCCCACGCTGGCAGTGCACGGAGATCTTGAAGGCCAAGCCTTCTCCTTTTGGGGGGTGGGGGAGAAGGAGGAGGGCTATGCAGGAAGTGTGATGACACAAGCTCCACCCACCGCGGGAGGAGCAGAAAGGGGAGGGGGCTGCACTTGCTGAGCTGACACCATGGGCTAGGGGTCAGTGAGCCACCTAGTTCTAAGATCTCAGTTCGTGCCCACAACAGTCCTGAGAAGTAGCTGCTGCCAAGCCCGTCTGACAGTGGGAAACTGCAGCTTGGAGAGTCCAGTGGCTTGTTCAGGGTCCCACAGCACATGCCCGGCCAGGGCTCCGCGACTGGGCTATTTTCCCGACAGCAACTGTCTGATCTTCTGGTCTCAGCACCTTCTATCTTGACTCCTGAGTGCTGACTCACTGTGTGGTCTTAGGATGGTCCCCACCAGTGAAATGATTCTCCCTAAGGCCCCTCTACCAGTCAGGTGGAGGCCTGGAGGGGAGCTGCCCCTGTCTGGCTCTCTTCCAGAACGAGCCACCCCGGGCGTTTGGTGCAGTCAAGGTGAAGATCTCAAGCAACTGGGGAAACCCACGCTTCACCTGCCTGTACCGCGTGCGTGTGCACGGTTCTGTGACCCCACCCGAAGAGCCGCAGCCACAGCCCCTGCCCTGAGAGAGAGTAAAGTGTATTTTTTAGCCCCAACTAAGTCTGGGTGTCATTGGGCCCTGATGACGGGGGGGTCGTGTGAGGTCAGAAGTCGCCATGAGGAATCACTGGTCACCTGCCAGGTCTGGGTATCTCCGCAACAGCCCCCTTCTCCACTCGGGGATGGTGACAGCAGCTCAGAACCATCCTAGCCAGCAAAATGACAGTTCCAGCATTGAAACCCAGACACTCTGCCCCCTGTACAGGAGATGCCACTGTGCTTTCATTCAAGCAGATCTCACGACACTCCCTGGCGGTCTGGTGGTTAGGATTCCACGCTCTCAAATGGGTCTCAGCTCCCACCTATAGTTGGTCACCTATTGGATGATGTTTAGCAAGACCCTCCTAGGGCCTCCGTCTCCACATCTGTATGAGGAGAGAATGATGAAGTGGTGGACCAGAGCTCCCCACCCTTGCTCACCTCTCAGTGTTGTAAAATCCTATGGACTTTTGGCTGTGTGATGCTGAGCACAAAGACACCCTCTCTGGATCTCTTTCCAGAGAGGATTCTTTCCAGGTTTTACTTTTATTTATTTTTATTTTTTAATTTTAGAGAGAGTGAGAGAGAGACAGAGACAGAGAGAATTGGCGTGCCAGGGCCTCAGCCACTGAAATTGAACTCCAGATGCTTGTGCCACCTAGTGGGCATATGCAGCCTTGTGCGTGCCTCGCTTTTGTGCGTCTGGCTTACGTGGGATCTGGAGAGTTGAACATAGATCCTTAGGCTCTGCAGGCAAATGCCTTAACCACTAAGCCATCTCTCCAGCCCAAGATGCTATACTTCTTTTTTTAACATTTGTAAACTTTCATCCATATACACAATACACCATGATCATAATCCCCTCCCACCATGCTCCCCTTTCCCCCTTCCTTACAACCCCTTCCACTGAATCCCATCTCTTTTTTCCAAACTAAATTTTTCCCCTCCTGTTATTCAGGTCCTGTGTAGATATCATCCACTCTGAGGTCATAAGTGCCACAGCCACTCTGAAGTTACTGTATTTTATGTCTTTGACATGACTGTGTGTCCTTCCCCGCATGCTCTAGCACTTGCTGACAGCACGCAGAAGTGCTAGACACAGTGTCTGCATCGGTATCAGCCATGAGTCAGACCACAGAAGTGCCAGCGCACATCATATGCACAGCGGGGGCTGGGTGGTCACTGAGGTTACCGTCACCCTCTGGCACCGGACAGGCAACAAGAGGAGCAGGAACCCAAAGGGGTAGGAGGAGGGACTAGGGCCTGCAAAGGAGAGAATTTCCCACAGGCGGAGCAGGGAGGTGGAGATGGGCAAGGACCCAGCTGGGCATTAGCAGGGCAGAGAGATAGGAAATGCCCCTGTCTCCAGGGAGGGCACCCTGTGCAGCCGCCCGACGGCTGCACCATCCGCCCCTGGGCCCCGTGCCAGGCCTCCAGCCAGCCCTGGCTTATTCTAGCACCAACCTCAGGGTCCTTGGACAGTCTCTAGGGTGGGAGGGCTTCAGAAAACCACCTCAGACTCCTGGACCTCCCTGCAGTTAGCATAGAAGCCTTATATGTTGAGCTTGCCACCATATGGATAGTTCTTATGTGAACCATTCTTGCTATTTAAAAGCCAACTCAGGGCTGGAGAGATGGCTTAGCAGTTAAGGCACTTGCCTGTAAAGCCAAAGGACCCAGGTTCAATTCCCCACCAGGACCCATGTAAGTCAGATGCACAAGATAGCACATGCATCTGGAGTTCATTTGCAGTAGCTGGAGGCCCTGGTGTGCCCATATGAAAAAAAAAAAAAAGAAAGCCAAATCACACTGATTTTTAGTTTAAAAAAATGCCCATAGAAAGCCCATTTCTTTTTTTTTTTTAAGTTTTTATTTATTTATTTATTTATTTGAGAGCAACAGACAGAGAGAAAGAGGCAGGCAGAGAGAGAATGGGCGTGCCAGGGTCTCCAGCCACTGCAAATGAACTCCAGATGCATGTGCCCCCTTGTGCATCTGGCTAACGTGGGTTCTGGGGAATCGAGCCTCAAACAGGGGTCCTTAGGCTTCACAGGCAAGCGCTTAACCGTTAAGCCATCTCTCCAGCCCCCAGAAAGCCCATTTCTATGCAATGCAACCCTGCACAAGTTCTCAGGACACAGGCATAACAGCAAGCCTCTCACACAAACTGCTTCTAGCCAAGTCCAGGCAAAGCTCTTTCTCACCCTCATAAGCCAAACCTCACAGTCCATAGTTCTTACTGCATTCAGGTCTTTCAACACTGACCAGAATGGTCCATCAACCTGTACTTACAGCACTACAAGACATCTCTTAGGCCAAGGTTTCAAATTCACCCACATTCCTCCTGCAAAGCAGTTCCAAAGGACAAAGCCACAGAATCAGGTTTCTAACAATAATGGTCCCACTTCTAGGTACCAATTCTACTGTTGCAGTCAGGTTTGTTTTACTGGCAGAAAACACCCAACCAAGAGCAGCTTGTGGGGGGAGGATTATTTTGGCTTACAGACTCAATGGGAAGCTCCATGATGGCAGGGGAAAATGATGGCATGAGCAGAGAGTGGACATCACCTCCTGACCAACATCAGGTAGACAACAGCAATAGGAGGGTGTGCCAAACACTGGCAAGACGAAGCTGGCTGTAACACCCATAAGCCCGCCCCCAACAATACATTGCCTCCAGCAGGATTCAGTTTCCAAATTGCCGTCAGCTGGGGATCTGGCATTCAGAACACTTAAGTTTATGGGGGATACCTGAATCAAACCACCACAGTGGGGCATGCCTTTAATCCCAGCACTCAAGAGGTAGAGGTAGGAGGATTGCTTTGAACTTGAGGTCACCCTGAGACTAGAATTCCAAGTCAGCCTGGACTAGAGTGAGACCCTATCTTGGAAAAATTTTTTTAAAATGCCCATAGACACCCTACTTCCTCCCTCAAGTCCCAGCCCCAGTTCATTCCTCCATTATTCTGTTTTCCCCAAGCTATTTGTCTTTAACTTTGTTCAAACTGGTTTTATTTAGAAAACATTCTATTACCAATGCAGCCATTCCTTTATAGCTTCTCCATTGGGCAGGTTGTCAGGAAGGATGTTCCCCTCACCAAGTGCACAGCAGTAGGCTCATATCTTCTCCTGTTCATTTCATTACATACACGCATTTGCTGTGTCGTACAGAAAGACACAAGATTGGGCTGGAGTGATGGCTTGGTGGTTAAGGCACTTGCCTGCAAAGCCTACGGACCCAGGTTCAATTCCCCAGTACCTAGATGCACAAGGTGACACATGTGTCTGGAGCTTATTTGCAGTAGCTAGAGGCCCTGGCATGCCCATTCTCATTCTCTCTCTCTCTCGCTCTCGCTCTCACTCTCTCACATTAAAAAAAAAAAGGCCCGTCTGGGGCTGGAGGGATAGCTTAGTGATTAAGGTGTTTGCCTGCAAAGCCAAAGGACCCTGGTTCGATTCCCCAGGACCCATGTTAGCCAGATGTGCAAGCATCTGGAGTTCGTTTGCAGTGGCTGGAGGCCCTGGCATGCCCATTCTCTCTCTCTCTCTCTCCTTCTCTCTGTCAAATAAATAAATAAATAAATGCCAGTCTGTTGGGCTTGTGAAAGAAAGAAGACAGAAAGAAAGAGAGAGAAAGAAAGATACAAGATCTAGATGCATTAGAGCTCCTTAATGTGTCTGGGAGTGCTATACATGGTGTGAGGTAAGGATCTAATTTTTGACTCAAAGGCCACACCACAATACGGCATCATAAATTCCCAGCCCGTGTGTTTCCCTCACTGGGGGTGCGGGTCCCATCTCCCCCACGTTATGGAGCCCAGTCTCATCCCATGCCAACCCCATGCTCTTTCAGTGACTCTAGCCTCAAACTGTGCTACTCTGTGCTCTAGCGAGTAGCTCTCTACCTCCTAGCCCTTTCTTGGCAGTCTTGTTAAGCCTTCTGCCTTTTCCAGACAACCTTCAGAACTGGCTTGTGTGGTCAAGCTATGCTTGTAAATGCTGCTGCTGGTGCTGAGTCTATGGGCTCACGTGAGAAGGGTAAATGTCTCCACCACACCAGTGTTGCTCCTCTGAGAACTAGAACCTTCTCTCCATTCCTCAGATTTTCAACATCCTTCAAGATAAAGTGTCATTCGTTGCTTCATATGAATTCTGCACTGTGTTGGGTATTTTTGTTGTTGTTCTGTTTTGCTTTGTTTTACTTTTGCCAGATTGAGTCCTGGATATTTTGACAGCTGAGGGATACTGTAAACAGGGTCTTTACATTCGGTGACAATTTTCATGGAGGGAGTTCCCGCTGTTTGCCATTCCTGTGACACTTTCCCCACCATGGCTTCCATTCCCCTTGGGCTCAAGTTTATCCCCTGGGCTGTTCTGTGTATACACTCACGTAACACAAATGTTGCATAAATCCCTGTGTGTTCACGCCCATCTCTGCCTCTCCTGCTCTCTATAAGATGATGTATCCCACAGATGAGGAAACTGAGGCACAGGGAGATGCAGCAGCTTCCCAGAGTCACACGGTGAGTCACGGTGCAGGGACCACCCAACCCAGACTTGCCATGCCCCAGGGTGCTTACTGAGCCCTCCTCTCCACAGTTATGGAAGATTCCAGGAGGTTTGTATGAACTGACTCTGTGAGGCTATATGTGGACAGCAGAACAGTGGCTCTGCCAAGTCCACCCTGGAGAACTGCAGGATGCCTCCTCCTCTTCCTCTTCCTCCTCCTCTTCCTCTTCCTCCTCCTCCTCAGATGGCTGAGATAGGCATGGGCCACAACTTGTAGGTGCTCCGCAAATAGTCCTACTATGCATATGAAACATGTCCAGCACTGTGGCTCATACCTACTCTGGCTGTCAGAGTCCTTGATTCCCCATCAGTCCCCTCCCCCTTATGCCCTCTGTCTACCAAGCCTGCTAGTCCCCAGGAGAAGAGGTCACCATGCATATGACCAGCCCAGTGAGGGGCATGGAGAGCTCTATACAGGGAGAGCTCATTACGAGAGAATCTTCATTAGGAGGACAATGATAGCCCCTAGGATCCCTCCTGCCCATCTCATTCCAGGCCTTCAAAGTAAACTTGGCTCTCAGCCCGCCGTTGGCCTGGACAGAGGTGTGGGCCACCAGCCAGGGTGAGAGTAATGTATCCCAAGCCACCAAGACAGACCCGGAAGTACAGGGTGCCAAGCTACCCCCGAGGCCCCCAGAGTGGCGCCTCTGATAAACTGAGCTCGAGTGCCAGGATTTAGCTAATCCCTTAATCTCTGGAGCCAGGGCGTCGTGGCCAGGCAGGCTGACACTCCCAGACCCCTGGACAGATGGCAGGCCACGGTCCCAGTGATGGACGACACAGCCCTAGTTCCACCCTTGTCCTGTGCTCCCTCACGTGCCACTTTAATGTAGCCTCCCTCGGAGTCTCAATTTCCCCATCTGCCCTAGGAGATGCCAGCCCTCACTGCCTCCCTGCCCTGGGAACCAGGGCCCTCAGTCTGGTGTGCAAGACTGGGGTAGTGAGGGCGCTGCTGGGCACACTGGTAAGGAAATGCATGGTCTTTGCCCAAAGTAAGTCCAAATCTGAACCTACACGCACCAGGGCTGGAGGGACGTCCCATGACCATTGTGTCCTAAATCTCTGTCCCTCGTCTAGGGTTCAAGGGACCAGCTCAGGCTGCTGGTCACCTGTCTGTCATGGTCACACCTGGAAGAGGATGATCCTCATCATACTCCCTGCCATGGGGCCCCAGGGCTCACGACAGCCGTCCTAGGCCTGTGGATGCAGGAAATGCACCTGCCTCGGGCAACATGCAGTAGCTGCTCTGTTTGCTTCTCTAACACAGCCCAGGGCAGCTCCGGAGCTTCGGCTCCAGGGTCTGGGGCTCTGAGAAGGAGGGGACTGCGACCAAGGAATGGATCAAGGCAAGTTTCTCTGTCCTTTGAGCACCTCAGGCAGATTCTGGAGCAGGAAGGGAAGGCAGGGGTGGCCTCATTCGGACTCAGACTAGCAGATCTTGCAGTGAACCCCTCCTTCCTCACTAACCATCATTTCCGTCACCACCACCAGGAAGCTGTGGGGGGCAGATGAGGGTGTCACCACTTG
This sequence comes from Dipus sagitta, assembly GCA_036346955.1. NCBI lineage: Eukaryota > Metazoa > Chordata > Mammalia > Rodentia > Dipodidae > Dipus > Dipus sagitta. Next base: position 29,661,546 of record CM070779.1, read on the forward strand.
AAGGCCCTCTGGGACATCCCAGGAGTCCAGAGACGTGGCCTTGGCAAGGAGAATCAGCAAAGCAAGCACCCTTTGCAGAGGATTTGCCCTGCAGAGCCCGAGGGAAACAATCCAGGGCTGAGCCATGTGGTCCCGCAGGGCTGGGGGAGGGGAGAGTAGACAGGAACTGCAGTGCTGAATGGTGGGATCCTGGGGTGCGCGGCCTAAGGAGCCCGGTGGAGGTCCTGGAGCCCCATGGGCTGGCGTAACCGCAGTTCTCCTTTAGCCCTTGGGGGAAGCCAGGAGGACGTGGCTGCTATGCCTGGAACTCCCACGTTGCCCTCCCAGGCAGAGCTGTGCCAGAGATGGAGGCAGAAGTGGGTACCATCAGGGCTAAGGAGCTATCTCAGTGGTTAAAGGCGCTTGCTTGCAAAGCCTATGGGCCCCTGCTCAATCACACACAAAACACCGTGCAAAGTGTGTGCGTGCGTGTGTGATCGTTTGTAGCATCAAGAGGCCCTGTCTCAAGAGAAGGTGGAGTACAGACACCTCAAAGTTGTCCTGTGACCTCCACACATGTGCCATGGATGTAAATAAATAATTTTTAATTGACAACTTCCATAATTGTAAACAATATCCCATGGTAATCCCCTCCCTCCCCCCACTTTCCCTTTTGAAACTCCACTCCCTATCATATCCCCTCCTCCTCTCAATCAGTCTCTCTTTTATTTTGATGTCATCATCTTTCCATCCTATTCTGATGGTCTTGTGTAGGTAGTGTCAGGCACTGTGAGGTCATGGATATCCAGGGCATTTTGTGTCTGGAGGAGCACGTTGTAAGGAGTCCTACCCTTCCTTTGGCTCTTACATTCTTTCCGCCACCTCTTCCGCAATGGACCCTGAGCCTTGGAAGGTGTGATAGAGATATTACAGTGCTGAGCACTCCTGTCACTTCTTTCCAGCACCATGATACCTTCTGAGTCATCCCAAGGTCACTGCCATCTGAAAAGAGAAGCTTCTCTAACCAAAAATGAGAGTAGCATTAATATATGGGTGTGAACATTAAGAGAAGTGCTTACTGGGCAGTTTGGTGAGCATAGTATATACATGTAGCCAGACAGCAGCAGACGTTACACTCCTAGGGCTCATGACTACCCCTATTGTAGGTTTTCAGTATCAGGGATGTATAATATTTTTTAAAGAAGTGAGTACCATCTAAGAGAGGACTTTGTTTCAGTGAAACTGTGGAAGGCCTCTACCCCAGGAGTGTGTGAGCCTGGAAGGGTAGGCTGCTGGAAAGCCCAGGGTTCTGTGGATTCTCTAGCATGGTTCTCAGGCAGTCAGCCTCCTTGGCCCCCTGAGCCATTCTTGGCCCAAGCAAGGCTGGCTAAGCACACTACCCGTGGAGGGTCCCATTCCTTATCTTCTGGATCTGCAGGAAGGGGTGCCTCACTTTCTGGATGAGGTTCAGAGAGGTTGAACTACCAGCCCAGTGCTACCCAGCCAACGTGATGGGCAGAACCAGAAGGGCACGCAGGGCGTGTCGGGGTGGAAGAGGGGAATGAAACAGGAGCAGAGTTCTGCTTGGCCTGAGCGGGTCGGTCCCACTCCGGCTCCCACGTGTTAGCCTTGTTGTCTGTGAGCCTCTGCTCCCTTCTGTAGAATGGGAGAGTGGCAGCGCACCTCGCTGGCCTCTAACGAGACTTGCTGCGCTCACAGTCTCAGAACAGTCACCAAGGAACTGGGCGTGACCTCTCCCCTCCCCTCCATCAGCACGTTCTGGTCCTTAGCAGTCTTGCCCCATCACCTCTGCACACATCCTGAATGCCCACCTCACCCTCTGCTCCTGGCGCCACCACTACTGTGCCTGAGCCAGAAAAACCCACTGCCCCTTCTTGTTGCCCTCCAGGGTTGCTCTGAGCGGGCGCGCTTCACTAGCGGGGATGCCACGCTGTAGTAGAGTGCCTACATCCTGGGACTTGCCCTGATGTCTTCACCATGTGCCCATCAGCTGACACCCAGGACTGTGAAGAGAAGGAGCTTGCCAAGGGGTCGGGAGTTGACGCTGAGCCTGCTGCTCAGCTCTTGAGAGCTAAATCCTGAGAGCCCCCATTTATTTAGCTCTCCCCTGCTCCACTAACCTCCTGGAAGCTTCTTCACCCCCGTCTGAAGGTCTCTGTGAGTGTCCGTATCTTACTGCCTTGTCAACATTTCCTGTCCCCCTCCACCCATGGGGAAGGACCAAGGACCTCCCACATCTCTCTGTTTCCTCTTGCTGGCTGGGGAGGGGTAGCAGAAAGGGCTCCAGGGGTGTGAGGACCCCCAGCAACTCTACACGTTATAAAAGAAACATCGACTCCGTGAGTCCAGCCCAGAAGTACAGCGCAGGCCATCCAGATTTAGAACGATTATCCCTCCTCCCCCTGCCATGTCACCCCATCTCCCTGGTGAATGGCAGAGGACCACAGCATGGCAATCTCCTGCAAGGATCTGGGGAAGGAGAGGGGAAGTTTGCCCTCTAAGTATCCAAGTGGTGCGTTTACGTCAAATGATACGATGGGGTAACGGGCCAAAATCATGCTGTTGCGGTTCAGGGTCTCACTCTCCGTCCCAGGCTGAACTGAAACTTCGACCTCTCAAGAGCTGAGTTATGCACCACTACGTACACATACATACACAAACTACAAACCCATGAACACCTACTTGTATGTTTCTAATAAAAACCACTCTGCAACCTGTTTCTTCGCTCAACCTTGTTAATATATATATAACTGTGATAGTATGCTTGCACGTGTGTATATGTTTGCATGTATGTGGGGCCTGTGTGTGTGTGTGTGTCAGGTGCCGTCTTCAAGTGCTTTTCTTTTTTTAAAAGATTCATTTTTATTTATTATTAGAAACAGAGAGAGAGAGATAGAGAGTGAGAATGGGCGTGCCAGGGCCTCCAGCCACTGCAAACAAACTCCAGACGCGTGCACCACCATGTGCATCCGGCTTACATGGGACCTGGAGAATCGAACCTGGGTCCTTAGGCTGCGCAGGCAAACGCCTTAAGTGCTAAGCCATCTCTCCAGCCCTCAAGTACTTTGCTACCTTAATTATTGAGACACGGTCTCTCCCTTGAACCCACAGTTACCCATTTGGCTGGTCTTGCTAGCTTGCTTGCCCCAAGGATCCTCTATCTCTACCTCCTGAGGGTTGGGATGACTGGCAGGCCACCAGGCATATGCCTGGATGCTGGTGATCCGAACTCAGGTCCTCACACTTGTGTGCTACGAGCTTCCACCAACTGAGCCATCTACCCAGCCCCCAGTATATATAACAACTCTTAACTCAAGGATTGGCTAACTTTTTCTGTAAAATCCCCTACAGCAAATATTCTAGGTTGGGGAGCATACTTTCACTGTTGCAGCCATTCCAGTCTGCTTTGTTTTAATATTTATATTTATTTAATTGAGAGAGAGAAAGAGGCAGAGAGAGAGAATAGGCGCACCAGGGCCTCCAGCCATTGTAAACGAACTCCAGACGCGTGCTCCTCCTTGTGCATCTGGCTGATGTGGGTCCTGGGGAATTGAACCTGAGTCCTTTGGCTTTGCAGGCAAACGCCTTAACCGCTAAGCCATCCCTTCAGCCCTTTTTAAATTTTTTAAAAATATTTTATTTATTTATTTGCAAGGAGAGAGGGAGGGAGGGAGGCAATGGGCATGCCAGGGTCTCTTGCCACTGCAAACCAACTCAGATATGTGTGCCCCTTTGTGCATCTGGTTTTACATGGGTATTAGAGAATCAAACCTGGATCCTTAGGTTTTGCAGGAAAGTACCTAAACCACTGAGCATTCTCTCCAGCCCCGACTCTGCTATTTTCGTTGTTATTGTTAATGCAGCCCTAGCTAATGCAAGCAAAGGGTTATCACTGGGTTTCAGAAAGTTTTCACTTATAAGACAGATGTGGGCCGGATTTGACCCGTGGGCTGATCTCCTGTTCTTAAGTATTCCTTTTAACTACTGATAGAATGCACCGTGTTTATTTGTCTGTGACGAGGTCTTGCTATGCAGCCCAGATTGGCCCCAAACTTAGAATCACCCTGCCTCAGCTTTCCAAGCGCTGTCATTCAGGCTTATACCACCACACCCTGCCATGGCTGACTCTGTAAGAGAACTAGAAGCTTCTGTTGAGTTTCTTTGGCCACCCCCTGGGACGCTGAGGACTCCCTGACAGCGGCCTTTAGAGGGAACTGTGATCTGGCCAATGACTGTACCTTCTTGCTTGCCAGCCCTCACTAGCCAGGGCACCGCCGCACTATCTGAGGCACCAGGCTCAGCCCCGGCCCCCGGCGGCACTAAATAGAGCTAACCCGACTCTTCCCCAGGCTGCGGCCACTGCTGGTCTGGTAGCTCCTACAACCCTGCCACTTACTGGCTGCTGGGCCACACTGGTTACTGTTGGTGAGAAGTGATCCTGCCAGGCCAGATAACTTACACCTCAGGTCTGCCACCTTCCGGCCAGCCGTGTGACCACCAGCCAGTCCCTTCCCTGTCGTGGATGCCCAAAGGGTTCACTAGGCACTGTGTGGGGCCCAACATCAACAGAACCACTGCAGGGTCACGAGGGGTGGGCTGACAGGGCGGCGGTGGGCCGTAGCCCCTCCATCCAAGAAGGTCAGGCCGAGCTCATCCATAAAACTGGTAGCCAGCCAGCTGGTCACATTGCGTGCTTAGGAATCAGCAAGTGACCCTCCTCCATCTTCAGCATGGGCCCCGGGCCTGCACACACTCACAGGATACCTCCCATGGGAGGTGACAGGCCAGGTGAGCGAGGCACCATGAAAGAGGGTGCCTCCAAGGTCACAGCCTTCTCGGGAAGCCCCTCCACCTCAGAGCAGCCTAGTGCAGGGGTCCGGCATGCTCAGCGGCTCAAGCACCACTGCTTGGGATGCAGGGCCAATCTCAACCCCTCTGAGCCACAGTTTCCATGATAAAAACACTGTCGCATGCCATGTCTGGCCTTGTGAGGCTTGGACTCTGCCCCTTGGGACCCAAGGGAGCAGGCGGCAGAGATAGACAGCCTTCTGGTGACAATAGCAACCATCAGAGAGTAACGCGAGGGTTGACTATGACAGACCACATGCCAAGCCTGTCCCCTCCCTACTTTTGGCACACCACATTTCAAGGCCGAGGGAAATGATTTGATCCGTGTCACGCAGCAATGCAGACTAGTCAGGTACCAACACCTAGGCTCTTCAAAGCTCCCTCAGCCCCACAAGGGGCCTCAAGATGGGACCCCTCCACCCCTGCAAACTCTGTGCCCTGCAGCGGGTGGGAGACCCCATTCTCAGAAGGGTAACGGCCCTTTTGTTTTCAGGGCAGCTGCCGGCTGGCTCTAGAGACTGGCAGATCTGAGGCCAGCTAGCCCACAGTGATCACAAGATTGTCCCTGTAAATCACAAATGTGTCTGGAAAAATAGGTCCACGGGGAGAATGGACAAGGCAGAGAGGACTCCAGAACTGCCCTGACCCAACATCCCACTGTGCCCTGGGCCCAGCAGCTCAGCTCAACTATTTAGCCTGGGTTCGATTCACAGTCCTGAAAAAAATAACTAAAATAGAGCTGTGATATCTCCTGGCAGACTCCTCTAAGGCTGAAGAGACCACAGCTACAGGGCTGTGTTAAAACATACAGAGTTGTCATACAGCCGGGCATGGTGGCGCATGCCTTTAATCGCAGCACTCGGGAGCCAGAGGTAGGAGGATCAACATGAGTTCAAGGCCAGACTGAGACTACAGAGTGAATTCCAGGTCAGCCTGGGCTAGAGTGAGACTACCTCAGGTGGCGGGGCAGGGGGGAGACTAGACTTTGTAGCCAGGGTTTTTCCAGAATTCAAATCCCAGCTCAATGGCATGGCATAATCAGTGCTCAGGAGTCAGAGACAGTAGCTGAGTCTGCGAGCTCTAGGCTCAAATGAGGGATCTTACACCAATACTAAACAAGGAGATGCTGGGCATGGTGGCGCATGCTTTTAATCCCAGCACTTGGGAAGCTGAGGTAGGATAGCCATGAGTTTGAGGCCAACCTGCTGCTATGGAGGGGTGCTACTTAGCTTGGGCTAGAGTGAGACCCTACTTGGAGAAAGGAAAAAAGAAAAGGAGAGCAATCTAGGAAGACACCCAGTGATTTTGACCTCTGTGCAGGGAATATACACACATGTGCTCACAAGCATACACACGTGAACACACCACACACGCACATACACACTGTCTCTACCTCTAACCAATTCTGTGATCCTTGGGCAAGAGACTTGACCTCTCTTAGTTTTCTTATCTGGCAGATTGAGAAAACTTCAGCACCTACATCTTAGGTTGTGGGGAGGATTTGGATGACACATAGTCAGTGCTCAGTGCCAGTCCCTAATACTGACACTGAGTGGACAGGTCAGCGGGGCTGGCTGGGAGCATGGATTCTTCCTGGCTACGTAACTGGAGGGTGGGAGAGGGACTCCGTGTCCGCTAGACCCTGTGGCCCTGGGCCAGGACAAGCCCAGGTAACTCGACTCCAGCCAGCTTCAAGTGGGGGTCCAGGGAGGCTAAAGATAAGATCTGAGGTCTCTTGAAGGAGCAAACACCCAGACCAGACGCTGACTTGCTTTGTGCTGTGTGGCCCTGGCCTGGCCACCTCTCCACCTGCTCCCGTCTCGGAGCCACTGCCCTACCAGCGATGTTACTGCAAGCGCTGGAGACATGTGTGGTGGGGGGGGGGGGTACTGGCCGGGCCACCAGCACAAAGCACAGGCCATTTCCCATCTGAGAAACAGGAGAACAGGCAACAGATCTGCCCCTCTACACCCTCTGCTGTGGACCTGCTGGGTGTCCCTACTTTGCGAAAAGACCCGGTGGCCATCATGAACTCCTGAGCCTCAATGTCTTCATGTGCATTCGTGGACAGAGCTCAGCTCTCCCCTTCTCCTTGCAGAATTCTGGGGCGCGGGGGGGGGGAGTTGCTAAGCCTGGGAGGTCCCTAGAGGTTTCTTCTCCTCCTCCCACAGCAGAGGTCCAGGCAAGGCAAAACAGAGGGTGGGGATGGTGTCCTCCAGGCACGCGCCGACATTGCCCGGCTTCTCCGGGCTCACAGCAGGGCCGGGGCTCCTGGATGCTTTTAGATGGGAATATGGAGAAATACAAGGCTTTGGGCAGGACCAGCTGTCCCGAGCCCTTCCCACCCCACCCTGGACAGTGACAGGCAACAGTCAGGCTTCTAGAAAGCTCCGTGAACTTTTAGCAATGGCTTCCTATGTGCCCGGGTTTCTGCTCCCCGTCCAAGGGATGGGCTTGGCCCCGAGTGTCTCATGCCTTTGATTCTGAAGCCCATTGCAGGCACCCCTTCTCCATCAGGCAAAGTACCCCCCCCCCAATCACTTTGTCTGGTACAGTGCGCCTTGACTCACTTCCTGCTCCGTGCCCACTGCCCCTTCTGTGTCCTGGCCACTCTGAACATCCCTCAGCTCCTCAGACCAGTGCACTTAAGCCCTGAAGACTCCTCGCAAAACCTCTGAAGTCACCTAGATCATGAGGCGGACAGTGGCCTGGGACAACACCCTCACTCTCACCCTGAGGCCTCAACGGTCTCTCTTACCTCCCACCTGGACCCAAGGACCTTTCATGAAAATGCAAGTTCAAAGCCGGGCATGGTGCAGTGGTAGGAGGCAGAGGTAGGAGGATTGCTGTGAGTTCAAGACCTTACCTCTAAAAAAAGAAAGAAAGGCAGGCAGAATCCGGGCATGGTGGCGCACGCCTTTAATCCCACACTCAGGCGGCAGAGGTAGGAGGATCACAGAGAGTTTGAGGCCACCCTGAGGCTACATAGTGAATTCCAGGTCAGCCTGAGCTAGAGTGAGACCGTATCTCAAAAAATGAAAAAAGAGAGAGAGTGTGAGAGAAAATGCAAGTTCAAGAAGCTCTCCAGGGCTGGAGAGATGGCTTAGCAGTTAAGGCATTTGCCTATGAAGCTTCAGGACCCCAGTTCGATTCCCCAGGACCCACATAAGCCAAATGCACAAGGTGGCACATGCATTTGGAGTGAGTTTGCAGTGTCAAGAGGCCCTGGCTTGCCCATTCTCTCCCTCTCTCTCTCTCTCTCTCTCTCTCTCTCTCTCTCTCTCTCATAATTTTTTTTAAGTTCTCCATTGAAAGTGTGTGTGTGCATATGTGTGTGTGTCCAGGCACTAGAGAGACAGTGTGCAAGCAGGTTCTGAGCCTTTCACTGTCACAGCAAGTCGATGCCATCCCTGTCCATGATGCCCTGGCACTCCTCACCCATAAGCCTTACTTGGCCATAGTAGAAAAGCCTCAGGCAGATGAGCCCAAGAACTTTGGCACTGGTGCCAAGGTTGCCCAGCAGGAGCTGCCTATGGAAGATGGGCCACGGAGCCTCCCACACCCCACCAACTCCCTCTGTCAGACGAGGGGGAGGTGAACCGTGACGACTAAATGAGCAGAGGCAAGCTTAGGATCCAGCCAGTGTCTGGCGCCTGGAATGGGTATGGCAAAGGTTGGCACTTGCTTCCTGCAGCTTTGACCAAGGGCGACCATGGAAAAGACACCCTGTGCCAAAGGAGAAGCACTCCCACGCTCCTGCTGGGGTGAGCACCCAGGCGAGTCGGCAAGGGTGAGAGAAGAGCCACTGCCCTCTGTGCCCACTGCTCAATACCCCAGGCCTGTGGGAAGTGGAAGGTGGCTTAGGGCATTGGCTTATGGGACCTTTGATGAAGTTTTCTGGAGAACTGGGATTTGAGAAGAGGGATCAGCTAAAAATTACCAGATAAAATCTCCCGTGCAGCCACACTCTTGCCCTCCACCCAGGGTGCTGTTACTGACTGACCTGTGCCCTCCAAAATGATACCCTGAAGTCCGAATCCCAGTTCCTCACAACGTGCCCTGACTTGGACGCAAGTCACCGCAGATGCCAGTTACGTCAGATGAGGTCATCTGCAGGAGGGCAGACCCCTCCCTCTATCCAGTATGTGACATGAAGGCACATGAGAAGATGGCTGTCTGTGTGATGATGGAGTCAGACACTTAGATGCCACCCTACAAGCTGAGGAATGCCAAGCAAAGGAGTGCCAGTCAACCCCAGAAACCCCCAAGATTAAGAATCGCCCAAGGGCTGGAGAGATGGCTTAGCAGTTGAGGTGCTTACCTATGAAGCCTAAGGACGCATGTTGGACTCCCCAGATCCCACATAAGCCAGATGCACAAGGTGACGCATGCGCAAGGTCTCATGTGCACAAGGTAGCACGTGCGTCCAGAATTCGATTACAGCGGCTGGAGGCCCTGGCATGCCAATTTCTCTCTCTCTCTCTCTCTCTCGCTCTCGCTCTCGCTCTCACTCTCGCTCTTGCTAAAGAAAGGCCAGTCTGTTGCACTTACCTCAAAAAAATTAAAAAGAAAGTCTCAACTGGGCGTGGTGGTGCATGCCTTTAATCCCAGCACTCAGGAGGCAGAGGGAGAGGAATCGCCGTGAGTTTGAGGCCACCCTGAGACTACATAGTAAATTCCAGGTCAGCCTGGGCTAGAGTGAGACCCTACCTCAACAAAAACTAAAAGAAAAAAAAGTCTCCCAAGCTTTGTCCCTGCCATGCTCCAGGAAGCACCTGCAAGACTCAGAGAGGCCCTGATGACACCTTGATACTATACTTCTAACTCCAGATCCGGGAGCCCATAAATCCCAGTTGTTGGAAAGCAATGGCCTCTGAGAGACCCCAAATCCTCAAGGTCCTCAGGAGAGGCGGTTGGTTGGTTGGTTGGTTGTGGGCGGGCCAGGTCAGGTGTTGCTGTGTGACTATGTAGCATAAGCAGATGACCCTGCACCCCTGAGCCTCCCACCCCTGAGCAAAAACATGCCTGGCTCCCAGCGCCTCTGCCTGGAATAGATAAAAGGCACTGGAGCTCAGGAGACACCAGCTATGAGCCTCTGTGGCCCAGAAAGCAGACGTGTCCCAGACTCTAGAGGGAATCTTGGTTCGCCTCCGCTTGAGGAAGAGTGTTCTAGATGAATAGGCACCTGCGGGTGTTTGGGGCACACGTGTGAGGGGGCCACAAGGCAGATTCACCAGGAAGCTGGACAAGATGAAGCTTCTGGACTCTGCTGAGCTGGGCGTGGTGGCGCACGCCTTTAATCCCAGTACGTGGGAGGCTGAAGGTAGGAGGATCGCCGAGAGTTCGAGGCCACCCAGAGACTCCATAGTGAGTTCCAGGTCAACCTGGGCTAGAGTGAGTCCTTTCCTGGGTTGGGGTGGTGGGGGGAGTATCTAGTTGAAATGGGCTGTTAGGGGCTTAGGAATAGAGTCCCTACGTTCGTGTCTACCTCTAATCAAAGAGTTGGATAAACTAAGACTGAGTGGAAAAAACATGAAAGAAGAGTTAGAGAAGAAGAAAAGAAAGTGCACGAGAGCTCCTGCCATTTGGAGGCAGGAGGGATAGAGAGCCCATGTGGGAAGTATGGGCCCAGGGAGTTCTTCCCCCATCGCAGCCCAGCCAGGCCAGAGACAAGGGAAAACTCAGCAGAACCTGGAGGTTCCGGAGCAGCCAGGCAGCCCAGAGAGAGTCTTGTTCCCTCACACACACACCTGGGTTTCACCTTCTGGCTCAGGTGAGCCACAGAGACAGCTGATTGGTCTGGGCTAGAGGCTGGTAGAAGAGGCAGGCCTGTGACGCCAAGTTGTGGGGTCTAATCTTGACCAACCACAATGTCAGGATCAGCGCTTTGAATTCTAGAAAAAGAGACCTCCCTCCCAGGAAAGGGCTCGGGGACGGAAAAACAGGTCTAGGGAACCAGGCAAGAGGTAAGAAGTCAGATCGTCCTTTGATCTCTTCTTTTAACTTTCGGGGGCCACCCTAAACTGCCGAACAAAGCTGCCTGACTGCCCCTCATCCTATTGAAGATTTGTATTCCTTAGGAAAGGCCTACGGTATAAACTTTAAGCCAATGTACTTCTCAGGGGTGCCACACCCTGGAGTGGCCCCCTGGGTACTGGGGCTGGTCAGGAGGCCCCAGGACTTCTTGGTACCCCAGTTAGGAGAAGGTTTCAAGCTTTCATCTCAGTACCTTCCCTTTCACCACATCTGGCCCAGGACTCAACACATCCCACACAGAAGAGACATGCATGAAGAGCTGCCATATAGGGAACAAAGGGATCTGGGAGCTACTGCCCAGCCTGCTTCCCAGCCCCCTGGCAACTAGGTAGACTCAGCCTGAACCGTAAGGGCTGAGCATCCCATGACCTCCTTGACCTCGCCAACCGTGCCGTCGCTGAGCGTGGAGTCCGTTGCCTCTGCTGATTCCAAAAGGGGCCCCAGCTCTGCTCATCTGAGGACAGCTGCCTTGGGGTACCTGAGGTGACCTGATGCCACACTGTGACCTGCTGCAGTCAGGTTCGCATTGCTGGTAGAAATCACCCAACCAAGAGCAGCTTGAGGGGGGGAAAAAAAAAAAAGAGGTTTATTTTGGCTTACAGGGTCAAAGGCGAAGCTCCACGATGGCAGGGAAAATGACAACATGAGCAGAGGGTGGACATCACCCCCTGGCCCACATAAGGTGGACAATAGCAACAGGAGAGAGTGTGCCCAACACTGGCATGGGGAAACTGGCTATCACAGCCCTAAGCCCGCCCCCAACAATACACTGTCCTCCAGGAGGCGTTAATTCCCAAGTCTCCATCAGCTGGGAACCTAGGATTCAGATGACCTACGTTTATGGGGGACACCTGAATCAAACCACCATGATGACCAAGGGTGGGTATGAGGCTCTGCCCTGCTCCTGACCGTGATGAGCACAGCAAACCTGAAAGGGTGTGAATGGTTCAGGCTCGTGGGGGGCCTCATGCCTCACAACCTATGGATGAGCTCATTTGTGTCCAGAAGTCACTACATGCCTCGGAACAGAGTTGACTTGCTGAGAGGACTGGAGGCCCACAGAGGCTGAGTCAAATGCTCCTAGGCCAAAGGGAGGCTCCACAGCCAGGAATGCCATCTGCTACTATACCAGGCCTCTTGCATACGAGACATAGAGTACCAGGCACAGAGGAGAGTGCCTGATGGACAAGTAAGACAGACAGGCAGCAAGAGAAAAGGACAAGCAACCATTGCTAACATAGACCGCTGATGAGCCTCGCTCTTCTCCGAGGCCTGAGCAGGGCTGACGAGCCAGCCAGCCCCAGCCGCACCACACAGAAGAACCCCAGAGCCTCTGCCCCGGGGCTCTGCCACCAGCCAGGTATCCCTGGGGGAGAGGCTGCTCCCTGTGTCAGCCTAGGACCTTGCTGGGTATGCTAGTTAATCTTGACTGTCAAGCTGACCGGAACTAGAATCACACAGCAGATAAGTCTCTGAGCATGTCTGCGAGGGAGTTCTTAGATTAGACCGAGGTGGGGAGACCCACCCAAAATGTGGGCAGCACTATTCCATGGACTGGGGCCCCAGATTGAGTAGAAAAGAGAATGCTAGCTAAGTGGCATTCTCTCTACTTCCTGACGATGGACGCAGTGTCACTAGCTGCTTCCTGCTCTGCCACCATGATGAACAATCCCCTCAAACTGTGAGCCAGAACGGGCCCTCCCTCCTCTCTCACTATCCTCCTTGCCTGCCTGCCTGCCTGCCTTCTTTCCTTCCTTCCTTCTCTCCCTTCTTCCCAAGCCTTTGTCGGGTATTTTGCTACAACGATGAGAAAAGTCACTAATACAGCAGGTATTGTGACCCATCTCATTGCAGCAGGGATTTAAAGGGGTAAGAAACACAGTCCATTGTCATCACCTGGAGGATTCTAACATATGAGAAAATTTATTTTCTACACCAAAACTCTCAAACCAGAGGGGAAAAAAAAAAACCAGCTGCACTTCTCCAGAGAGGCAGTGTGCTATGCGGAGGGGGGGCGGCGGAGGGAGGAGCTAAGCGCCGCCCGTATCCCCTGGGCCTGGCGGAAGACAAGCCAGGGACATCGGGATCCCACGGGTCCCCCTGCTAGAGGATGGAGAGAAGGATGAACACTTCAGAACATGATATGAGAGCCCCAGTTCACAAAGGACATGAGGGTGACTCCCTTGAGCCTATGGTGCAGCTGGAGGGAGGAAGGAATGGGGCCGGGGCCCTCTGAGCTCTGCGGGATGGACTTGAGGGGTGGGGCGGGGTTGAGAGGCTGGACTGGGCCGAGGAGGCCGACCAGGGCCTCAGCAAGGACACTGACGATTGGGGCATCCGGGAGGTAGATAAGTTGGAGTCCAGTCCCCTGGAGGCTGAGGCTGCCAGGGACAAGGATGGGGAAGAGGAGGTGGTGGTGCCATGCGTGCCCACCGACACATTCATGTAGATCTGCTCCCGGATAAACTCCAGATGCCTCTGCATGTCTCTGGCCTCCCAGTGGATGTGCCGGTCTTGCTGCTCCAGGGTCTTGTGAGTCAGGAAATCCGGCTGCTGGATGGGCGTCAGGTCACAGAACGGCAGGTTTTGGTAGATCTGAGGCGAGATCTGGGGGCGAAGCAGAAGGCAGGTGTAGCAGACAGTCTCGGGTTCGCCGAGATGAACTTCCAGACCGGGCACAGTTATGGAAGGGAAGGATTTGTTGAAGCTTACAGATCCAGGGGAAGTTCCGTAACGGCAGAAGAAGTTGGCCTGCCTTCACAGAATCAAACAGAGAAAAACCACAAGCCGAAGAAAGCCACACTACGCAGCACACTTCAGGGACTCCAGCTAGACACACACACCTTGCATATCTGAAGATTAGAATCTCACGCGCACCACCACACCTTAGAACTGGAACCTAAGATCCACGCAGTGACACTGCCTCCCAGCCAGGTGGCTACAGATCCAAACTACAAGCTAATAAAACACTGAATATATGGGGGGGGGGGCATCTATTCAAACTACCACAGCAGGTAAATGCTGGAGCTGAGGGGGCCAGCACCAGAGTAGGCTCACAGGAAAGATCTCTCCATGTAATCCAAGTCTCTGCGGTGCTGGGGCTGTCCCTAACAACACGGCTTGGGGCCTTCCCACACCGCAGCAGGCCAGCCTACTAGGTGTCCCCCTCCGCATGCTTGTCTGGTGCTCATAGTGTCCTTGTAAGGTGACTGCAGTGCCAGGGCTCTTAAGTCTTAAAACAAAACCATGAGTTGGAACTAGAGTGGGGCCCGGATGCAGAGAACTCAGCACATGCCCCACCTCTCCCATGAGCGCTCACCAAACTGGGCTGTGAGACTCCTCCAAGACAGGAGAGAGATGCCCAGGGAGCCTCTCACAGCAACCTCCCCAGCTGAGCAAAGAGAAACCCCCCGCAGGGCTGCGATCTTTGGTGTACTCTCTTCCAGTCCCGACCCTTCCACGGGAAGGCGGGTGCTCCCGTAACGCCCGATCGCGGGCAAGGAGGGAGAAGCCAGTGGGTTCTGCCCAGGCAAGAGGCAGCGTGGAACTCAACTCTGGTCATTGCTGAGTGTCCCTTCTCCTCCTCTGCTCAAAGAGAGCTGTCACCCTCCGTGTGCCCCATGCCCGCCTTCACGCCTGGCACCAAAGATGACCCTGTGTCTGCTCTCGAGCGCTCACTCTTATGGGCACGTGGGAAGTAAACGTATATAAATATGATGAGTAGTGCAGACTACAGTGGAGCTCTGAGGAGTAGACAGGGCCAGGGCCAAAGTGTAGCTCCTCCCACAGACCAAACAGAATGGGTCCCCAAAAACAAAGCCTGTGCCAGTGATGCCAAGCATTAAGCAAGCCTTGACAGACATGCCAGCCAGACCAGTCTCGTGCCAGAACCAGGGACCGTATGGTCCCGTCACCTCTAACTGGAGCCCCGATGGGCGCAGCGGCTGCCGAGGGCAGGAGTCTATAGGCCTCTGACAGCCCCTGCGCCTTAGAGCTGAGGGACTCAGGAAGCCATAATAGGCCTCAGATTCATCAATAGGCCTAAGTTTCTGCTTCCCAGCAAGGTCAGTTTCCTGATAAGGGAATGGACTGTCTGTGCCATGCGTTCCTGTGGTCATAGATAAGTTTGCTCAAAATAAGTTTGCTTAAAGTTCTTTGATACATGCAGCCAATCACAATAAAGGTTACCTAATCTTCTTGAAATCCCCCTAGCCCCCTGCCCACCAGCTTTGCCCACCAGCATCCTAAGCCAATCAGGAAAATACAAGTGCAGTTACTGCTTAAATCAAGCAATCATGTAACCATTCCCCTACTTCTCCCTACTTCTTTGTTCAAATCCCTATAAAATACCTGCCCCCTGCTGCTCAGGGCTCTTGTACGGATCCACTGCGCTGGTGAAGTCAAGAGTCCGAGCTTAAGCCCAAAATAAAGCTCCTTGCTTTTGCACGCGTGTTTGGTTCTCCTTGGTGGTCACTGGGGGGTTGGGGGGGTTGGCGCAGGGCAAGAACTGGGCATAGCAGAGCAGCCGCTGCCTCACCTGGTTCTTCCCGTCCAGATGCACCCTGGTGGTGAGGAGCCTGGGGCCCCGCGTGCAGTTCCTGGGCTTATACGCTGCTCCAACCACTGCGCTCACCTGCGGGGGAGTGACGGGTGAGAAAAAAAAAAAAACAGCAGGTACCTGGGACTCTCGCTACCTGCCCCCCCTAAACCTCCCCTACCTTCTTGTCCTTGGCTTCCCATCTGTTCCAGGTCTCCTCGATGTCCTCCACGGAGTGGTCTCCAGCCCACGGGGACGCCGCGGCCATCTTCTGCAGCCTCTCCCATGCCTCGGCCTCCGCCTCGCCCTTCCCTTGCAGGAGGGCCATCAGCGCCGCCTGCTCCCGCCGCTGGTACACCAGGGCCTCGGCCAGTTCCTTGCTGGGAGAGGCTCCCTTCACTACATGCTCCTTCCACGACTCCCCACGAAGAACCCCTTCCTCTCCACCCACCCTCTGCATGTCTCCCCCAGGCCTGAGCAAGCACCCACTGACACGAACAAAGCCCACATATGCTGGCCCCCCAAGTCCAGCCTCTCTGTCTTCCACACCCTGCACGAAGGCCTGGTCTCTCATGTTGGCCTCACCTGGACCTCCCTGTGTAGAATGCTTAAGCATCCTCCGGGCTGGAGACACGGCTTTAGCGGTTACGCGCTTGCCTGGGAAGCCTAATGACCCCGGTTCTAGGCTGCATCGTCCAGGACCCGTGTAAGCCAGATGCACAAGGTGGGGCATGCATCTGGAGTTTGTTTGCAGTGGCTGGAGGCCCTGGCAGGGCCCATTCTCTCTCTCTCTCTCTCTCTCTCTCTCTCTCTCTCTCTGCCTCTTTCTCTGTCTGTTGCTCTCAAATAGATAAATAAAAATAAACAAAAATAAATTAAACATCCTCCCGACCCCAGGAAAGCTCAGCCTTGTCTTAAATCCCCCTGACAGGACCATTCTCTCGACAAGGTACAGACGTTGGGGCACAAGTCTTAGGGTATCTGGCACACTCCTACTTATATGTCAAAACATATCTCCCCAATTTCCCTCTCTTATAAAGCCTTCTTTACTTAATCCACCCAACCAGGTGGCTTGTCCTAGTCACACTACTGCCAGCAATCATTAGATAAAACTGCATCTCCATCTCATGTGGACTGTGGGTTCTCTGAGGTAGGACCTATGTATGAAAGCGAATAGAATCCCAATGATAGTTTCTTGTTGTTTTGTTTGTTTGTTTGTTTGTTTGTTTGTTTTGTTTTGTTTTGTTTTGTTTTTTTGAGGTAGGGTCTCGCAGTAGCTCAGGCTGACCTGGAATTTACTATGTAGTCCCAGGGTGGCCTCGAACTCACAACTATCCTCCTAGCTCTGCATCCTGAGTGCTGGGATTAAAGGCATGCGCCACCACACCCAGCTAATTATTTTTTAACAATACAGGGGTTGCAATTCATGGCTTTGTGCATGCTAGCCGTACTCACCCACTGACCCACATCTCTAGGTATCAATAAAAAAAAAATTTTTTTTTGAATGAGGGCTGAGAGAATGGCTTAGTGGTTAAGGCACTTGCCTGTGAATCCTAAGGACCCAGTTCAATTCCCCAGTAGCCGCCTAAGCCAGGTGCACAAGGTGGTGTATGTGTCTGGGGTTTGTTTGCAGTGGCTAGAGGCTCTGGCAGGCCCATTCTCTCTATCTGCTCCCCCACCCTCATAAATAAATAAAATAAAATATAAAAAAGTAAAAAAACTTGAATGAACTAAAATCATTTGAAATTCGGTCAAGAATAAGGATAGGATGGATGGGAAGGTGGGGAGGAACCATGGAGACTGAACAAGTGGTTGAAACACTGTTGACTACATAGCCAACTATTCCCCACAACTCAGGGGAATAACGCAGACAGCTGCTTAGGACCAGAGGCTCGGGCCTAGGCCTGGGCACGTCCCTGGTAGGCGCCTCTGGCCACGTGGAGATGATCTGCAGCCCTGACAACTCTGGGTCTGGCTTGGAGGTGGAGTTCCATCTACGTGCTGGGTTAGTATTCTCTCCCTCAGGCTCTCCAACCCTAGTGGCCTCCTTTGGAGCAAAGTTGCCTGCAGGTCATAAGCTTCTGCCTTCAAGGGTCCTTCCAACCCAGGATGGCGCTTCTGGGAGCTGGGGAGGCTAACAGCTCCTCTGCAGGGACCCGAAGAGCCCTGGGTGTTGGGGTGACTCACTGAAGCTCCAAAAGGGAGGACTTGAGGGTAGTGCCTATGAAGTCAGTCTTTTCCTCTGTGCCAACTTTCTGCTCTTCATCTTCATCCATGGTGGCAACCTCTAGTCTCTTCCAAATGTTAAGGCCAAATGTCCCTGTGATGTGACCAGATGCTGCTCAGAACCAGGATCGGCACACTCCCTCCTCCTCTGAACATGCCGCCCCTCACCCTGAACCCCAAGAATCAGCCAGTGTTACCTTGTGCCCCAACTCACTCACTCACCCAATGACTGAGTGCCCACCATGTGCCAGGCATTATATCCGAGTTAGCCAGACACCAGCCTTATGAGAGACACTTGGAGTTCAAGCCCAGAGCACCCTGCCCCCATGGGAGGCTGAGAGGAGAAGGGCACTATGCGGAGAACCAAGTGACCCTCAGCAGGTTCCCAGCAACTCGTGTGTGAAGTGACAAGGGCATAAAATGACCAGGAGCCCATCTGTTGAGATGTGGGGGAGGAGGTGAGAAGGAATGGAGCTAGAGTGAAAAGAGAAGTACGATTCCTGCCCGGCATAGTGAGTTTTGCAAAAAAAAAAAAAAAAAAATGTTAAGAAAAAAAAAAATAACGAGACATGGCAACCTCACATTTTTGAAGCATCACAGTGAGCTTCAGAAACAAGTGCTAGGTTAGCTGCAATGACAGAATGGAAGGTCTGAGAGCTTCTTTCTTCTCTGGACGTCCCTGTCCCTTGGCCCAGGCTAAGCTTAACCTCCAGAAGGACGCTGCCACCAAACCCAGCTAAGAGACTGAGCATCTCAGAGGACTGCCGGGCACAAGCCACAGCACATGCCACAGCCTGGCCTGGAGACCCCTGAGTCTATCTAAAACTGTGCTCCAGCCCCTCCAATTCAATTCTGTCCCAACTGGATAAAATAATAAGTGCTCATGGGCTGGGAAGATGGCTCAGTGGTTAAAAGCACTTGCTCGCAAAGCCTGCTGGTCCAGGTTTGATTCCCCAGTATACACAAAAAAAAACAGAAAAAAAAAATGTGGGGTGTGTATCTCGAGTCCACTCGCAGAACAAGAGGCCCTAGTGTGCCCATACTCTGTCTTTCTCTCTCAAATAAATAAATTTTTAAAAAAAGAATAAATGGTCTGAGGGGAAGAATAACAACTTCAGTTTTCACAGATCATTTTCACAAAGTCCAGAAATGTCTCATTTTGTTTTGTTGACATAGATGACACTCAAAAAGCAGACAAATGGAACCAATAATCAAAAACAGGAATAGTAGGGCATGATGGTAAGTGTATACATTTAAATTATCATATTTAAAGCCAGGCATGGTGGCGCACACCTTTAATTCCAGCACTCAGGAGACAGGTAGGAGGATCACCGTGAGTTCAAGGCCGCTGTGAGACTACATAGTGAATTCCAGGTCAGCCTGGGCTAGAGTGAGACCCTACCTCAAAAAAAAAAAAAAAGAAGAAGAAAGCAGTAGATGTTAGAAGCAGAGCCTTTAAATGATTAGGACACTGGAGTTATAAAACTTCATGCCAGCAGCCGTCACTCACCTCAGTAGCTGGCACACACTCACACAAGACAGCAAGGTAGAAGAGGGATTAATTGGGAAGAAGAAAGGGTTCAGTGAGAGGAGAAAAAGAGAAGGAAATGGGAGGGAGCTATGATCAAGATACATCAAATACATGTATAAGAACTGTCACTAAATAAAATAAGATAGAAAAGAGGCAGAGACGTGTGGCAAAGGTTAGAAGCTGCCGGGACTGAAATTCTGATCCCAGCTTGACTACTTTTCTTTCCTTTCTTTTCCTTTTTCTTAGGGTCAAGTAAGCTGAGGGTAAGATGTGGACTATAACCCATGGCATCTCTTCCGAGCATTACTGTGAAGGTGAGAAATGATGTAACCACAGTGCTGGCACTTGACAGGTCACGTGAAGTGGCTCTGTCACACCAGCAAACACTGTGAGGCGTCCACCACCACCACCGTTCACACCTACTCGGGGCTGTGAATTGTTGAACCAGTTCCTGGGCCACAGGACTTGCTAACTTTGTGCCTTACTTATTTTGTCCTGTCTTCTAAGCCCCGCCTGCTCTCCTAACACCTCTTTCCTCATTCTGTTGCATCTTCTAAACAGCACCAGCTAGAACGTGACCTTCCCCTTGGCCTCCTGGGCCTTCCTCCTCTGTTCCATTCCATGATTGCTTAGCAACCATTTGCTGCCCTATTTTCTTTTTCTTTTTATTAAATATTTTATTTTATTTTGTTTGACAGAGAAAGAGGGAGAGAGAGAAAATAAGTGTGCCAGGGCCTCAAGCCACTGCAAACAAACTCTAGACACGTGCGCCCCCTTGTGTATCTGGCTAACGTGGGTCCTGGGGAATCAAACCTGGGTCCTTTGGCTTTGTAGGCAAACAAACGCCTTAACCGCTAAGCCATTCCCCCAGCCCCCTATTTTCTTTTTTCTTTTTCTTTCTTTCTTTTTTTTTTTTTTTTTTTTTGGTTTTTCGAGGTAGGGTCTCACTCTAGCCCAGGCTGACCTGAAACTCACTACGTAGTCTCAGGGTGGCCTCAAACTCATGGCGATCCTTCTACCTCTGCCTCCCAAGTGCTGGGATTAAAGGTGTGTGCCACCACGCCCGGCTTTTTTCTTTTTCTTAAATCTTCCTTTTCTCTCCACTGAAGGCTCTGGAAGGCAGGAAATTGCCTCGTCTTTGTGTGTGTTTTTGTCAGTTCCTGACAGTGTGGAGTCCACAATGTAGGAGGTCAATATTTACTTGAATGATGAATAAAAACATGTATAAATCAAAAAAGTTCCAAATAAGTATTATAAATAGTGCCAAGTAGGCTGGGGATGTAGCTCCATGGGAGAGAGTTTGCATAGTGTGTGCAAGGCCCTAGAGTGAATATTCAGGGCAGGATGGATGGATAGAGCAAAATCAAATAATGTATGGAGGAAATAGGATAATAACACAATAAAATCTGTAAGAAAGACTTAAATGGACATTCTAGAACATACATACATACATATGTGTGTGTATGTGTGTGTGTATGATTTTCTCAGTGAAGATCTGAGTTGACCAGATTCAATTTACTATCAGACTGTGAACAGAGGAAGACAACATGCATGAGCTGAAAGGCAAGTGAGTAAAAATCCACCGGAGGGCTGGAGAGATGGCTCAGCAGTTAAGGCACTCGCCTACAAAGCCTCAAAGTTCAGGTTCAATTCCCCAGTACCCATGTAAAGCTAGCTGCACAAAGTGGTGCATGGATCTGGAGTTCATTTGCAGTGGCTGGAGGTTCTGGCATGCCCATCCTCTCTCTCTCTCTCTCAACAAATAAATTAATTAATTTAATTTAATCGTTTTTATTTATTGATTTCAGAGAGAGAAAATGGACCCAGCGGGGCTTCCTGCCTCTGCAAGTGAACTCCAGATGTACCACCTAGTGCATCTGGCTTACGTGGGTACTGGGGAATCGAACCGTGGTCCTTTGGCTTTGCAGGCAAGCGCCTTAACTGCTAAGCCATCTCTCCAGCCCAATCAAATTAAATTTTAAAAAGACATGGAAAAGGATAGACTACTGGATACATGATTTTCAAAAAGACTCCAATGCAAGCCATGTTGGGTGGACGAGTGAAGGGCGGATCGATGGCTGATAGACAAAGTGGCCGCTGGACAGACTCCCATCCTACACCACCATTTGAGCAAAAGCAGCTGCTGTGGCCTGAATCCTCCCCCCCCTCCAAAGGGTGTGATGCACATGCCAGTGCTCTCAGGGACAGGGACAGGAAAGGCCATGGGGCATAGGTATGTTCTAGTAGGACCTGTACCAATGATGTACCAATGGCATCACCAGACAGTTTCCAAGCCTTGACATCGCGGTCCTGGCCAGCGCTGATAATCAGCTGGAAGTTGTCCACATACATTATGTCTGCCACGCTTTCCAAATGGCCTTTCCAGGTAATCAGGAGCTTGGGAGGAACCAGAGAAATGGTCTGGCCATCCACAACCTGTAGGGGACAATAGAGGAAAACTGCTTATACTAACACCATCACCCAGGCCCATCGAAGGTGATCAGAATCCAGTGGGAAAGCTCTAGAACATGGGCCAATGAGTAAGTTTGGGATGCTTCCACCTTAACTTGTTCAGTAACCACTGGAAGGTCCCAGCATTTCTGTGGCCCTTAAGGGCCTCTCTTAAAACCAAAAAGTTAGGTCAGGCATGGTGGCACACACCTTTAATCCCAGCACCTGAGATAGGAAGATTGCCATGAGTTCGAGGCCAGCCTGAGATGACAAAGTGAATTTCAGGTCAGCCTGGGGCTAGAGCAAGACCCTACTTGAAAAAATTTTTGTACCCATGTGTTGCAGTCAGCTCCACACTGCTGAGATGAACTTCCAAATCAGACACAGTTTATGGGAGGAATGGGATTTATTTCAGGCTTGCAGATCCAAGGCCCCCTTTCACAGAGCCACACAGAAAGAAACCAGCAGCAGCCACCACAAGCAAGAGGGGGAAAAAAAAACCCTGGCAGCCAAACAGCAGGGGAACCCAGGCAGAGAGCTCTAGCACTGTACATACCTTAGGCTAGAAATCAGATCCATCCCCAGTGACTCCTCCTCCAGCTAGGTGGTTGGAGGTAAACTTTTACTTATTTATTTTTATTTTATTGTTTTAGAGAAAGAGCAAAATGGGTGCACCAGGACCTTCAGCCTGCTGTGAACAAACTCCAGAGGCATGCGCCCCCTTGTGTGCATGTGTGACATTGCATGCCTGCATCACTGTGCATCTGGCTACGTGGGACCTGGAGATTTGAACATGAGTTCTTAAGCTTTACAGGCAAGTGCCTTAACCACTAAGCCATCACTCCAACCCTGGAGACAAGCTTTTTAATAAAACACCTGAGCCGGGTGTGGTGGTACACACCTTTAATCCCAGCACTTGGGAGAAAGAGATAGGAGGATCTCTGTGAGTTCGAGGCCACCCTGAGACTACAGAGTGAATTCCAGGTCAGCCTGGGCTAGAGTGAAACCCTACCTTGAAAAACCAATAATAATGATGATAATAAAATAATTAAAATACTTGAGTCTATTGGGAGGCATACATTCAAACTACCATACCATGTCTGTATTGTTTATAAAGTGCCTCTATACAGACAACCTCATTTGTTTTCTTTGAACTATTCTGGATCCCTTACATTTACATATTAATTTTAGGATCATGAAAAGCTCTGGAATCAATAAAAACTTGGTTGCAAGGAAAAACAGGTAGGTGAGTGATGGAGGGGGTTATCTCATGTCCTCTGGCTACTGCATGCCAACCCACAGGGTGCCACAGGAGAGCACACAGGGCCACATCAGCACATACATGCACATGCAAAAAAAAAAAGAGAGAGAGAGAGAGAATGTTGGACCTTTCTAAAATGCTTTTCATCTGCTTCCTGGGTTTATCATGTAGTTTTTATCCTTCATTTCGTTAATGTGATGTATCACTGTTATTAATTTGCATATATATATTGAGGCAATACCTCACTGTCAGCCAGGGTGATCTGGAGCTAACTCTATTCACTCTGTAGTCTCAGGCTGACCTCGAACTCACCATGATCCTCCTACCTCTGCTTCCCAAGTATTGAGATTAAAGGTGTGTGCCACCATGCCCGGCTCCCAACATTCTTTCATGATAAAAGTGCTCAAAATATTAGGAGTGGAAGAATGTCTCCCCACAACTGAAGCCAAGTGTGGTAAATTCTAAAGTAACTGCAGACTCAACCACCAAAAATTAAAAGCTTTTCCTCTAAACTGGGCGTGGTGGCACACGCCTTTAATCCCAGCACTTGGGGGGTGGGGGCAGAGGTAGGAGGATCACCGCAAATTCGAGGCCACCCTGAGACTACATAGTGAATTCCAGGTCAGCCTTGACAAGAGTGAGACCCTACCTCAAAAAAGAAAAAAAACTTTTCCTCTAAAATCAGGGATAAGACAAAAATGCCCATTCTCACCATTTCTTTCCAAGATAGTGTCAAAAATCCCAACCAGGGCTGGAGAGATGTCTTAGCAGTTAAAGGAAAAAGAGAGAGAGAGAGAGAGAAGAAAGGAGGAAGGGAGAACCTACAAAAACCCATAGTATCAAGCCAGGTGTGATGGCACATGCCTTTAATCCCAGCACTTGGGAGGCAGAGGTAGGAGGATCACCATGAGTTCAAGGCCACCCTGAGACTACATAGTGAATTCCAGGTCAGCCTGAGCTGCAGTGAAACCCTACCTCCAAAAAACAAACAAAAAAAAGGGGGGTTGCTGGGGAAATGGCTTAGCACTTAAGGCATTTGCCTGCAAAGCTTAAGGACCCTGGTTTAATTCCCCAGGACCCATGTAAGCCAGATGCACAAGGGGATACATGCATCTGGAATTCGTTTGCAGTGGCTAGAGGCCCTGGCATGCCCATTCTTTCTCTCTATTTGCCTCTTTCTCTCTCAAATAAATAAATTAATTAAATATTTTTTAAAAAATTTTAATGTTCACTTAAAGCCCTTCATGCATCACTTCCTCATGTTGAATGCCAAGAGAACAGTCTTCTCTGGTTGCCAGTCAGAACACTAAGGACTCTTGAGAGGGTTTTTGTTTGTGTTTTTCTTCTTTTTAGGTCAATTAAACTCATGCTACTTTTCTTTTAAATATTTTATTTTATTTGATTGGGAGGCAGACGGAGAGACAGAGAATGGGCATGCCAGGGTCTCCAGCCACTGCAAATGAATTCCAGGCACATGTGCTACCTTGTGCATCTGTCTTACATGGGTATTGGGAAATTGAACCTGGGTCCTTAGGTTTCACAAGCAAGTGTCTTAACCATGAAGTCATCTCTCCAGACCTCATGCTACTTTCTAATAAAGCCAAAAAATAAAAATAAATAGTTAGGTGATGGATATTTTAGTTAATTTTATTTAATCATCCTCCCTTCTAAACATATCACATCATCACATTGTATCTATGGTAATTTGAATATGATAATTTATTTATTTGATTTATTTGTGTATTTTTGGTTTTTCAAGGTAGGGTCTCACTCTAGCCCAGGCTGACCTGGAATTCACTATGTAGTCTCAGGGTGGCCTTGAACTCACGGCTATCCTCCTACCTGGGCCTCTCAAGTGCTGGGATTAAAGGCATGCGCCACCACGCCTGACTTTACACATGATAATTTAAATGTACAGACTCGGGTGTTTTGTTAAATTGAGCTTGTAACTTGAGTCTCCAGCTATTCAACTGGAGTAGGTGTCACTGGGGTTGGATCCTGGGGTCCGGCCCTAAGGTGTGTTTAGGGCAGATCTTTATTCCCGCCAAAAGGTATGTGGAGAGCTGGTGGCTTGTGCTTGCTGCTTTTGGTGTTTGGCTGGCTTCTCTCTGCTTGGATCTGTGAAAGGGGGGCCAGCTCCTTCCACCATTGATGCAACGTGCCTGGATCTGTACGCCTGAAATAAACCCATTCCTCACATAAACCGTGTCTGGTTGGATGTTCATCACAGCAGCGAGAAGCTGACTGGAACTGTATCCGATAAGATTATATGACTATGGTTTCTCAAATAAAATAATATCAACAGGAAATTTAATTTAGGAGAAAAAGAATATCTGAGCCGGGTGTGGTGGCCCACACCTCCTTCAATCCCAGCACTTGGGGAGGCAGAGGTAGGAGGATTTCCAAGAGTTCGAGGCCAGCCTGAGAATACAGAGTTCCAAGTTAGCCTGGGCTAGAGTGAGATCCTACCTCGAAAAGGGGAAAAAAATTTTTTTTAAAATCTGATGATGTTCTAGGTACATAGAATAAAATCCTAATTTGTTTAAAATACGTCATCATTAAACTAAGAGCACAGGCTCATGGGCACAGATCCCCTGGTCACACTTGGCTTAGTCACAGACCCAACCCCAGCAGCAGAGGGCTTCTTCTCACCTGCCTCATCTGGAAAGGAGCATGGCCTCCCAGAGTGTGTGGAGACAGGGAGAGCACACAGCACACTTACTACCGCCTCTGAAACACAGCAAGCACTCCGTGAATGTCACTGGTAGTGTTGACAATGCCAATCCCTCACATGCTGATCCCATGGGGACCAGTTCCCAGCAGACACGAATACAGTGAAATTCTCTTCATATTCAAATCGGTCTGGTCCTAATACACTTGTGCAGAGACTCAAAAGGCACCTAAGGAGGCAGGTACGGTGGCACAGTGTGGTGGTTTGATTCAGGTGTCCCCCATAAACTTAGGTGTTCTGAATGCTAGTCTCCCTGGCTGATGGCAATTTGGAATTAATGTCTCCTGGAGGCGGTGTATTGTTGGGGGCAGGCTTATGGGTGTTATAGCCAGTTTCCCCATGCCAGTGTTTGGCACACTCTCCTGTTGCTGTTGTGCACCTCATGTGAGCCAGGGGGTGATGTCCACCCTCTGCTCATGCCATCATTTTGCCCTGTCATCATAGAGCTTCCCCTCAAGTCAATAAGCCAAAATTAGCCCCCCCCCCCTTTTTTTCCAACTTGCTGCTCTTGGTTGGGTGATTTCTACCAGCAATAAAAAACCTGACTGCAACAGTAATGTTGGTACCGAGGAGTGGTGTCATTTGCTGCTAGACACCTGACTCTGTGGCTTTGGCCTTTTGGAGCTAATTTTCAAGAGGAATGGAAGGATTTGAAACCTTGGCCTAAGAGACACCCTGCAGTGCTATAAGTATACAGCTTGATGGACTATTCTGGTCAGAGTTAAAAGACCTGAACGCAATAAGAACTGTGGACTGTGAGGTTTGGCTTATGAGGGTGAGAAAGAGCTTTGCCTGGACTGGGCTATAAGCAGTTTGTGTGAGAGGCTTGCTGTTATACCTTTGTCCTGAGATTTTGTGCAGGGTGGCTTTATGTAGAAACAGACTGGTATGAGCAGAGGGATATGGCACAGAAAAAAATGAAATCTTTGGGTGAACTGCTGCCTGTTCAGCTGCAATTGAGAGATTACAACCTTCGAGACTAGGTCATCTGACCTGCATTGGGGCAACATGAAGAATGTAGACTCTTTTGAAGGGGACTGAGTGCTCAAGGAGTGTCCTGTTTGTCAAAGTCTGCTTTATTCCCCTCTGGATTAACAATTGACACCCTACCTGGAGTGGAGTATAAGAAATGCAAGAAAGAAGCTGGGCATGGTGGCGCACGCCTTTAATCCAGCACTAGGGAGGCAGAGGTAAGAGGATCGCAGAAAGTTCGAGGTCACCCTGAGACTACATAGTGAATTCCAGGTCAGCCTGGGCTAGAGTGAGACCCTACCTCGAAAAACCAAAAAAAAAAAAAAAAAAAGAGGGAATTAACTTCCCATGTTTGCATTTGTATAAAATACTAGAATAATCGAAAATAATAATAAAAGGGGCTACAGGGAAAAAGTTTTGCAGGGGACAAGAGTGGGACTCACACTCTTTGCTATAAGCCTATCTATACTGCCCGAGTGCTTTTTCACTTTCACTGAGGTATAATACAAACACAGAAAGTTACATATACAGAGGGGCTAGAGAGATTTCTCGGTGGTTATAGGTACTTGCTTGCAGCAAAGCCTGTCAGCCTGGGTTCAATTATCCAGTGCCCACAGAAAGTCAGATGCACAAAGTAGAACATGCATCTGGAGTTCTCTAGCAGTGGTTAGAGGTCCTGGCATCATGCCCATTTTCTCTCTCTCTCTCTCATAAATAAAAATATTTTTAAAAGGAAGTTGTATAGCCGGGCGTGGTGGCACACGCCTTTAATCCCAGCACTCGGGAGGCAGAGGTAGGAGGATCGCCGTGAGTTCGAGGCCACCCTGAGACTCCATAGTGAATTCCAGGTCAGCCTGGGCTAGAGTGAGACCCTACCTCGAAAAACCAAAAAAAAAAAAAAAGGAAGTTGTATATATGAATAATGTATTTAAGTAGAAATAGACAAATGAAATACAAGTATGTGATGAGGCCAGCTAATGAAACAGAGTTCAGTCATCCCAAAAGACCCCTCAACAACAACAACAAAAAAAGACCCCTCAACATTTCTTCCAGCCACTCTACTCCTCCCACCAAAACAGTCACTTCTAATAAGACAGATTCATCTTATCTGTTGTTTTTGGGGAGGTTGCATAAATGGAACTATAGAGCATGCAACATGCATGCTTTTTTTAAAAAAAAGAGAGATTGGATAGGTGCACCAGGGCCTCTCACACTGCAAACATATTCCAGATGCATGCTCCACCTTGTGCAACTGGGGAATCGAACCTGGGTCCTTAGTCTTCACAGGCAAGTGCCTTAACCTCTAAGCCATCTCTCCAACCCCCTTTATTTTACTTTATTTTATTTTTGTTGTCGTTGGTTTTCAAGGTAAGGTCTTGCTCTAGCCCAGGTGGGCCTGGAATTCACTATGTAGTCTCAGACTAGCTTCAAGTTCACAGTGATCCTCCTACCTCTGCCTTCTGAGTGCTGGGATTAAAGGTGTGCACCACCATGCCCAGACATACATGTTTTTTTTGTTTTTTGTTTTTGTTTTTTTGTTTTTCAAGGTAAGGTCTCACTCTAGCTCAGGCTGACCTGGAATTCACTATGTAGTCTCAGGGTGGCCTCGAACTTTCTGTGATCCTCCTACCTCTGCCTCCCGAGTGCTAGGATTAAAGGCGTGTGCCACCGTGCCCGGCACATGATTTTTTTTTTAAGGTTTTCAGTAAACATTTACAGTTTTCATGATTAGCAAGTCATATTTACTGTTTAAAACTTTATATTTCTTTTATATATTTTAGTTATTTATTTGAGAGAATGTGAGAGAGAGAAAGAGGCAGATAGAGTGACCGGCCATGCCAGGGCCTTCAGCCACCGCAAATGAACTCCAGACTCATGTACCACATGTATAATCTGGCTTTACATGGGTACTGGGGAATCGAACTCAGGTCCTTAGGCTTTGAAGGCAAGTGCCTTAATCACTGAGCAATCTTTCCAGGCCAACATGTATGCTTTTGATCTGACTTCTTAGTTGTTTGAATAATTACTCGTGTTGCAGGGAATAGATGCGGATCAGTTGTTCTCAATACGGGGTGCTGTATGAGCACCCCACTGAGTTCATTCTCCATGCTGATGAGTATTGGGTGCTTCCAATTAAGAGTCATCATATATCTTGGAGGCCTTTGCATATTACTATGTTATGTTTTACAGGTTTACAGTGAGCCATAAGCTATCCTACTAATTAAAAATATTTTATTTTTATTGGAACATGCCTACTCATGTCTTACTGGTCAATGTGGAGCTATTACAATGGAATTGCTCGTTCGTGGCACATGTATACACTCAGATTTATAGCCTCTGTAAAATCACCCTGGGAAGTGATTACAGCAACATCTGTTCTTACCAGCAGGGGGAGTTCCCTGGCAACATTTGCTAATGTCTTTTTGGTTTCAGCCATTCTGGTGTATGTAATGGTATCACTTTCTGGCTTCCCTTTGCTTTATCCTGATCTAAAGAAAAGGAGCTTCAGGGCTGGAGGGATAGCTTAGTGGTTAAGGCATTTGCCTCCAAAGCCAAAGGATCCTGGTTCAATTCCTCAGGACCCGCGTTAGCCAGATGCACAAGGGGGAGCATGCATCTGGAGTTCCTTAGCAGGGGCTGGAGGCCCTGGTACACCCAATCTCTCACTCTATCTCTCCCTCTTTCTCTGTCCAATAAATAAATAAAGATAAAATCTTCTTTTAAACTAAAAAATAGAAAAGGAGCTTCATTTCATGGGCATGGTGGCACACTGCTTTAATCCCAGCACTCAGAGCTTCATTTCATTCATCAGGTAGACATCAAGAGATTTAGAACTATGTAAGCATATGAATTTTTCAAGAAAGGACATACAGGGGCTGGAGAGGTGGCTTAGCAGTAAAGCGCTTGCCTGTAAAGCCTAAGGACCCCGGTTCGAGGCTCAATTCCCCAGGACCCACGTAAGCCAGATGCACAAGGTGGTGCATGCATCTGGAGTTTGTTTGCAGTGGCTGGAGGCCCTGGCGTACCCATTCTCTCTCTCTCTCTCTCTCTCTCTCTCTCCCTCTTTCTCTCTCTGTCTATTGCTCTCAAATAAATAAAAATAAAAAAAATAAATAAAAAGAAAGCGCAGTCGGACATGGTGGCACATGCCTTTAATCCCAGCACTTGGGAGGCAGAGGTAGGAGGATCGCCGTGAATTCAAGGCCACCCTGAGACTACACAGAGAATTCCAGGTCAGCCTGGGCTAGAGCGAGACCGTACCTCGAAAGAAAAAAAAAAAAAAAGAAAGCGCATACATACTTCAGTCATCAAATTTCCAAACTTTGCGACTCCAGAGTCCTTACTGCAAAGATAAACATACATGGAGGGAGGTATGTGGGCACGCATGTGCACATGTGTGTATGTATATACTAGGTGCATTTGGAACATGTATACTTATGTCCTAGTGGTCAGCGATGACCGTTTTGTGTATATGTGTGTGTACTATGTGGTGTGTATGGCATATGTATGGTACACCTCCTCTATCACTCGTCCTCATGTGACCTTGAAACAAATACTTCCACTGAACCTGGAGCTGCCACTGTGGACCAGAGAGCCTGACCAGTGACCCCAGTGATTCTTCAGTCTCCATTCCCCACAGGACGGGGGTTACACGTGTGTGCGGCTCCACACAGCTATTTATGTAAGTGCCAGGGAACTGAACTTAGGGCAAATCACGCACTCTCAGACTGCCGTGCTTGTGCGCTAGCACTTACCACTAAGCCACCTCCCACTTCCCCAACCCCTGAGGGTGACTACTGACTCACAGATTTTTTTTTTCTTCCCACATTAAACCAGATAACACGGAGGAAGTATGAGAGACTCATAATTTCAGTAGGGAACCATGATCCTGGCCCCTTAGTGGGTCTCAAAGGGACATTTCTATCCAGGCATGGTGGCGCAAACCTTTAGTCCTAGCGCTAGGGAGGTGGACGTAGGAGGATCACTGTGCATTCAAGGTCAGCCTGAGACTGCATAATGAATTCCAGGTCAGCCTGCACTAGAGTGAAACCCTACCTCAAAAAAAAAGGGAGGGGGCTGGAGAGATGGTTTAGCAGTTAAGGCGCTTGCCCGTGAAGCCTAAGGGACCCATGTTCAATCCTCCAGATACCACATAAGCCAGACTCACGAAGGTGAGGCAAGTGCAAAGTCGCACATGCCCACTAGATGGTGCAAATGTCTGGAGTTCGAGTGCAGTGGCTGAGGCCCTGGCACACCAATTCTCTGTGTGTGTATCTTTCTGTCTGTCTCTCTCTCTCTAAAATAATTAAAAAATTAGCCGGGCATAGTGGCCCAGGCCTTTAATCCCAGCACTTGGGAGGCAGAGGTAGGAGGATTGCTGTGATTTCAAGGCCACCGTGAGACTACAGAGTGAATTCCAGGTCAGCCTGGGCTAGAGTGAGACCTTACCTTGAAAAACCAAAAATTAATAATAATAATAATAATAAATTTTTAAATTAATTAATTTAAAAATGAAAAATAATAATTAATTAAATTAACTAAATAAACCAAAAAATAAAAGCCCATTGCTCAGCATCCCTCCTACAAGCTTCCTACCTCCTTGTCCTGGGGAAGGTAGTAGGGGATGTTGATCTGGAGATGTTGAGGAATTAAGAGCTGAAACTTGTTCACCGTCTCAGGGGAGATTTTCATCCCGCTGACTTGCAGTGGTCGCTGGCCAACAAATGCACAGTAATCCTTGATATCCCAGATCTAGGCACAAAGTGTGAGTAAGTGGTCTAGCACCCCTTGAACCCAGTCCAAAATTCATTCTGGGGACTTCACAGACTATGCCTGTTCACTTCATGAGAGGTTCTAACTTATACCTCTTAGAGAAATAGTCTCTCAGGACCAGAAGGGGGCTTAGGGTCTTTTAAGATAGATCCTTTAGACAGCAAACACAGGGGGTGTGACTGTCATAAAAGGACAAGATACTCTTTTTTGGGGGGGGGGTCCAAGGTAGAGTCTCATTCTAACCCAGGCTGACCTGGAATTCACTCTGTAGTCTCAGGGTGGCCTCAAACTCATGGTGATCCTCCTACCTCTGCCTCGCTAGTGCTGGGATTAAAGGTGTGTACCACCATGTTCAACAAGGAACTCTCGTCTTATGTCTTACCATAAAGCACAAAAGCACCCGTGAGATGGTTGATCACAGGTAAGACAGGACGCCAGGGGATGAGGACCTGAGGGACAGGATAATGGAGCAGAATACTCCCCTGGGGAGACTTCTTGGAAGGTCTTTGAAAATCCCCTGGCTCATTTTATGGATGTGCTAGAGCCAGAGACTCCTAACTAACCCATCCTGTTCCCCCTACACACACACACACACACACTATTTTACCCTGAACCCAGCACCCAGAGGGAGTAGGAGGTAAGTTAGGGCCACACACATATAGCACAGAGGTGGTCAGAAGCCTGGCTGGCACCATCCCCAATCTGAGTGCCAGGTCTTCCTCACCTTGATGGTTCCGTTACAGTCCCCTGTGATGAGGATCCAGTCATTTTCGTCAGTGGCCATGGCACCCACGACAACATTCCCGGTGTCATCAGGGTCCACAGGGAACTTCCCCAGCAGGCCTCCATTGCCGTGGATGGACCAGGCATAGATGTAACCATCGATGCAGCTGCTCAGCATGGCGGCAGTGTGGGGCAAGCGAGGCCTGGTCTGCAGGAAGATTATCTGTGCAACAGAGGTAGCAGGCCCGACTCAGGGGAGCTGCAAGCCGCGGCTTACTCTAGCCACTGCCACACACTGCTGAGAGACCCTGACAAGTCACCACGCCCACCTGGTCTCCCCATTTCCCAAGATGCCCCTTCCCACCTAGCAGGTCAGGAGGAGTGTCACACTAGACCATGGACTCTCTGAGAGCAGGGAATGCTGTCTGTACTGTAACTACAGCTTTGTCCTCAGTAACTACAAAGGCATCAGGCACCATAGTGCGTGACTAGAAAGGTTTATTAAAAGATCTAGGGCCGGGCGTGGTGGTGCACACCTTTAATCCCAGCATTTGAGAGGCAGAGGTAGGAGGACCGCTGTGAGTTCAAGGCCACCCTTAGACTACATAGTGGATTCCAGGTCTGCCTGGGCTAGAGCGAGACCCTACCTCAAAAAAATAAAAAAGATCTGGGGCTGGCGAGATTGTGCAGTAGTTAAGGCAATTGCCTTCAAAGCCTAAGGACCCAGGTTCAACTCCCCAGTACCTGTGTTACAGTGGCTAGAGGCCCTGGAGCACTCATTCTCTCGCTTGCTCTCTCATAAGTAAATAAATAATAAGCAAACAAAATAAAAAAAACATAAGATGTTTTTAAAATATATTTTATTATCTATTTGAGAGAGAGAGAGAGAAGTTGAGAGGGAGAGAGAATGGGCGCCCAGGGCTGTAAATGAACTCCAGATGCATATGCCACTTTGTGCATCTGGCTTACATGGGACCTGGGAAATCGAACCGAGGTCCTTTGGCTCTGCAGGCAAACGCCTAAACCGCTAAGCCCTCTCTCCAGCCCCATAAAATGTTTTTTTAGAAAGGAAAGGAAGGAAGAGACAGAGAGAGAGAGAATTGGTGGTGTGTCAGGGTCTGAAATTCATGCTTCTCTTGCCTCTGCCCCCCAGGGCCTGTGATGACAGGCCCCCTTCACCAAGCCTGACTCCAGCTTTCACCACTTCTGTTCAACAAAGTGCAGGAGTTCTAGCCAGAGCAATTCGGTGAGAAAAAGGGACAAAAGGCATCCACGCTGGGAAGGTAGGAGGAAAATTATCTCTGTTCGCAGACGACGCACTCTTGATATGTAGAAAACCAGAAAAATGGACTAAAAATAGAGGAAATAAGTGAATACAGAAAAGTAGCAGGATACTAAATCAGTACACAAAACATTATTGGTAGTTTGAATATATGGCCCCACAGACTAAGGTGTTTTGGTTAAGAATTGAGTTTGTGCTGGGAGTGCTGGCGCACGCCTTTAATCACAGCACTCGGGAGGCAGAGGTAGGAAGACGTGAGTTCGAGGCCACCCTGAGAATACAGAGTTAATTCCAGGTCAGCCAGAACTAGAGTGAGACCCTACTTTGAAAATCCAAAAAAAAAAAAAAGAATTGGGTTTGTAACTTGAGTTTCCAGAAGGCCAGATGGAAGAGACGTCAGTAAGGGCAGATCTTAGAGTCTAGCCCTGAGGTGTGTTTGGGGGGGCGGATCTTGAGTCCAGCCCTACTAGGTATGTTCAGGGCAGTTTAAGCTCTGGCAGGTTTGTGATGCCAGCTGCTAATGGTGTCTCCGCCTGGATCTATGGAAGGGAGCCGGCTTCTTCCACCATTGATGGTGTTCCCCTGGACTCTGTGAGCCTAAATAAACCCTTTCCTCCCATGAGCTGTGTCTGGTTGGATGTTTGTCCTACCAACATGGAGTTGCATTTCTATATACTAGCAATGAAGACTCTGAAAAGGAGATGACAAAAACAATTTTATTTACAATGACATCAGTAGAACAAAACAAAGAAATTGGCTTCATTGACGAGGTGAAAGATTTATATAATGAAAAATACAAGCCGGGCGTGGTGGCGCACGCCTTTAATCCCGGCACTTGGGAGGCAGAGGTACGAGGATCACCAAGAGTTCGAGGCCACCCTGAGAGTACATAATGGGCTAGAGTGAGACCCTACCTTGAAAAGCCAAAAAAAATAAAAAAAATACAAGCATTGCTCAAAAACGACAACTAAATGAGCCAGGAGGCTGAGGTAGGAGGAGCACTGTGAGTTTGAGGCCAGCCTGGGCTACAGAGTGAGTTCCAGGTCAGCCTGGGCTAGAGTGAGACCCTACCTCAAAAGAAGAAGAAGAAAAAGAAGAAGATTGACAAATAAATGGAAACATGTCTTGTGTTCACAGAGTTAGTCCTATGTTCCTTAATCCTGTTAAAATGTCAATATTACCCAAATCTACAGATTCTTAAAAAACCTAATGATGCTTTTTAAAATATTTTATCTATTTATTTATTTATTTGAGAGAGAGAGAGGCAGATAGAAAGAAACACAGAATGGACACGCCAGGGCCTCCAGCCACTGCAAACAAACTCCAGAAACATGTGCTTCCTTGTGCATCTGGCTTATGTGGGTCCTGGGGAATCGAACTGAGGTCCTTGGGCTTCACAGGCAAATGCCTTAACCACTAAGCCATTTCCCCAGCCCCCCAATGATTTTTTTTGCAGAAATACAAAAACCCATCCTATAATTCATATGGAGTGTGAAGGGTCCCTGAGTAGCCCAGACACTTTTGAAAAAGAAGAACAAAGCTGGAGGTCAAAACCATGTGGAAATGGGGGCTGGAGAAATATCTTAGCGGTTAAGTGCTTGCCTGTGAAGCATAAGGACCCCGGTTCAAGGCTCGGCTCACCAGGACCCACGTAGGACAGATGCACAAGGTGGCTCATGTGTCTGGAGTTCATTTGCAGTGGCTGAAGGCCCTGGCACACCCATTCTCTCTTCCTCTCTGTCTGACTGACACAAAGATCTATGGGTGAATAGGATGAATATACAAATCCCAGAAATGAGCCTTCACATAGATAATCAGTGGAATTTGGTAAGTCCTGAGACCATTCTGTGAGGAAAGGACTGTAATTTCAACAAATTGTTCTGGGGGGAGAAAAATGGATACCCACATGCAGAAGAATCAAGTTGGAGCCTTATCTAACTAATACCACATACAAAAACTAGAACAAGGACCAGGGAAATGGCTGAGCAGTTAAAGGAGCCATTGCACCCATGTTAAAACTGGATGCAAAATGGCACATTTAAGCCAGGCCTGGGTTCTGTCCCATACCATGCGCGCGCACACGCACACACGCACGCACGCGCACACACGCACACACACACACACACACACATAAGATATAGCTATAATGCTACAATGGTGGTCCACCAAAAGTCCAAAAGGCTGAAGCCAATGTGTTAGCAATGCAGCACAGCCATTGAGAGTGGGATAAGGTGGGGTGAATGAGACATAAGGTATCTTTAGTTTTTCTTTACTCATGCTTCTTTTCTTATTATTAACTAGCATAATTATTTTTTGCCTTTATTTATTGACTATTTTTTAATTTATTTATTTGCAAGAGAGAGCGTGTGTACGTATGGGCACACCAGGGTCTCCTGCCGCTGCAAATGAACTCCAGACACATGGGCTACTCTTGTGTAATCTGGCTTTATGTGGGTACTGGGGAGCTGAACCTGGGCTGGCAGGCTTTGCAAGGAAGTAGGCGCCTTTAACTCCTGAGCCACCTCCTCAGCCTGGCAATCTTTATACATGCATATAATATATTTTGATCATAATCCTTTCCTGTTACCTTCTCTTTTCCCCTGTATAATTCACCCACCGAATCCCTTCTTTCCAACCTATCCCTCTTCTATTTGGATGTGTGTGTGTATATGAGACCCACTGAGTTTAATCAGGATGACTTGCATGACCATGGGTAAAAGCTATTTATCAGAGCATATGCAACTAACCACTGGCTACAACCCTTAGCATAATTATTTATTGTTGTGGTTGTTTTGAGGTAGGGTCTCACTCTAGCCCAGGCTGACCTAGAACTCACTCTGTAGGCCCAGGCTGCCCTCAAACGCATGTGATCTTCCTACCTCAATCTCCCAAGTGCTGGGGTTAAAGGAATATGCCAACACACATGGCTAGCATAATTACTTTTTAAAGTTGTTCTTTTTTGTTTGTTTGTTTTTCAGTTTTTCTAGGTAGAGTCTCACTCTGGCCCAGGCTAACCTGGAATTCACCATGTACTCTCAAGGTGGCCTCGAACTCACTGCGATCCTCCTACCTCTGCCTCCCGAGTGCTGGGATTAAAGGCATGCGCCACCATGCCTGGCTAAAGTTGTTCTTTTTTTTTTTTTTTTTCTTAAAAGTGAACATTGAGAACCTACAGGTGGGAATAACCATTCTTGGCTCTCCGCCCCAGAATAACAGGCCAGCTCTGAGGGGAACCTCCTGCCCCTTGCTCTTAAATGTCCCCATCCCTGGAGCCAGGTGAGGGGTCCGGGTCAGAGAGGAAACAAATACGGAAGGAAGAGATGGAAACAGATGAGCCAACCCCACTTTCACCCCCTGCAAAATACCATCTCGGACACAGGGCCTTCTAACAGTGGATCAGGAAATGCCGTTTCCCTACGCAACCCCTAGCTAGGCAGGGACTCTGCTCACCTGCCTAGACAACCCCGCCTCATCACCATAACCACCTCTGCCCCCTTCCCCGAGAAATGCCAGGCACATCTGCCCTGACTGCAGAATCCTCACTCCCGGGTCCTCGGCTCGCACCACCCAGCACAGCCTGACTGCCCCTCCCCAGCCCAACACAGCTCACCTTCTCCACTGATACATTGGACTGCAGTAACATCTTCCTCCAGAATTCCCCTTTTCTCATTTCAGCCCCTTTGTTAAATCTTCGTTCATTTATGGCCTTGCTTGACATTCTAGAACTTTCGATGCTGGGAGGAATCTGAAAAATAAAAACGGGACTCCCAGGTCACCACTTGTCTTTTTTCCCAGGAGGAAACAGAAATGAGAAGCGGTGAGAAAATAGCAGCTACTGGTACGCCCCCACCCCCACCCCAAGAGACCCCCCCCTTATAAAAAGGCCAGTGGCTGGGCCTTGGGAATCTCTATTTTAAGTAACCGGCAACTTTGCTCTCTAGGGCAGAGACTGGAGTTGCCCTCAGGAAAGAACCTCCCTCTGTCCTGGAAGAGATCACTTGGTTGGAAGTGAGGCTAAACCAGGCATGGTGGCTGTCACCTTCAATCCCAGCATTCAGGAGGCTGAGGGGTAGGAGGATCACCAGGAATTTGAGGCCAGCATGGGCTACAGAGTGAATTGCAAGTCAGCTAGAATGAGATCCTGCTTCAAAAACAAAACAAACAGGGGCCGGTGAGATGGCTCAGTGGTTAAAGGTGCTTGCTTGCAAAGCCTGACAGCCTGGAGTTCAATTCCCCAGCCACCCACATAAAGCTGTATGGGCATTCCTTTCTAGGAGTAAGAAATCCTGGAGCACAGGTATGCCCTCCCTGCTCACACACAAAATAATAATTTTTCAAAAACCCGAAACAGGCCGGGCGTAGTGGTGCACACCTTTAAACCCAGCACTTGGGAGGCAGAGGTAGGAGGATCGCCATGAGTTCAAGGCCACCCTGAGACTATATAGTTAATTCCAGGTCAGCCTGGACCAGAGCGAGACCCTACCTTAAAAAAAAAATAAATAAATAAATAAAAAACCAGCAGAGGATTGCTCTCAAAGATGTGAGTATGGCCTAACCTGATCCTTAAGAGACTACCTGAAAATCTTACAGTACAGCCACTCCCAGCAGATCCTACTGGAGCGAAGTGCAAACTGCCCCATGCCTGGACTCTCAAAAAATGGTATTTCTCATTTGAGCTGCAGCCCTCAGGAAAGGATTCAGACCAGCTTGCAGAAACAATTTGACCGGTTCCTCCGGTACCACACACGAGGCTCCTGGACTCAGTGTTACAATACTGTCCTCACTGCTAGAAGTCCAAGGCCAGTCTCACTCCTCCAGCGCTTTCTCCCTACCGGACTCCCTGCAAACCAGAAGGGTCGGGATTTAGAAGGGTAAGCATTCGGCTTCGCTGGAGCGCCCCCTGCAGGTCACTCCCCGAGCAACGATCAGGCTGCTGGAGCTTGGCTTTCAGAATTCTGTCCCCTCAGCTCCTGCGACTGGTGTTGATACTCCAGCGCAAGCTTACGGCAGCACGGCGGGGTTGGACAGAGTGGGACCGAAAGGAGTTATCCTGCTCGCTCGGAACAAGCGAACTGATGGGATATATATCTGTGTGTGTGTGTGTGTGTGTGTGTGTGTGTAAGCACGGGAGGGCTACGCTGCCTCCCACCTTGTAGGGTCCATCCTTGGCGACTGACTCCTTGTGCTTCGGGTGTCTCATCACTGGAGGTGCTGACATCAGACGCCGCCTCATGTTGGTATTGGATGTATCCGTGGAGTTGAAGTCGGGGCTCTTCTTGGGGGCCTTCTGTGCCCACTTCTCTTCCTCGCAGTCTTTGCCAAGCCCCGTGTCCTTGGTCATGCACCTCTCAGCTTCTTGCACCTGTCCAGGGAGACAGCGGCCACTAAGGCACAGACAAGAGGGAAGCTCAGGGTCTCCCCAGCCCACGGCACACCCGGGGGGATTGCTTCCCAGGAAATTCCCACCATGAAAGGCTTCAGATCAAAGCTTATGACCCATCCCTACCACTAATGCCCTAGGCAAGACACGGCTTCCGTGAGGAACTCAGTCTCCCAGTCTGGAAAACGGATAGTTGTTTCCAATATTTTCGTAGTTATTCTAAGCCTTAGAGAACTCCAAAGTATAAAAAAAGAAAAGAAAAAAAAAAAAGCCAGGTGTGGTGGCGCACGCCTTTAAGCACTTGGGAGGTAGAGGTAGGAAGATCACCGTGAGTTCAAGGTCACCCTGAGAAGACATAGTTAATTCCAGGTCAGCCTGAGCCAGAGACCCTACCTCGAAAAACAAAAAACAAATATATATTAGAGCTGGGTTGGGCGTGCTGGTGCATACCTTTAATCCCAGCACTTGGGATGCAGAGGTAGGAGGATCGCTGTGAGTTTGAGGCCAGCCTGGAACTACAAAATGAGTTCCAGGTCATCCTGGGCTAAAATGAGACCCTACCTTGAAAACAAACAAACAAACAAACAAAAAGACCTGGAGCTATGTCTCAAAAATAAAACAAGGGCTGGAGAGATGCCTTAGAAGTTAAGACACTCACCTGTGAAGCCCAAGGACTCAAGTTCAATTCCCTAGTACCCACATAAGCCAGATGCACATGGTGGCGCATTCGTCTGGAGTTCATTTGCAGTGGCTAGAGGTCCTGGCATACCCATTCTCTCTCTCTCTCTCTGTCTCTCTCTCTAGCTCTATCTCTATTTGCCTCTTTCTCTCTGTCAAATAAATAGATAACTTTTTATTAAAAAAAAAATAGCCAGGCATGGTGGCACAGGCTTTAATCCCAGCACTCGGGAGGCTGAGGTACGAAGATTGTTGTAAGTCTGTGGCCACCCTGAGACTACATAGTGAATTCCAGATAGGGTGAGCAAGACCCTACCTTGAAAAGCCAAACACAACAGTGTTGGAGAGATGGCTTAGTGGTTAAGGCGCTTGCCTGCAAAGCCTAAGGATCCAGGTTCAGTTTCCCAGGACCCACTTAAGCCAGATGCACAAGGTGGCTTATAAGTCTGGAATTTGTTTACAGTGGCGTGGCAAGACCCTGGTGCATCCCTTCTCTCTTTCCCTCCTTTCTCTCTTTTTTAAATAAGTTAATTAATTAATTAATTTAGAAAAAGCATCTGAAGTGGTTTAGGGGACACTCCACCCACTAGAGTCCCTCGGCCCTCCAGGATTTTCCAAGCATCTCTTCCCAAATGCATTTGCAAAGCCAATAGATGGGGTGAGTGCCGGGTGCGTTCCCGCCCTCGTCTGCTGCGGTAATTCAGAGAAGGGGCACGTTCCCTAAGTCCCAACCAGGAGCCCAGTGAGCCCCCAGCAGTGGGCAAGATGAGGGTGCGATACAGTCAACTTGACAGACCGGAGAAGTTACTAGAAAATGAGGAGAGCACTTTTTTTTTTTTAAAATAAATCTGTGAGGGTGATCCCAAAGAGAATTAAGCAACAGGGAAAACAACCGCCCTGAGTGTAACCAACACCATGCTATAGACTGGGACCCAGCTGGGACAAAGAGAGGAAGGAGGAAGCCCTTGAGCACAGGTGCCCCCCACTTCCTGACTGCCGTGGTGTGACTGCTTCACCGGGCCCTCCCCGCCAGGATGGACTGAAAGAAAAGGCCAGCAAAAGCTGGGCGGACGTGGTGGCGCACGCCTTTAATCCCAGCACTCGGGGAGGCAGAGGTAGGATCGCCATGAGTTTGACGCTACCCTAA
The DNA here is from genome assembly GCA_036346955.1 of Dipus sagitta. Lineage (NCBI taxonomy): Eukaryota > Metazoa > Chordata > Mammalia > Rodentia > Dipodidae > Dipus > Dipus sagitta. The sequence continues at coordinate 29,702,122 of CM070779.1, forward strand.
GACTGCATAGTGAATTCCAGGTCAGCCTGGACTAGAGTGAGACCCTACTTCAAAAAGACCAAAAAGAAGAAAGAAAGAACCAAAGAAAAGAGCGAGTCAGAGTAAACCTTTCCTCCTTTCACATTGCTTCTAACAATGAAAAGTTAGCAGTGGGTGATCTTCAAGGGAGATCGTCTGTTTCCAAGGACAGGATAGGGCCACCAGGCTTTAGTGGTTTTCCTAAGGCTCTGCAGCCTTAGGAAGGCACTTAACCTCTTTGTGTGTCCGTTTCCTCATCTGTCGGGTGAAGATGTTCATAGAGACTGCCATCTACCCTCCTAGCTACCGACCCCTCTAGGATAAAAGTCTCCACCGTCGCCTAAGCTTCCAGAGTGTTCTCTGGCCCCTCCCTGATTCTGACAGCGGGGAGAGGGGAGTGCAGCTGGACTGAAAGGCACCCCGGAAATCAGCAGGCTGTGACCCTCACCTTCCTCGGCTGCAAAGGCAAGGCACTCGTGGAGGCATTGAAACTCAAGATGGGCTTCATCATGCTGACGTTCCAGAAGAGGATGTCGCCGTCGTAGGAGGAGGTGGCGAGGAACTGGTTCTGGTACTTGGCCATGCTCAGGATGTCCTCGGTGTGGTAGGTCTGCCAGTGGTGGCACAAGAGCAGCGGCTTGGTCTTGTGGAACCTGTGCGCATGGCCAGAGGCGGGAGGGCCCACAGCTCAGCCTTGAATGTTCTTCTGGGGACACCACAGCCTTTAGGATTCAGCCTGAGTGGTACTAGAACTTGTTCAAAGCCGTGCCCTCTGAACTCATTTCCTAAACACCTACTGTGTGTCTAACATAAAGGCTCTGTGCTTGGAGCTTACAAATAATGAATTCTTTTTTTTTTTTCATATTTATTTATTTATTTGAGAGAGACAGAGAGAAAGAGGCAGAGAGTGAATGAGTACGGACATGCCAGAGCCTTCTAGCACTGTAAACAAACTCCAGATGCACGTGCCACTTGGTGCACCTGGCTTTACGGGGGCACCGGGGACTCGAACCCAGGCCATCAGGCTTTGCAAGCAAGCGCCTTTAAGCGCTGAGCCGTCTCTCCAGCCCACCGTCTATATTTCCACCGACAACTTGGTCAGAACTACTTCGGCAAACTTTAAAAAGATTGGGAGTGGAAGTGTAATTGCGGTGGTAGCGCGCAGGCCTAGCGTGCGTGGCCACGGCCCTGGGTCCTAATCCTACTACTGAAAGAAGTGTAGCTTTCTCTACAGCTCTCCTGTTTTCTGTTGGTGTTTTGAGGGGTTTTGTTTTGTTTTTTTTTGGTGTTTCAAGGTAGGGTTTTACTCTAACCTAGGCTGACCTGGAATTCACTCTGTAGTCTCAGGGTGGCTTCAAACTCACAGTGATCCTCCCACCTCTGCCTTCTGAGTGCTGGGATTAAAGGCGTGCACCACCACACCCGGCTATCTCCTGTTTGCAGTGTCCTCATCTGAACCACCCTTGGTGCCCCAGGTATGGCAACATAGGTTTTCCCTGGCCCACACTTCAGACTCTCCCAGCCGTGTGTGTGTGTGTGTGTGTGTGTGTGTGTGTGTGTGTGTGTTCCTTTGAGGAATTTGTTAGCAAAGCACCTCACTTCTGGGATCAATTTCTGTCGTGGTCACTTAGGCTGTTATAATAGCTTGGACTGGGAGGCACATAAACAATATGATTTACTTCTTGCAGGTCTAGAGTTTGGATGGTTCTAGGTTAAAACGCCGGAGTGAGCCAGGTGTCGTGGCGCACGCCTTTCATCCCAGCACTTGGAAGGCAGAAGTAGGTGGATCGCTGTGAGTTTGAGGCCATCCTGAGACTGTATAGTGAATCCCAGGTCAGCCTGGGCTAGAGTGAGACCCTACCTGGAAAGAAAAAAAAAAAAAAAAGACTGAGACCTTTAGTTGGGCATGGTGGTGCATGCCTTTAATCCCAGCACTTGGGAGACAGGTAGGAGGATCACTGTGAGTTCGAGACTAGCCTGGAACTAAGTGTGAGTGTGAATTTCAAGTCAGCCTGGGCTAGAGTGAAACCCTACCTCAAAAATACAAAAAAAAAAAAAAAAAAAAAAAGGCTGGAGAGATGGTTTAGTGGCTAAGACACATACCTGCAAAGGCAAAGGATCCCGGTTCGATTCTCCAGGACCCACGTCAGCCAGATGCACAAGGGGGCACATGCATCTGGAGTTCATTCGCAGTGGCTGGAGGCCCTGGTGTGCCCATTCTCTCTCTCTCTGTCTCTCTCTCTCTCTCTCTCTCTCTACCTCTTTCTCAAATAAATAGAAAAAATACCCCCCTAAAGAAAAGAAAGAAAGAAAGAGAGAGAGAAGGAAAGAAAGAGAGAGAGAGAGAAAAAAAAGAAAAAACACTGTAGTGGAGTGAGGGCCTCAAGGATCTCTGTGGAGTCTCTTTATTATATCATTTATGAAGAAAATACTTCATGGTCAAAGGTCCCATCTGCAGATTCATTATTTGGGGCTGAAGAGGTGACTCAGCAGTTAAATACACTTGTTGGCAAAGCCTGACAGCCTATTTCTTTCTCTGTCTCTCTATCAAATAAATGAATGAATAAATATTTTTAAAATGAAACAACAACAACAAAAATAAATAAATATAGCTGGGCATAGGTAGCACACACCTTTGACCCCAGCACTCGGGAGGCAGAGGTAAGAGAATTGCTGTGAGTTCAAGGCCAGTCTAGAACTACAGAGTGAGTTCCCAGTCAGCGTGGGCTAGAGTGAGACCCTACCTCAAAAAGAAAACTACACACACACAACACACACGCAGAGACGCAGAGAGAGAGAGAGAGAGAGAGAGAGAGAGAGAAATGGCAAAGGCCATTCTAATGAGCTCTCAGATGGAAATGAGGGGACATGCTACTGAAAACTGGAGGCCAAGCCATCCTTAGTACAAAACTGTGAAGAGCTTCCATCATAATAGGAGGAAAGGATGATGACATCAAAATAAAAGAGAGACTGATTGAGAGGGGGGAGGGGATATGATGGAGAGTGGATTTTCAAAGGGGAAAGTGGGGGGAGGGAGGGAACTACCATGGGATATTGTTTGTAATTATGGAAGTTGTCAATAAAAAATAAAAATAATTGTGAAGAACTTGGATGACCTGTGTTTACATTCTAGTGTTTTGTGGCAGGTAGAACATGCAAGCAATGACACTGGGTATTTGGCTGAGGAAATTTCGAAGAAAAACATTTGAATGAATGGTTTGAGTTCTTCTGTTTATAGTATAATGCAAGTATTAAAAAAAAAGAGTTAAAGATAAAGTAATCGATTAAAGAGAAAGCCTGTGGGGACAGCTCGATGATAGAGCATTTGTCTAGCATGTCTGAGGCCCTGGCTCAACTCCTAGCACCAGTGGGTGATGGGGGGGAGGGGTAGCAGCATGCCTGGGGAGATGGCTCAATGGATACAGTGCTTGCTGCACAAGCATGAGAACATGAGTTCGAATCCTCAGCATGCATGCAAAAGCTAGACGTGTGTGCCCACGATCCCAGCTCTGGTGAAGCAGAGACAGGAGGAATCTCAGGGGTTGCTGGCTAGACTGTCTAGCTGAACTGTTGAGCTCTAGGTTCAGTGAGAGACCCTTCCTCAAAATTAATGAATGAATGAATGTGTTTATGTACAGGCAAGTGTGGTGGTTCGTGTCGTTAATCCCAGCACTTGGGAGGCTGAGGTGATAGGAGGATCACCATGAGTTTGAGGCAAGCCTGGGGTACAGAGTATGTTCCAGGTTAACCTGGGCTAAAATTAGGCTCTGCCTCAAAAAAAAAAAAGCCACAAAGCATTGGTAATTTAGCTCAGTGGAACAGCCCTGGGTTCAGTCCTCAGTACCAGAAAAAATATTTATAAATAAATATAAGGCATAAAGAACTTGACGAAGATACTTTACTTCAATTTCTGTCTTCTACATGCATGTACACCATACACATTAAAAAGAAAAAGAACAGCCGAGCACGGTGGCACATGTCTTTAAATCTCAGCGCTCGGGAGGCAGAGGTAGGAGGATCGCCGTGAGTTCAAGACCAGCCTAGGACTACATAGTGAATTCCAGGTCAACCTAGGCTAGAGTGAGACCATACCATAAAAAAGAAAAAGAAAGAAGTTAAGGAAGGAAAGAAGGAAGGGAGGGAGGGAGGGAAGAGAGGGAAGAGGAAGAAAAAAAAGTCACTTTTTCCAAAACTATTGAAAGCCAGATGCAAAAGTGGCACATGTGTCTGGAGTTCATTTGCAGTGGCTAGAGGCCCTGGCATACCCATTCTCTCCCTCTCTCTCTCTATCTATCTATCTATCTCTATCACTCTCTGCTTGCAAATATATATATACATATACATATATACATGTATATATGTGTGTGTATTTTTTTTAAAGCCAGGTGTGGTGGCACACACCTTTAATCCCAGCACCTGAGAGGCAGAGGTAGGAGGATCAGTGTGAGTTCAAGGGCAGCCTAAGACTACATAATGAATTCCAGGTCAGCCTGGGCTAGAGCAAGACCCTAACCTCAAAAAATAAAACACAAAAAACCTAATCCCCAGTGTGAGGGTTTTAGGGTAACCCTTTGGAAGGTGGTGAGGTCCTGTGGGTGGAGCCTCATGAGTGCCAGCCCCAGAGCTCCCTTGCCCCTTCCACCAGGTAAGGTTTTGTTTGTTTGTTTTGGTTTGGTTTTTTTCAGGTAAGGTTTTATATATAGCAAGAAGATAGCTTTCTATGAACCAAAAAGCACACCTTGAACTTGGACTTCCCAGCCTCCAGAACTAAACAAAATAAATTCCTGTGGTTCGTAAGCCGCTCAGCCTGTGGCCCTCTGTTATTGCAGCCCAAACAGCCTGCGACATCTCCCCATGGAATGAGAAACTCCGCACAGAAGTTCTGTCATTCTTGGGGCTGGAGAGATGGCTTAGTGGTTAAGACGCTTGCCTGAGAAGCCTAAGGACCCAGGTTCGATTCCCCAGGACCCAGGTGACACAAGAGCGCAAGGTGGCACACGTGTCTGGAGTTTGATTACAGTGGCTGGAGGCCCTGGCATGACAGTTCTCTCTCTCTCTCTCTCTCTCTCTCTCTCTCTCTCTGTCTCTGTGTGTGTGTGTGTGTGTGTATGTGTGTGTGTTGCTGTTTCACATTAAAAAAAAAAAAAAAAGAGCCAGTCCATTGGGCTTGTCTAAAAAAACCAAAGTTCTGTCATTCTTGTTCATGGTCATTGCCAGCAAGCTGGCAGACAGCACCCAAAATGACTGCTAAGGAAATGGGCAAATGGGGTGAAGCAATGATCATTATCCACCACAAATCCTCTGTTTTATATCCACTAAAAAAACTAGGAATGGGGGCTGGAGAGATGGCTCAGTAGTTAAGTCACTTGCCTGCAAAGTCTAATGACCTGGGATCGATTCCCCAGCACCTACGTAAAGCCAGATGCACAAAGCGATGCACGCATGTGGAGTTCATTTGCAGCGGCTAGATACCCATTCTCTCTCTCGCTCTCTGCCCCTCCCCCTTTCATTCCTTGCAAAAAGATAAAAATATTGTCGGGGGCTGGAGAGATGGCTTAACAGTTAAGGCATTTGCCTGCAAAGCCAAAGGACCCAGGTTCGATTCCCCAGGACCTACATTAGCCAGGTGCACAAGGGGGCGCATGCATCTAGAGTTCATTTGAAGTGGCTAGAGGCCCTGGCGTGCCTATTTTCTCTCTCTCTCTCTCTCTCTCTCTCTCTCTCTCTCTCTCTGTCTCTCAAATACATAAAGAAAGAAAATATATTTAAAAAAATATTGTCGGGCATGGTGGCGCACACCTTTAATCCCAGCGTCAAGAGGCAGAGGTAGAAGGGTCACTGTGAGTTCAGGGCCAGCCTGGGACTACAGAGTGAATTCCAGGTCAGTGCTAGGGACTAGAGTGAGATCCTACCTAAAAACAAACACAAAAAAGCCAGGCATGATGGCACATGCCTTTGATCCCAGCACTTGAGAGGCAGGGGTACCTCGAAAACAAACAAACAAACAAACAAAGCTAGGAATGGAGGAAGCCCAGGGTAAAGAGGGAACACCCAGCAGCCCTTACCTTAACTCTTGCTACTCACATGAAATGGGTGATTCTCTTACTCCACCCTGTCACATAGTACACGTTGTTCATATGGATAATTTCACTAATCTGTTGGACATGAAAGAAAACAGAACTCAAAAGCTTCTCAGGGAGCATGCCTTTGAGCCCCAGATGTCTCCCTAAATGTGCCCACCAAAAAAAGTCAGAACTCTCCACGATGGCAGGAATTTCCTGCAGTTAATGACACCATCAAGCGTTCAAAGCGCTCTCACATTCCAGTGTCTAGTGGAATGGATGTAGAGGCCATCAGATCTGGTGGCTCTAAATGAGGACAATAGCACAGGTATCCACATCCATTTTACAGAAGGGGTAACTGGAAACAGAGGCCTGGCAAAGGCTCAACAACTGCTGAATGATAGGCTCTGGACTGGCACTTGATCCCCTGGTTTCTTGGCCCAGTACTCTTTCTGCATTAGTTAAATGTTTGTGTCTGGCTGCAGAGATGGCTGAGCGGTCGAGGTGCTTGCCTGTGACGCCTAACGACCCACGTAAGCCAGATGCACAGTGGCACAGGCGTCTGGAGTTTGTTTGCAGCAGCGGAGGCCCTGGCATGCCCATTCTCTCTCTCTCTCTCTCTCTCTCTCTCATAAATAAAAATTATAAGCCAGAGCCGGCATGGTGGTGCACGCCTTTAATCCCAGCACTCGGGAGGCAGAGGTAGGAGGATCGCTGTGAGTTCGAGGCCACCCTGAGACTACAGAGTGAATCCCAGGTCAGCTTGGTCCAGAGCGAGACCCTACCTCAAAAAAACAAAAAAAAAAAAAAGTTATAAGCCGGGTGTGGTGGTGCACGCCTTTAATCTCAGCACTTGGGAGGCAGAGATAAGAGGCTCACAATATGTTCAAGGCCAGCCTGAGACTACATAGTGAATTTCAGGTTAGCCTGGACTAGAGTGAAACCTTACCTCTAAAAACAAAAATAAATAAATGAATAATTTTTTTTAAATGTGTGTGTGTGTGTGTGTGTGTGTGTTTGTTTTTTTTTGAGGTAGGGTCTTGCTCTAGCCCAGGCTGACCTGAAATTCATTATGTAGACTCAGGCTGGCTTCAAACTCACAATCCTCCTACCTCTGCCTCCCAAGCGCTGGGGTTAAAGGCGTGTACCACCATGCTCAGCCAATAAAAATATATATTTAAAAGTTTGTGTCACAGGGGCCAAAGGTGTGTGAGGGCGGGTCAAGTTCCAAAATGGTGTTTCTTGCTTTGCTCTATGTCATACATACAGACTGTCCCTAAAACCCCATCAAGTATTTTCAAATTGGGGTGATCATGGGAACCTGTAAACTACATGCCCCCACTACTAAAAACCAGCCCAAGGCTCCAAGAGGTGGGATGCGATGTGCTCACACACTTAACAAGAGCACAAGGGGGCGCACGCGTCTGGAGTTCGTTTGCAGTGGCTGGAGGCCCTGGCGTGCCCATTCTCTCTCTCTCTCTCTCTCTCTCTCTCTCTCTGCCTCTCTCTGCCTCTTTCTCTCTCTGTGTCTGTCGCTCTCAAATAAATAAAAATAGACAAATTTTTTTTAAAAAAAGAACAGATGACGTCTGTGGAACTGTTACTGGAGATGAGCACTCCTGCTTATCCTATCCTATTTTGTGCTGACAGACAGGCTCACCTCCATTTGGTCCGAGTAGGGGAAAGGACATCAGGCACTCGCCGGTGTTATAATTCCACATTCTCATCGTGCCGTCCCGCAATCCTGTGAGCAGGCGTCGCTCCGACTCATCCAAGGCCATGGCAGTCAGCTCCATGGTCTGGTTACGGCACACATTGAACTCCATCCTCTTCTTGCCCGTTGCGACGTCCCACACACTCACAGTGCCATTTAGGGAGCCACTCAGCACCTGAGCAGAGCAGACGCAAGGAGTCCCAACTCACTGCCAGGGCGGTCTCCAGCTTGTCATGGGGCCCCTTCCCTCCATGTCCTAAGAAAACAGGATCCTGGGCCCTGCTCCCACACTGCAGCATGGGCCATGCCTACAACCCAGCCAGGCTTGGCTCTGTACGACCAAAGCTGCAACCAGTACTCTTTCAAGAGATAGTTAAGTGGTTAAGGCACTTGCCTGCAGAGCCTCATGACTGGGGGGGTTCAATGCCCCCAATACCCAAGTAAAGCCACATGCACAAAGTGGCACATGCATCTGTTTGCAGTGCCTAGAGGTCCTGGCAGGCCCATTCTCTCTTCTTTCTATTTCTCTCTCTGCTTACAAACAAATAAATAACTAAATAAATTAAATTAAATATTTTTTTAAAATAAAATTAAGAAATAGTTTAATAAAATTCTCATTAACTCAGAAATATCACTTGTGAACTGATGACCCCACCACTCCCCCCCCCAAAAAAACACAGGCCACACCTATGTTAAAGATTCAACAAGATTGTGGAGCTCGGGAATGTTCCAAAGTCAGAGGCAAGTTAACTTGGGCTTTCTTTAGTGCCCTTAGTAGCTATTCAGTTCCCATTTCTGTGTCTGACCTAACATCCTTTCAACTATCAGATAAAACCTTTAAAGATGTATCACTTGGGCTGGAGAAATGGCTTAGCGGTTAAGGCACTTGCCTGCAAAGCCAAAGGACCTTGTTTTGATTCCCCAGGACCCACGTAAGCCAGATGCACAAGGAGGCACAAGCGTCTGGAGTTCGTTTGCAGTGGCTGGAGGCCCTGGCGGGCCCATTCTCTATCTCTCTTTCTCTCTGCTTCCTTATCTCTCTCAAGTAAATGAATAAATAAATAATGTATCAATTTCTTTATAAGACAAAAATAAAATAAAATAAAAAACATTAGCTTGTGAGACCTCTGGCTTTTCAACTCCAAAGCTAAGAATGTCACCAGATAGCATCTGAGACCTATAACAGTGGTTTTTTTTCCACTTTCCTGCAACCCATCCACCTGACCTTCCACCAATGTGTTTGGAAAACTGTACTGATTTATGACTTTCTTTTGTTCTGTAACTATAAAAGTTCCACATTGAAACATGTCATCAGATCAGCCTGAATCCATTTTCCTGGGCCATAGTTACTCATATTCATAAAGAATACACACTCTCTTACACCCTTTGAGGAGAGAGCAATGTTTTGCACCAACATACATCCAGAGGGGGAAAACAATCCCGATTCAGGAAAGATGCTTGCTGAAGCATCATTAATTATGACCAAATAATAATATAATAAATATTAATAATAATAATAATAATAATAGGGCTGGAGAGATGGCTTAGTGGTTAAGGCACTTGCCTGTGAAGCATAAGGACCCATGTTCAACTCTCCAGATCCCATGTAAGCCAGATGCACCAAGGTGAGGCAAACACAAGGTCACACATGCCCACTAGATGGCACAAGCGTCTGGAATTTAATTGCAGTGGCTGAGGCCCTGGCAAGCCAATTTTCTCTCTCTAAAATAAAATTTTTTTTAAACCAACCAGGAACAAGCCCCCATCCCTCTGCAAGGAAACAACGGGAGAGTATGGTAAAGTGGCCAGGCCACTCCATGAAGAAACATTTGCTGTAGCAGATGAGTCTGCCTCAGACCAGGGCAGCTGCCTGCTGAGAAAATCTGGGTGTTTTTTTTTAAAGGCTGTCTTGAAGCCTTAGAGCAATGGGAGCCTGTAATACTAACAGCCAAAATGGTACGGAAGCCCAGAGGGGCGCTCTGGCCTCATGTAGCCACAGGCCATTCCCACAACAGACACAGTGGCCCTGTCCAGAAGGCACACCAGACAAGAGGTCCCACCAGGAGTGGGTAGAGACGTGCTGCCACTTCCGTTCCCAATCCTCATAAACAATTCCATGTGCCCAGCGATCCTGCCCACACAGAGCCCTCTCCTCAGGCCTAGGGCACTGACTGCTGGGCCCTTGCCATAATAAAACAGGGCCAAACTGTGGCTTCCATGGAAAGGCCAGCTCTTCGGCTGCCTTGTGCCAATTGTGATGGCAAAAACTGCTTCACGGAGTGGCATGGCCACACTTTTCCCTCAACCTCTCCCTAGAGAGGCAGGAGGCTTGTTCCCTGCTTACTATGGTTTTGTGAGGATTAACTGCTCCTTCAGTGGCTTTCCCCTTGAGGAGCACCCCATAACCAGTGTTCTGTCTCCATGTCAAGAGGCTGCCTGGCCAAACCTGACCCCAGGCAGGAAGCCCAAGGCAGGAAGGCTCAGAGGAATCAGTGATCCAACCCCCGGTAGGGGGTGCTCAGGTGAGACCCCATGCTAAGCAGTCTGTAGAAATGCTTCTTTTTATTTTTTTTAATCTTGATTTATGTTTTAGAGGGAGAGAGAGAGAATTGGCTCACCAGGGCCTCAGCCACTGAAATTGAACTCCAGATGCTTGCGCCACCTAGTGGGCATATGCAACCTTGCACTTGCCTCACCTTTGTGCGTCTGGCTTATGTGGGATCTGGAGAGTCAAACATGGGTCCTTAGGCTCACAGGCAAGCACCTCAACTGCTAAGCCAGCTCTCCAGCCCCTAGAACGGCTTCTTGTATACATCCTTGTACCCCCAGCACCACCACCAAAGCACAAACAATTCCCAGAGGGCCACGTGAGCTGACTGCTACTTACATGCAAATATGGACACACAAAGAGGTAGGTCTGGGTCCTGCCCCATGTCAACAGCACTCCTGCCAACCTCAAAGGCAAGCCCTGGCCGCTCACCTGCTTGAAGATCTTGCTGTAGAGGACCGCACACACATCTGTGGTGTGAGTTGTGATCTTCCCCGATTTCACAGGCCCCTGGACCTCCAAGTACCCTTTGAGGATCCCAAGCTGTAGGTGAGGAGAGGGTCAGATAGCCTAGCAGTCAGAAGGGCTCTGTCCCCAGCGACCAAGGCCCTCATTGACCAGCCTCAGGAGAAACCTCCAACAGATTACATCAAGACATCCTAACTGTACCCCAAAAGGCTCCTTGGCTGCATCTTGCCCCACTCCACAGCCCCCCTTTCCTAGAGTTGGGTCTCCTAAGCCTAGGGTTCCTAGAGCTCCAAGGCCCAGTTCCAAAGTCCTTTTACCTTATACCTTCTGAGGAGCCAAATTCTCACCCAGGTGTTCCTTCCAGGAAGCCTACCAGGACCATGAACCATGAAGCCCCCAGTGTGCTGGTTTGATTTAGGTATCCCCCATAAACTTAGGTGTTCTGAATGCTAGGTTCCCAGCTGATGGATATTTGGGAATTAATGCCTCCTGGAGGGAGTGTATTGTTGGGGGTGGGCTTATGGGTGTTAGGGGCGGGCTTATGGGTGTTATAGCCAGTTTCCCCATGCCAGTGTTTGGCACACTCTCCTCTTGCTATTGTCCACCTTATGTTGGCCAGGGGGTGATGTCCACCCTCTGCTCATGTCATCGTTTTTCCCTGCCATTGTGGAGCTTCCCCTCGAGCCTATAAGCCAAAATAAATCTCTTTTTCCCAGAAGCTGCTCTTGGTTGGGTGATTTCTACCAGCAATGTGAACTGGACTGCAACACCCAGGATCCAACTCTTTCATATGACATAGCACTTGCTACTGAAATTAACAGTGCCTTAGTAATATATTCTCATCTCCCAACCAAGCAAGGGGCTGATAATGTTGGATAATCGGAAGGTCTGTTTAATTTAACGAATGCCAACAGCCAGTCTGGCCCTCAGCAGAAGAAAGCGCCCACCTCCTTCTCAGTAACTCTGCTCTGTAGGAAGGAGAGCCACCCAAGTTCACTGGAAGTGTTTGTGTGTCCTGCCATGGAGGCCCAGACAGCTGCGGGCATAAGGCCTCAATGGAGTTCTGCAACACACGAAGTGCTCTAGACACAGCCTCTGGCCTCCTGGCTGCGAGTTTACCCTTATAGCCCCTGGGTTCCCATCTGGTCACAGGCCCCACCGCAGCTCTGGCTACTCGTCCCCTCTTGCTTACCCCAATCTCTACTGCCCACCCCGCCCCCAGGGTCAGTACAGACACAATGGGAAACCAGCAAGATCAGAACTCACAGGCTGTTTTTCTGAGAGTTACCCCCACACACACACACACCAGCCTCTCGTTCAGAAAGCTGCCTGGACATCATGGTGCTGAGAAGAAGTGACAGGAGTGCCCAGCACTGCAATATCTCTATCACACCTTCCAAGGCTCAGGGTCCATTGCGGAAGAGGTGGTGGAAAGAACGTAAGAGCCAAAGGAAGGGTAGGTAGGACTCCTTACAATGTGCTCCTCCAGACACAAAATGGCCTGGATATCCATGACTTCACAGTGCCTGACACTACCTACACAAGACCATCATAATAGGTGGAAAAGATAATGACATCAAAATAAAAGAGAGACTGATTGAGAGGGGGAGGGGATATGATGGAGAGTGGAGTTTCAAAGAGGAAAGTGGGGGGAGGGAGGGCATTACCATGGGATATTGTTTATAATCATGAAAGTTGTTAATAACAAAAAATAAAATTAAAAAAAAAATCTGCCTGGAGATTGTGATTTCCCCAGTAAGATAGCAGTGGGGAACTGGAGAGATTGTTTAGTGGTTAAGGTGCTTGCCTGTAAAGCAAAAGGACCCAGGTTCCATTCCCCAGGACCCACGGAAGCCAGATGCACAAGGTGGCACATGTGTCTAGAGTTCATTTGCAGTGACTAAAAAGCCTGGCGAGCTCATTCATTCCCTCTCCTCTCTCTCTCCCTCTCTCTCTCTCTCTCTCTCTCTCCCCCTCTTTCTCTCTCTCCCTCTCAAATAACTAAATAAAAATTTAAAAAGTAAAATTAAATTTATGAGAGCAATGCATCAAAGGAGCATGGAAGAAAGGCAGTGGAGAGTTCCAGGAAAGCTCGAGGGGCGGGCATGGAGTGGAGGCTGCAGGGGTAGAGAAGAGGACCAGGCCGGGGCCCAGAGCCTGTCTTTCAGGGAAGCCCCCAAGAGCTGGGGGGGCGCCTACAGACTTCAGATCGAGGCCAGCCTAACAGCTTCAGCAACCTTGGGAGAGGCAAGACAGGACGGGCTCTGGCAGCAGCCGCACCCTCCCTCCTGGGCCAGCACTCACGGAGTAGGTGCTGCAGACGAGGGTCTTGTCCTTGTGGAAGTAGGCGCTGGTGATGGGGCAGTTTCCCAGGGAGAACATCTTCCCGCCAAAGGACTGGAGGCACACGTAGTCCTGCAGGTCCCACACACGGATGTTCTGGGGCAGGGGACAGGCAGAAGGCAGATGGTGAGTCCCTTACAGCAGCTGCCACTGAAGCCCCTGTGAGCAAACCAGGGGCACGGCATTCAATGACTTCACAACCCCACCCAAAGAGGCCACACTCATGCCCAGGGAACATTAGCAGGGGAGGGGGGCATGGCAGAGAGGGGGCCTGTGACAGGAGGGTGACACCTTGTCCCTGGAGATGCTGATGAGGATGCTGCTGTTCTTGCTGTTCACGAGAAGGTGCGTCACTGAGGTCTGGTGTCCCTTCATCAGCCACACGGGCCTTTTTGACACCAAAGGGTTCCACAGGCGGATGTGAGGATCATAGCCACCGGTGGCTGGAGTTAAGAAATGGGTATGGGGTGGGGGGCGTTGCTGGAGAGATGGCTTAGCAGTTAGGGCACATGCCTGCGAAGCCTAAGGATCCTAAGGAGCCTAAGGTTTGATTCTCCAGGTCCCATGTAAGCCAGATGCACATGGTGGCACATGCGTCTGGAGTTCATTTGCAGTGGTTTGAGGCCCTGGCATGCCCATTCTCTCTCTCTCTCTCTCTCTCCCCTTCTTTCTGTCTCTAATAAACAAATAACTAAATAAAAATAAATCTTAAAAATTAAAAAAAAAAGAAAAATGAATGAGTATTGGGCTGGAGTGGTTAAGGCGCTTGCCTGCAAAGCCAAATGACTCAGGTTAGATTCCCCAGGACCCATGTAAGCCAGATGCACAAGGTGGTATATATGTCTGGAGTTCATCTGCAGTAGCTGAAGGCCCTAGCGTGCCCATTCTTTATTTTTTCTTTTACATTAATTTATTTTTTATTAACAACTTCCATGATTGTAAACAATATCCCATGGTAATGCCGTACCTCCCCCCCATTTTCCCCTTTGAAACTCCATTCTCCATCATATCCCCTCCCCCCCAGATTTTCTGTTTTTTAACCTACTTAATTCATTAAAATTATATATTGGAGAAAAATGCTTAGGATTTTTGATTTGCTTTTTTTTTTAAATCACCTCTGTTCATATTTTATAATGTGATTGTTTTCTTTTTATTGTTGTTGTTGCTTGGTTTTTTGAGGTAGGGTCTCACTGTAGCCCAGGCTGACCTGGAATTCACTATGAGTCTCAAGGTGGCCTCGAACTCACAGCAATCCTCTTACCTCTGTCTCCTGAGTGCAGGGATTAAAGGCATGTGCCACCACACCTGGCTTTAATTCTTGTTGAATCCGAATCTGACATACTCTCAGTTCTCTCCCCAAACTATCATCAATGTTTGTGACCTGCTATATTTAGTAGAGAGAAAAAGAAGACTCCTTTCATGGGCTGGAGAGATGGATTAGGAGTTAAGGCACTTGCCTGCAAAGCCAAAGGGCCACAGGTTTGATTCCCCAGGACCCACATAAACCAGATGCACAAGGTGGCACGTGTGTCTGGGGTTCATTATGATGGAGCATGCCTTGAATTCTAGCACTCGGGAGGCTGAGATAGGAGAATTGTCATGGATTTGAGGCCAGCCTAGGTTACAAAATGTATTCCAGGTCAGCCTGGACTAGATGTGAGACCCTACCAGAAAGAAATAAACAGCCAGGCATGGTGGTGCACACCTTAAACCCAGTACTCAGGAGGCAGAGGTAGGAGGATTGCCGTGAATTCAAAACCACCCTGAGACTACATAATGAATTCCAGGTCAGCCTAGGCTAGAGTGACACCCTATGTTGAACCCCCCCCCCCAAAAAAAGAAAGAAATAGAGAAAGAAAAAAAGAAACAGGGATAGAGGGAGGGAAGGAAGGAAGGGAAGAAGAGAAGGAGGGGGAAGGAAAAGAAAGAAGCAAGGGACAGAGAGAGAGGAGGGAAGGAAAGGGAAGGAGGGAGGAAAAGGGAGGGAGGGAGGGAGGAAGGAAGGAAGGGAAGAAGGGAGGTAGGGAAGGAGGATGGATGGATTAGCCACCTGAGGCCTCTGCTGAGACTGTTTTTCTTCTGGGGCCAGCTCCTCAGACCCCAGCCAGACTTGCCAAATGGGGGAGGGTCACTGTAATCCATCACTGGCCCCCTGCCCCTTCCTCTCCACCCCCCATCCCATGCAGAGCCTGTGTCACACACCACTCCATAGGGCCTAAGATCAGCAGGAGAGGAGAGCAGACATAGGCTGGACCCTGCAGGACCTTGTTGGCTCTGATGATCCCCAGGTGTCCATAGCCCTCACCCCAGCTCTGTTGCTGAGGAACATGAAGTCCACTTACCCAGGAAGTGCCTGTCTGGACAGTAATCAAAGCAAAGAACTCCTTTTCTTAAACTCAGCACTGACAACCTAGGAGATGAAGGGGGGACGGGTTCAGGGCTAGGAGCAGCGGCCTGGGGGCGGTGGGAGACCTGACATGGGCCTGGAGCAGGAAGGAGTTGAAAACCTGGAGAAAAGTCACTCTCTCCCCAGGGAGAGGGGTAGCCCCAGAACATGACCAGCTTTCACCTAGCAGCCAAAGCAGGACCCAGCAGTGCGGGGCGAGGCACAGCCCCCAAGCAGGACCCACCCCCTTCCTTTTGTAAAGCCTTCTGCCTCACTCCCAGAACAAGGTGCGCTGATCCCTACATCTACGTTCCTTGGACAGGTATCCTCCCAGCCACGACACGCCTCAAGAACATGGGGGAACTGGCAGGGCATTAGGTGCTGGGCGCTCCCTCTGTGCTGGGTGCCATCTGGGCAGCCTCCCTCCCCAGACAAACACGCAGTGTCATTTCTCTGAGGCAAGGATGAAGATACCAAAAAGATAATTTCAAGAGCCTGTCCAGGGACCCACACTTAGGGCTCCAGCTTCTTCTCCAGGGTGGGCAGGATCATCAACAAGACATCCAGGAAAGGGAGAGAGGAGGCAGGGGTCAGAGGCTAGCGTGATGTACACAGGGTATCAGGCTGAGGTCCAACCCCCCCCTTTGACAGCTGGGAGTGGTAGCTTCATGCCTTTAATCCCAGAACTCGGGGGGCAGAGGTAGGAGTATCGCCATGAGCTGGAGGCTGCTTTGTGACTACATAGTGAATTCCAGGTCAAGCTAGTCTAGAGGGAAACCCTAACTCAAAAAAAAAAAAAAAAAAAAAAAAGATTGAAAGCACTCAATGGTGCCACCTGCCGGCCAGAGTATTGTACTGCATACTGCATCCAGACCGCCCCCCAAAAAAAAGTGTGTGTGTGTGTGTGTGTGTGTGTGCGCGCGCGCGCGCGTATTCTCTTACCTATCCTCAAATACACATTCAAAATTTCTCTATTTCCACTCTCCACTCCAGATCGCCGTGATGTTCAGCCTGAACTATTACCGTGCCCTCCCTAGCATGTCCTTCATTCCAAGGATCCTACCATTACTCAAAACCTTCTGAGTACTTACCTTATATCTGATTCCAAGTAATTATAAGTTATATCTGATTCCAAATAATCGTAACAAGACATTATGAAATACTTGGGGAAATATTTACTTAGAGTAGGTCCTAGATGGCAAGAAAAACAATACACTATTTTTCCTATGTTGTTTGTGTGTTTGAAATTTTTCACAATAAAAACTTGAACGGTTAAGGCATTTGCCTGCAAAGCCAAAAGATCACGGTTCAATTCTCCAGGACCCATGTAAGCCAGATGCACAAGGGGGCGCATGCATCTGGAGTTCATTTGCAGTGGCTGGAGGCCCTAATGTGCCCATTCTCTCCCTCTCTCTCTGCCTCTTCTCTCTCTCAAATAAATCAATAAAATATATTTTTTAAAAAAAACTTGAATTAAGCCTGGAGTGGTGGTGCATGGCTTTAATCCCAGCACTCAGGAGGCTGAGGTAGGAAGATCTCCGTGAGTTCAAGACCAGCTTGGGGCTATAAAGTGAGTTCTAGGTCAGCTTAGGCTAGAGTGAGACCTTGCCTCAAAAGAAAAAAAAGTGAATTAAGAAAACATGCCTGGACTACATAGTAAGACCTTGCCTCAAAAAAAAAAATTTTTTTTTAATAAGAAAATGAGTATAACAGACCAAGAGGAGTGAGTTCCTGGGCCAGGCATGTACCTGAACCTCCCGGCCTGTGTAGCCAGAGCGGGAAGGTGGGGCAGTGTTAACGGGAAGACGGCAGAACCAGCCCCAGACACCGTGGGGAAATCACCCTCTGCCATCCTCCTGCCATTGGACCCAATAAAGCTAGAAGCTGAGACAAACAGGCGACACAGGCATGAGGTGCTGCCACCACCAAGACACAGGGGACCCGAGCCAGCCACCTCCAGCCAGAGTCTCAGCCCACTGCTCACTCAGACCCCTACACTCTTTCTCAAGAGGCCCCATGGAGTGACATCTGTGTGTGGCTGAAGGAAACCACCCCTCTCCAAGGTACATTTACTGTCACCTCCCTTTGCCAGCGGCTCCTTACTTGGGCTTCTCGGGCTCTTTGTCTGGCAATATTGTCAGCACCAGAGAGGACTTCTCGATGGCCGAACAGGAGACTACCAGGTTCATCTGGGGGATGAACTTGACCTGCTGACACCAGTTGGGATGGATTGCCTAGGGAAGAGAGGGGCCATGCTAGGAGACCCTCACAGAGACCAGTTACTTACATATCCAGTCCTTGGACTGTGCCCAGGACCAGAGATAGGAGGAGGTTGATCACGCAGTCTAAGGTCCTCCCCCTACTTACCTGCATGAACAAAGTGATGTGGGCCATAGTCCTAGCCTAGCTCCAGTGATCAGGGCACTGTGGCCAATCACTGGCTTCAAAAACCTCTTATAAGTACTAAGCTTGGGGGCTGGGGAGATGGCTTAGTGGTTAATGCGTTTTCCTGTGAAGCCTAAGGACCTTGGTTCCATTCCCCAGGGCTCACATAAGCCAGATGCACAAGGGGGGGGGGGTTCGTTTGCAGTGGCTGGAGGCCCTGGCATGCCCATTTTCTCTTTCTCTCTCTCTCTCTTTCTCTCTCAAATATATATATATGGTACCAAGCTTAGGGATAGCAAAATGACTCGGTAGTTAAAGGCATTTGCTTGCAAAGTCTGACATCCTGGGTTTGATTCCCAGAACACACATAGAACTAAATGCACGAAGCGGTACGTGCATGTGGGGCTCGTTTGCAGGGGCAAAAGGCTCTGGTGTTGTCTCCCTCTGTCTCTCTGTCTATCTCTCTCGCTCCTTCTTCTCTCTCTCTCTCTCCTTCCTTGCAAATAAAAGCATTTTTTTTTAAAGTAGCAGGCTGGAGAGATGGCTTAGCAATTAAGGCACTTGCCTGCAAAGCCTAAGGACTCATGTCAACTCTCCTGCATAAGCCAGACGCACAGTGACACAAGGTCACACAGGCACACAAGGGGACGCATGCATCTGGAGTTTGATTGCAGTGGCTGAAGGCCCTGGTGCACCAATTCTCTCTCTCTCTCTCTCTCTCTCTCTCTCTCTCTCTCTCTCATAAAATAGGCCAGTCTATTGGGCTTGCCTCAAAAAAAAAAAAAAAGTACCAAGCTTAGTATCACATGGACTCTTGTTTTCTAAAATGTCTCTTATTTTCAAGGGCCAAAGAAGTTGAGCCCATGCAAATATCATTCTCCCAAGAAGAGAGAAAGGATGGTTTGAGCTTGGCTAGCCCCCTCCTCCCCCCACACACACACACCTGTCATCTTCCACAAGCGCCTCCACGATGAGGCACCCGTGCTTCTGACCCACTACTGACCTCTGCGTGTGCCAGCACTGTGCTGTGCCCCCAGGAGCATGGCACGTGCACTTTCTACAACTCTGACAACATGGCACCCGGTGGGCAGAGGTGGGCTGGCTGCTGGGCGCTGAGTGTCCTACCTCTGGCGAGCACTCAAGCTTGGCTTTCCTCTCTGGGACAAGAAGGTGGAGGAGGAAGAACGGAGGAGGTGGATTGAACAGATCAGATCAGCGCTCGTTCGGTGCCTCATGTAATGTGCAAGGCGTCAGGCTGAGCTTCATGTCACTGTTTCCCCTAACGCCCATCACAACGACAGCATGGAACCCAAGGCACTGAATGAGACCTGGGACACTAGGCAACTGCAAGGACAAACCAACCCAAATGAGGTGCCCACAGACGGAGAGAAGGGCGAGGAGCCAGGGAGAGTGGCACATGCCTATAATCCCAGCCCTGGGGAAGTGGAGTCAGGAGGATCGGGAGTAAACGCCAGCCTGGATGACATGAAACCCAGTCTCCAAATAGGAAAAAAGAAAAAAAATGGAGGATGGAGAGATGGCTTAGTGTTTAAGGCATTTGCCAGCAAAGCCAAAGGACCCAGGTTCGATTCCCCAGTACCCATGTAAAGCCAGATGGGACATGTGTCTGGAGTTTCTTTGCAGTGGTTACAGGCTCTGGTGCACCCATTCTCTGTCTCTCTTTCTCTCTCTCTCTCCCTCCCTCTCTCTCTCTCTCTCTCTCTCTCTCTCCCTCTCAAATAAATAAATGAATAAAACAAAAATTAGAAAAAATGTCAAGCATGGTGGTGCACACCTTTAATCCCAGCACTCGGGAGGCAGAGGTAGGAGGATCCCAGTGAGTTTGAGGCCACCCTGAGACTACATAGTAAATTCCAGGTCAGCCTGGGCTACAGTGAGATTTTACCTTGAAAAAAAAAGGGGGGAGGGGGAAAAGGGGTAGAAGGAACATAGTCTTCCTCAGAGGCTCACAAGCCTGCTCTGAGAGAGCATCTAGCTCTAATCTGACCTGAGCGTCTCATTACTTCATTAATGACTTCATTAACTCTAGGTTTCTTTCAGGCACTGGGACAGAATACAGAGTACAACACACCAAGTCCCTGTCCGGAAGGAACCGACACTGTCCTAAGGATTACAGGACAGCAATGAACGGGTACAGAGCAGGGTCCAGGCATCGGGGCAAGGGCAGGCAGCAGGGAATTCTGAGCTGGCTGGTTGGAACCTGAAGGAGAGGTGGATTACACCATGGAGCCAAGCACAATGAACAGCCTGTGCCAAGACCCTGTGGCAAGCAAAGGGTGAGGGCGCTGTTGCAGGGGAGGGCGAGGGAGCCTGTATCTTGGCAGCAGAGGAAAAGAGAAGAAAGGTAGATAACAGGGCTGGGGCTGTAGCACAGTAGGTAGAGGGAGTATGCACAAAGCCCGCGATCCAATCCTCCGAACTGTGTAAGCCAGGCATGGTGGTGGGTTCCTGCAACCTCAGCACGTGGGAGGTACGGGCAGGAGAATCAGAAGTTCAAGGTTATCCTCAGATACATAGTGAGTTTGAGACCTTCCTAGGATACATATGACTCTATCTCAAAAAAAAAAAAAGTATGGGGCTGGAAAGATTGCTAACTTGTTAAAATGCTTGCTTGCAAATCCTGGTGGCCTGGGTTTGATTCCCCAGTAAGTACCCACAAAGAGCCAGATGCACCAAGTGGCACATGTGTCTGAAGTTCATCACAGTAGCAAGAGGGCCTGGCACATCCATTCTCTTTCTCTCAGTCCTCCATCTGTCTCTCTCAAATAAATAAATTTTTTTAAAGTAGATAGCAGGGCTGGGGAGATGGCTTAGCAGTTAAGTGCTTGCGTACGAAGCCTAAGGACCCATGTTCGACTCTCCAGATCCCATGTAAGCTAGCCGCACAAAGGTGAGGCAAGCACAAGGTTGCACATGCCCACTAGGTGGCACAAGCGTCTAGAGTTCAATTGCAGTGGCTGAGGCCTGTAATATGCCAATTCTCTCTCTCTCTCTCTAAAATAAAAAAATTAAAATTAAAAAATAAATAATAAATATAGATAACAAAAGCCAGGCATGGTGGCACACACCTTTAATCCCAGCACTTGGGAGGCAGAGGTAGGAGGATCACTGTGAGTTCGAGGCCACCCTGAGACTACCTAGTGAATTCCAGGTCAGTCTGGGCTAGAGTGAGACCCTACCTCACACACACACACACACACACACACACACACACACACACACACACACAAGTAGATAACAAGGTAGGAGCAAGCAGGTCACTTCATGTCATATCTTGATGGTCATGGTAAGGATTCAAGATCTTGCTTCAAACATGAGAAGCTACTGGGGTGACATGACAATATTTCTAAGGCATAATTCCTTTGGTGGCTGAAAGGAGAAAGGACTGAATGGAGAAAGTGAGTGGGGACCCTAAAACATCTGGAAGGAAGGTGACATTGGCATACTGTAGGGTAACCACGAAGGCAGTGAGAGACATGGCCAGACCTGTCATACGCATGCCTTCTGCGGAGACACCCATGGGATCCAGTAACTGCCTCTGTTCTTTAGAGATCGAGCCCCAAAGGCTGAGGCTGAACCTCCAGGGTAGGTCTACCTTTTGTATTTATTTTCAGTGGTGCATGTATATGGCTAATTATCATAGCAACAGGCCAAGGAAAGACACAACTTACCCTCAGTCGGTAAGTCCTATACAAAGTGGACTTCTCGTTTAAGAGTTTCTGTATGGAGACATTGGTCCACTGACCTGATAGGGAAACAAACGGAAGTCTACATTACCAGCAGCAAGCCTCAGAGGACATCTTCTTTGGTACGCCTCTCTCATGCTTCCAGAAGAGCCAACGGGTCAACTCTCACCAGAACCTCCATGCGGCCTGTGAGCCCCGCCCATTTCCCTTCCCTCAGGCAGCCCTCGGGCCCTGCAAGCTCACAGCAACACAATGGTGACCGGGTTTCAGGGCCTGTACACACTGATCTGTCGCAGCCTGCGCAAGCTGACTGTCCACTAGTGAGCTCGGTCGGCTTTGCTGCGGTGGGTACTGAACCGAGACCCGGGGCTCCGTTCCTTCTGAGAAGTCATCTTTTGGAGGCTGGCCACCATGTCTCGGGATGCCTGGGCTCCTTGGCCAGAGAGCACACGTTGAAGCCCGTGTCTGCGTCACGAACAGGCAACCCCGACATGCCAGGCAGAGACATGCCAGGCACCACGCGCAGCACAGCCCTGCCCTTGTGGGTTTCCTGGTTGCTGAACCCCCCCCCCCAAGGGCGGCAGCTGAGGAGCCCCAGAGAAAGCAGGGCGACACGGATGGATGGAGCCAGTGGCGCCAGACAACAAACACGGGCCCATCGTCTGTACCAGTTTAAGGAAGTAGGTCAGTCAGTCTGGCGTCAGGTATGACAGAAGCTTCGAGGGAACATGGAGGAAAGGGGATTGCAGGTAGGATGGAGAAGAGCTTTTTGTTTGTTTGTTTGTTTTGCTTTTTTGTTTTTATTGTCTTTTGAGGTAGGGTCTTGCTTTAACCCAGGCTGACCTGGAATTCACTCTGTAGTCTCAGGCTGGTCTTGAACTCACAGAGATCCTCCCACCTCTGCCTCCCAGTGCTCTGGTTAAAGGTGTGTGACACCACACCCGGCTTCTTTTTTTTGTTTTGTTTTTCTAGAGGAGTTTATTCTGAACAGAGCCGTCAGCTTCATCTCACTAGGCAAGAGGAATCTTGGGGGTAAAAAAAAAAGCCTCAAGCCAGGTAGGATTTTGCTCAAAACTGGCCATGCATGGGGCCAGAGGGAGCCTCAGTGTGACAATGTCTATACTGGCTACCTCTCCAAAGAGGCTGTGAGGTTCCGGAAGGGTAGACTGACAAGGCCACTGAGCAGTGAGTTACTCTGTGCCCGACACTATACCCTTATTCTATGTACTTTATAGCAAAGCCATAAATTACGCATGCCCGTCCCCATTTGAATAAGGGGACTGAAGCTTAGAGAGGTCAAGCAACCAGCTTCAGATCAGCCAGAGCTGAGGCCCTGTATGGCTCTGTCCACCCCCTCCCACTCCGCAGGCCAGCCTGCCCTATCTGTATGTTTGTTCTCAGCAGGTGGCCTGGAAGGACTCATCCCCAAACACTTCACCTTAACCTGTCTCCCATGATTTCCCACCCATCACTCAGCTCAGAGACCCTCCCAACCCCTATGCTAACTCCCAGAGTAGCGCAATCAGGACGAGGATAAGGCAGCCGCCAGTGGTGGTGGAATATGGATGAATCAGGCTGCCAGCCGGGGATGCATCTCGGTTGGCTCAGCGCTTGTCTAGCAATGCTCAAGGCTCTGGGTTTGAGCTCTATCACCCTCCGAAAGTGAAATAGCACAGACAGCAGGATGCTAGGACCTGTTTCTGCCCTGCCAATGGAGCCACTGACTAGCAAGCCTAGTAAAGAGGGCCTCTTCCAAAGCCCGAGAACCCCCTCAGGATGCGCTGCTCAGCTGAGAGTCTCAGCGAGAGGCACCTCTGATGTCCCGGATGGAATGCGGTTCAGTTTCCCTGCAGGTCGGGCTCCAGTGGCCTTACTCTAGATGGATATGTGGTAGCCTGGAGGTCCAACACTATGCCCAAGGCTCCATCCTGGGTAAGGATCCAGTCCAGATGAGTCTCCAAGCATCCCCAGGCCCCACGGCCTCTGGGAACCTAGGGCACATGGTGGAGCACCTAAAATTGGCTTCCTTAGTCAATTTAGAACACAGCCCAGCAACTGGTTAGTGTAGACTCTGGGGGCTAGAGAGATGGCTCAACAGTTAAGGCACTTGCCTGCAAAGCTTGTTGGCCTGGGTTTGATTCCCCAGGACCCATGTAAAGCCAGGAAGCACAAAATAGCACATGCATCCAGAGTTCATTTACAGTGGCTGGCAGGAGGCCCTGGCTCACTCATTTCCCTCTATCTCTCTCTTCTTGCAAATAAATAAGATATTCATTTTACTTATTTTATTTTATTTTATTTTATTTTGGTTTTTTGAGGTAGGGTCTCACTCTAGCTCAGGCTGACCTGGAATTCACTATGGAGTCTCAGGGTGGCCTCAAACTCACGGCGATCCTCCTACTTCTGCCTCACGAGTGCTGGGATTAAAGGCGTGCGCCACCATGCCCAGCTTCATTTTATTTTATTTTTTTTTTTGGTTTTTCGAGGTAGGGTCTCACTCTAGTCCAGGCTGACCTGGAATTCACTATGGAGTCTCAGGGTGGCCTCGAACTCACGGTGATCCTCCTACCTCTGCCTCCCGAGTGCTGGGATTAAAGGCGTGCGCCACCACGCCCGGCTTCATTTTATTTTTTAAAACAGATTTTTTAATTTTATTTTTACTTCCTTGCAAATGAACTCCAGACACATGTGCCACCATGTATATATGGCTTAGGCTGGTTCTGGGGAGTTGAACCTGGGTCTTTAGGCTTTGCAGGCAAGCTCCTTAGCCTCTAAGCTATTTCTCCAGCCCCAAGATATTTATTTTAAAAAATAGAAGTATAGACCCTGAACAGACGGCTTCACATCTCAGCCACCACTCCCCAGCCTTGGGCTGTGCTAAAGCTCTCTTATTAATGGTCAGTAACAAGTCACTCCCTTCTGGCCATGGGTGCAAATTATGGGAGATGAAGCACCCAGGGCTGCTCACTGATGACAGCCATATTTATTCATGCTCCTCCCAAGCCCAGTGGTCCTCCAGGCCCCACCAGAGCCCACCTTGGGGCCTCTCTACCCACCCAAAGGCGGTTCATGTCTAAGAACAGCAGAAGCCACCTCACAACCATGGGAAGAGGACAGGAAAGACTTCCCAAGGTCACGGCCAGCTCTCTTCATTCTCCTAGGAGTGAGGAGGGTCCACGTGCCCCAGCCCTCACCTGCGCAAGCTCCCGCTGCACAAGACTGTCCCTCCTCTAGTTCCCTGTGATCTCGTCACTATAATATCCCCCTTCTCCCCAGCCCAGGAAGCAGAGCATCTGCTGAGCTCTGAGGGGCCACCACCCCAGTGGTCCGGAGCCACATCCAACTTAGCACCCACGTCCACCCACCCCCCAGGCCCGCACCCCCACACTCAAGCCTCTTAGCTAACCCCATTTGGAAGTCCTGGGGAGGATGTGAGGGTTGAACAGCCCATTGACCACATTTTCGGTGGTGAAGATGATGACAGTGCCCTTGACGTCCCCGCAGCAGAACACACCTCTGCGGTAGTCAGACCTGGGGAAAGATGAAGACGGAAGAGGCTGTGGGAGCCTCCAAGGCCCTCATCCCCCCCTTGGGAATGAGGCAAGTTCCCACAGACTTCCCGCCTTGCCCTGGCCTCTGCTCGGATGGCAAACACAAGCTGGTCATCGCTAACTCATAATTCAGCACTGTGTTTCAAGCAGTCGTGCATCCCGAGGGGCCTCGGCCCCAACAGACCAGCCCCTGCTGGGGTTTGAAGGTTCACTGGGTAAGGGAGGGAAAGGGGGAAGGAAGGGGGACAAGAAAGAAGATTGGCCACCAATGTAACCCAAGGGGACAAAGAACCTAAGAATCAGAAAGAGGGGACCTCTCCAGTCCTGTTCCCAGGAAGCCTCCCCAGTTTTCCCTACCCCTGGGGATGTGGCAACTGTCAAGACCCTGTCCCCACCTCCTGTGAGACTCACCAGTAATCCATGACCAGGACACAGCTGTCCAGGTCGATAAAAGTGAAAGCCCGGACACATTTGTGGTTACTGATATCAAAGAACTCTGGGGAAGAGAGAGAGAAGACAAGGGGCACACAGAGTCCAAGAGCCATGACCCAGCCCTGGGCACGTGTGGGCATGGTGAGTAACCCCCTAGCACTCTCCACAAAGTTCCCACCCCTGGAGCCCTTTCCACCTGCAGCAAACCAAGGACAGCAGATGAGAGAAAACCCACCCACTGAGCCAGGACCCAGCTGCAAACTAATTCCCACTGCAGCCAGAATGAAGAACACAGTGTATGGCCGGGCGTGGTGGCACACGCCTTTAATCCCAGCACTTGGGAGACAGAGGTAGGAGGATCGCTGTGAGTTTGAGGCCAGCCTGGGAGTACAGAGTGAGTTCCATGTTAGCCTGGGCTAGAATGAGACCCTATCTCACAAAAAAATAAAATAAAAATCCCCAGTGTGGGCCACAACATTCAAGAGCCTGTAAGATCAGACCCTCCACCGCCCCAGTTCATCCACTGTCCCTGGCGGGCCTCCAGCCTCTACCCAGGCCATTACTTCTGCAGGCACATCAAACTCATCCACCTCTAGGTCCCTTCACTCACTGCTCCGTCCACCCTAAATATTCCCAGGTCCCCTTCAAGACAACTCAATGTCTCTTCCTTAGAAAGGCTTTTATTCGGGCAAGGTGGCACACACCTTTAATCCCAGCATTTGGGAGGCTGAGGTAGGAGGATCGCTGTGAGTTCAAAGCCAGCTTGAGACTCCATAGTGAACTCCAGGTCAGCCTGGGCTAGAGAGAAACCCTGCTGGCATCTTCTTCCACCTTGCTCCCTGTTGATTTCCTGCAAGGTCCTCATCTCTACCTCAAGTTTGGTTCTGTTTCATTTGAACATGGGGTCTACTTGGCCTAGAGTCAGAATTCCTTTAAAAAAAAGATAGATAGATAGATAGATAGATAGATAGATAGATAGATAGAAGATAGATAGATAGGTAGGTAGATAGATAGATAGATAGATATGTTTATTTGAGAGAAAGAAAGAGACAGAGAGAGAAAGAGAGAGAGAAAATAAGCACACCAGGGCCTCTAGCCACTGCAAAACTCCAGCTGCATGTGCTACTATGTGCATCTGGCTTACGTGGGTCCTGGGGAATTGAGCCTGGGTCCTTAGGCTTCATAGACAAGTGTCTTAACCACTAAGCCATTTCTCCATCCCTGGAGTCAGAGTTCTATGAGGGCTGGGAGCACGTCTGCATGGCACCTTGTGGGCTCATCAGTGCCTGGCACAGCACCCAGGGTTCTGTAGATATTTGCTGAGTGATTGTGGCTGTGACAGCAATGGAGGAGCAAGTTCTAAACTTTGGGCACCGTGGAAGTCCTGTCCCCTGTCGTTTCCACTAGTCTATCCACGCTGTCTCTATGCATCCCTGTGGGCACTGGGAGCAAACGGGAACAGAGAATCTCTTTGTCATCACTGACCCACCCCTCATCAGTGCCAGGGCCCAAGTCCATCCTCCCACTGCTGGGAACCACAGATCAGAGCCCAGGTAAGCAGATTTCACACACATGCATGGTGAAGAGCAGACTGGAATGATGGTTTCTTGCAGGCTTATGGGTTTGCTTGTGGTCCTGCACCCGTCTGCCACATGTTATTTTCTTCCCATTCAGAAGCCTTTTATTGGCCCCTGAAATGCCACCACTTCTGATCTAAACCCTTCTCAAAAGCCTAGCTCCTGGGATAGAGGGATGGCTTAGCAGTTAAGGTGCTTGCCTGTAAAGCCAAAGGACCCAGGTTCAATTCCCCAGGACCCATGTAAGCTTATGCACAAGATGACACATGCATCTGAAGTTCATTTGCAGCAGCTGAAAAGGCCCTGGCACACCCATTCTCTCTCTCTCTCATAATTAAAATAAAATAAAAAGCCAGGGGCTGGAGAGATGACTTAGTGATTAAGTGCTTGCATGTTAAAGCCTAAGGACCCTGGTTTGAGGCTCGATTCCCCAGGACCCACGTTAGCCAGATGCATAAGGTGGCGCATGCATCTGGAGTTCATTTGCAGTGGCTGGAGGCCCTGGCATGCCCATTCTCTCTCTCTCTCTCTCTCTCTCTCTCTCTCTCTCTCTCTCTCTCTGTGTGTGTGTGTGTGTGTGTATGTGTGTGTGTGTGTGTGTGTATCTTTCTCTCTCTGTCTGTCTGTCACTCTCAAATAAATAAATAAATAATAAAATTTATATTTAAAAAAAAGCCGGTGGGCTGGAGAGACGGTTTAGCGGTTAAGCGCTTGCCTGTGAAGCCTAAGGACCCCGGTTCAAGGCTCAATTCCCCAGGACCCACGTTATCCAGATGCACAAGGGGGCGCACGCATCTGCAGTTCGTTTACAGAGGCTGGAAGCTCTGGAGCGCCCATTCTCTCTCTCTCTCTGTCTCTCTCTCTCTCTCTCTCTGCCTCCTCTCTGTCGCTCTCAAATAAATAAATAAACAAACAAAAAATTTAAAAAAAAAGCTGGGCATGGTGGCACATGCCTTTAATCCTAGCACCTGGAAGGCAGAAGTAGGAGGATTGTTGTGAGTGTGTGAGTTACATAATAATTCCAGGTCAGCCTGGGCAAAAGTGAGACCCTACCTTGTAAAAAAAATTATAAAGCCTGGTTCTTGTCTACTGAACCAAACTGCACCCCCACTGCTAAGCAGCCTCCTGAATGGTAGGCTTCTGCGTCTGCCTCCCTACAGAGCCAGCTACCCAAAAAGGGCTGTGGGTCACCCAGCAGGGCTGCCTGGGCTGGGCCGCAGAGGATGAGGCTTATGTTGATGTCCGTTCACCCCGTGCCTGTGGCTCCAAGCAGCGGGCAGCTGTTTAGTCAGCACGACAGCTTGAGCTCTTTGCTGATAACTGCTGTTTCCCTGGCTGTGTCAGTTTGTCCTCATACTGAGTTTTCAGCCTTGGTTAGGACTGTACTGCATTCCTGGTGCTGGGCCAAGGACCTCACAACGCCCAGCCACTAAGCCACACTCACTCTTGCGTCACCAGTACTGGCCTCACTTTACCTCTGGGTCAACAGAAGCCCGGGGGAGCGTTAAGTAGGTGCCCAAAGTCACACATCTACTGCATGTCGGGGCCAGGGTCAGAAGCCAGGCACCGTCTGTTCTGGGACAGCTGCTCTTCACCCTCCTGTCTGGCCCTGCACCATGGGCTGAGGGTCGGCACATGACTTTCCTCTGCTTGACCACCTGACAAGGCTGCCCAGCTAGACCCTTCTCATCCATCCATTGCCCGCTCACTCTCGCCATCGAGCATCTAGGAGGGGCGAGGCGCTGAGATGTAGAGCCGAGCGAACCAGATGCGCTCCCTGACTCCTCAGCTCCCAGTCGAGAGGAGCTGACAGGCACCAAAGACTCATACTGACCAATGCATAGCACACTCAAAAGAGGGCTTGATGGGGGCCGGAGGGATGGCTTGGTGGCTAAGGTGTTTGCCTGCAAAGCCAAAGGACCCAGGTTTGATTCCCCAGGACCCACATTAGCCAGATGCACAAGGGGGACGCGCACATCTGGAGTTCATTTGCAGTGGCTGGAGACCCTGGTGTGCCCATTCTCTCTCTCTCTCTCTCTCTCCCTCCCTCTTTCTCTGTCAAATAAATAAATAAGTAAAAATAAAAATTATTTTAAAAGAGGACTTGATGGGGGGGGAATCTCAGGGGACTTTTTTTTTGGGGGGGGGGTTCAAGGGACGGTCTTGCTCTAGCCCAGGCTGACCTGGAATTCACTATGTAGTCTCAGTGTGGCCTTGAGCTCACAGCGATCCTCCTACCTCTGCCTTTTGCACACACCCCCAACACACACACACACACCGGCTAGTTAAGAAGGGACTATTGGGGCTGGAGAGATGGCTTAGTGGTTAAGCACTTGCCTGTGAAGCCTAAGGACCCCAGTTCGAGGCTCAACTCCCCAGGACCCACGTTAGTCAGATGCACAAGGGGGTGCATGCGTCTGGAGTTCGTTTGCAGTGGCTGGAGGCCCTGACACGCCCATTCTCTATCTCTCGCTCTCCCGCTCTCTGCCTCTTTCTCTCTGTTGCTCTCAGATATATATATATAAAGAAGGGACTGTTGAACTGGTCCTGAGGAGTTCCGTGAAAGGTGGTCACAGTCCTCTGGAAGAAGCACATCTGTTGATGAATCCCAGAGGAAAAGTAGAAGCTATGGGCTTGGACGTGTGGCAGAGCATGTGGACAGAGGCACAGTGGCCGTCTGAGAAAGTGATAGAAGGCCACAGCAGCCTCAGCACAGCAGGGAGAAGGTCAGGTCCAGGGAAGACCGCGGGCAGCAGAGGTCAGGCCTTCTGACCCCTCTGGCCATGCTGAGGAGCCCCCTCCACCCTAAGTGGAAGGACAGAGCTGAAAGCTATCTTCAAGGAGGTATCACAACATCTCAGCCTGCCTGCCACAGATGGCCAGAGGGGGCTTCAGTGGCCTTCCCGTGATAGCTGAAGGTGGCCTGGGCTGAGAGTGGCAGGAACCAGGAGATAGACTCAGGACTGAAGAGGCATGGCCTCTGGCTTATAAATTTGGATCTGATTCATGTACTTTTTTGGCACTTCCTGAGCATCATGCAGTTGGGCAGTCAGCAACACAGGTGCCACCCCAGTGCCTCCTGCAGCAGGTACTCTCACTAAACACCCTCTGATGAGCAAGGCCTTTCTTCCCAGCAACACTCCCAGAGGGCTCCCATCCACGCCCATGCTTGACCAGTCTTCAGACCTGTCCCAAGGGCACGGCTCCCCATGGCCAAGCGAATGCCTGGGGAGCTCCAGGGACCCACCTATCTTCATTTCGGTGGAGGCGACCGCAACGAGGTTCATGTTGTGCAGGCACACCATGTCGATGACCCACATCTGCTGGTGGTGGGGCTGCTGGATCTGGTTAAGCTGGTGAGGAAGAACAGAGGAGGCCGGGGCTGTGGAAGCTCACCCAGCACAGCACACAGACGCACAAGGGCCTGTGACCCTCTCCTGCCATACGAGGCCCTGCAGCAAGCACAGACCTGGCAGGGAGTTCAGTCCAAGCACTAAGAACAGGGCCTTGGAGAAAAACCCCCAAGTCTACTCCCTCATCTGTAAAATGGGCTTAAAGAACACCCAGTTGGCAAGGTCACTGAGAAATCTGGCTAGAGCTGAGCTGAAAACCAACTCCCTGTAGGTAGACCAGCTGAGTGAAAGCTGGAAAAAGCTACACTGCATGCAGCCCTATGGGAGAGAGAGAAGTCATCAGTGGAGATAAACAACAGTGGACACCGCAAGCCTTAAGTTTGGCCAGACAGACCTAATGAGCCAATGGGTGCAATAGTGGCATGTCTGTTATGGGGGGAAACAGCCACTCTCTAATTGGACTGGAGGTTCCACGGAAGGAAATACATGCCTGGGACTGAAAACCTATGATGGTGGAGGTCATGAGCCCTAGGGGTGTAACATCTGCTGGTGTCTGGATAAATGCATATGTTATGCTCTGTTATGCTCACCAAACTGCCCAGTAAGCACTTCTCTTAATGTTCATACTCATATATTAATGCTACTCTTACTTTTGGGTTAGAGAAGCTTCTCTTTTCAGATGGCAGTGACCTCTGAGATGACTCAAAAGATACCATAGGGCTGAGAAGAAGTGTCAGAGGTGTGCTCAGCACTGAAACATCTCTATCACACCTTCCATGGCTCAGGGTCCGTTGCGGAAGAGATGGTGCAAAGAATGTAAGAGCCAAAGGAAGGGTAGAACTGCTTACAATACAGTCTTCTAGACACAAAATGGCCTGGATATCCATGACCTCACAATGCCTGATACTACGTACATAGGACCTTCATAATAGGAGGAAAAGATGACATCAAAATAGATGAATTGAGAGGGGGAGGGGCTATGATGGAAAGTGGATTTTTGAAGGTGTGGTAGTTTGAATAGATGGCCCCCAATATATTGTTTTTTATTTGTTTGTAGTTTGCATCTGCAGCCACCTGGCTGGTGGCAGTGTCACTGGGTGGGTCTTAAGGTGTGGTGGTGGGTTTCAGGTTTCAATCTGAAGATATGCAAAGTGTGCCTAGCTGGAGTTCCTGAAGTGTGCTGTGGCTTTTGACTTTTAGGCTTGTACTTCTCTCTCTGTGCTTGGTACTGTGAAGGCAGGCCAGCTTCTTCTGTCATTTATGGAACTTCCCCTGGATCTGTAGGCTTCAATAAATCCCTTCCTCCATAACTGTGCCTGGTCTGAAAGTTCATCTCAGTGAACCTGAAGCTGTCTGCTACAGAACTTGGTACCAAGGAGTGGGCTGAGATGAACCTGACCATGTGGATGTTGATCTTTTGGAACCTTTGTTTTGGAGGAATAGGCATGGACTTGGTGCTTGCAAATGAAGATGCCTTCTGGAGTGGTAAGCCAAGTTTTATGGACTATTATGATGAGAGTTTGAGAATTCTAAGTGCAGACAGCATCGAACTTCGAGGCTTGGCTTATGAGCTTTTTAAGGGGGAGGAAAGACTGCAGAGGACTTTGTTGGAACTGGGCTACTGGCATAAGGGCTGGCTGCATCCTGCTGCCCAGGCCCAGAGAGTTTGATCAAGGTTAAATTTGTAATGGACTGATGTGCTTGGCTGAAGATATTGGACTGAGAGATTTAAGATTTTAAGCTGGAAAACCTCAAGCAAGTTAAAATTACAGGCACTGAGACTGGTTTTAGGTTACTGAATCTGCTATTGTTAAACACATTAGCAATCTTAAAGGAAGATGATCCAATTGCTTTACCATGGAAAGGATACCTGAGGAAAGACTATCATAGAAATGCAAACACTTTTGGAAAGAGTTGACTGGAGAAGGAACCTGCTTTTCAAGGCTATGATTTGTTTCATCCCTGAATTAAGAATATGGCTGTGTCCTGCACAACTGGTATTGGTTTCAGAAGCATGAAAAATGCGTGGAGTGGTCGTGAATTGCACACAGTTCCAGGAGCTGCTGCTGAGATGCAGCATGAGGCAGGGCATGATGCCCTAATAGGCTGAAAGAGCCTTTGGAAGATGGACTGTGACTTGCATGAGGACCTGAAGATGTTTTGGATTTACTAGGATTGTGCAAGGGCTACCATAGAGTGAACTGTTGGCCTAAGATGGAAGTGTTCCCCAGCTACTCTGCCCAGCTGGAGGAGCAGAATTGGAAAATCTGGAGACTGTCAGTCTCTGGTTGTATTGGACTTGAACTGCAGAAGTTTGATGTTTGTTTGATGGTGGTTGAGTTTGCATTGTTTTAGCCTCTCTTTGCTATGCATTATACCAGTTGAAAATGCTTGCTCTGTACCTTTATATGTTGGAAGTATTTAACTGTTTGATTTTATAGGACTTACTATCTTAAATTGGTCAAGACTGTGGGGACCTTTGAAATTGAACTGAGTACAATTTACAATGTGTGATGGTTATAAATGTATTGGGGGCCGGGGCAGAATGTGGCAGTTTGAATAGATGGCCCCCAATATATTCAGTTTTTTATTTGTTTGTAGTTTGCATCTGCAGCCACCTGGCTGGAGGCAGTGTCACTGGGTGGATCTTAATGTGTGGTGGTGGGTTTCAGGTTTCAATCTAAAGATATGCAAAGTATGCCTAGCTGGAGTTCCTGAAGTGTGCTGTGGCTTTTGACTTTTAGGCTTGTACTTCTCTCTCTCTGCTTGGTCCTGTGAAGGCAGGCCAGCTTCTTCTGCCATTTATGGAACTTCCCCTGGATCTGTAAGCTTCAATAAATAACCCTTCCTCCATAACTGTGCCTGGTCTAGAAGTTTATCTCAGCAAACCTGAAGCTGTCTGATACAGAAGGGGAAGTGAGGGAAGGGAGGAAATATCATGGTTTGTTGTCTATAATTATGGAAGTTGTCAATAAAAAGTTTTTTAAAAGGGCCGGAGAGATGGCTTAATGGTTAAGGCACTTGTCTATGAGGCCTAAGGACCCATGTTATACTTCCCAGATCCCACATAAGCCAGACACACAAAGGCAAGGCAAGCTCAAGGTCACATATGCCCACTAGATGGTACAAGTGTCTGGAGTTCGATTGCAGCGGCTGAGGCCTTGGTGTGCCAATTCCCTCTTTCTTTCTCTCTTTCTCTCCCTCTCTCTCTCTCAAAATAAAACAATTTTTTAAAAATTTTAAAGTTAAAAATATTAAGAGCTGGGCATGGTGGCGCATGCCTTTGATCCCAGCACTTGGGAGGCAGAGGTAGGAGGATCACCGTGAGTTCAAGGCCACCCTGAGACTACATAGTGAGTTCCAGGTTAGCCTGGACCAGAGTGAGACCCTACCTCGAAAAGCCAAAAAAAAAAAAAAAAAAAAAAAACAAGAAGAGCCCACACTTACCACGACATGACCTCCTGCCTTGACCAGGCAAAGATTTCAATCAGGAAAGGACTTAGGGACAACATGGGTGTGACGGGGACAGGAAAGACCACTGACAGCTAACACAGGAGCCTGACTGAGCTACCGTTCAAGAGGTGGAGACCCGAGAGCAAAATGCCCTGTGGGCAGGGGAACCCCAGCTACGTGCTGATTGGATAGGCTGCTCTGGTGGGGTCTGTGGGACATCCAGGTAGAACCTTGCTTTGCAGAGGGCAAGCGAGAGGCTCCTGTGGTGAGGCCAGAATCTCCACCCAAGCCCTATGATTTCAAGTCCAAGCTGCTCCTTACGCAAATCCAAAGGATAAACCCGCTTTGGGTCCAGGCCACCCCTCACTGTTGGGGGTGCTACAGCAGAGGCCCTCTGACGATCCCACGTGTACCCATGGCCGATAACCCCACTCACCCGGAAAGAGCTTATCAGAAAGAAAGATTCGGTCCAGAACTGCAGGACCCCGTCTTTGGTGACAGTCAAGAAACAGCCGGTCTTCTTGAAGCGCTGGATTAGGAACTCCACCTTGACAACCTCATAGCCGTGGTTCCTGTGGGTGTGAGACACACGCAGGAACAGCTCAGAGGGAGTTGCAGCTGCCGGTGAGCCACGGAGGAGGCGAGGCAAAGAGGTGAGCGGGGCCGGTCACACTCGCGTGTGCACACACATGCCCCTGTGCACACCAAGAAACTATAGCAGCCTCCCAGGGACATAGGACTCTGCTTCTCCTCCAGGTGAACTTTGACTGGATCAGCAAAGGTCACGAGGAAAATAGCGCCGATAGAATCCGGGGTGTGTGTGGCTCAGTGGGAGAGTGTTTGCCCTGGCCCTGGGTTCCATTCAGAAAAAAGAGCCAAGCATGACGTGGTATGAGATGAGGTCCAGCAGCTGACCCTGAGAAATAACTAGCTATGTCCCTCACCATGGGTGAGACAGAGAAGTCAGGAAAAAAAAAAAAAAAAAAGGTCTTGGGCTGGAGAGATTTCTCAGTGGTTAAGTGGTTAAGTAGTTAAGGCACTTTGCCTGCAAAGCCTAAAGACCCAGGTTTGATTCCCCAGTACCCATGTGAGCCAGATGCACAAGGTGGTGCATGCATCTGGAGTTCATTTGCAATGGCTAGAGACTCTGGCATACCCATTCTTTCTCTCTATCTCTCTATTTACCTCTCTCTCTCTAACAAACTAATTAATTTTTTTTAAAAAAACATGGGCTGGAGAGATGGCTTAGCAGTTAAGCACTTGCCTGTGAAGCGTAAGGACCCCGGTTCAAGGCTCGATTCCCCAGGACCCACGTTAGCCAGATGCACAAGGGGGTGCACGCATCTGGAGTTCATTTGCAGTGGCTGGAGGCCCTGGCACACCCATTCTTTCTCTCTCTCTCTCTCTCTCTCTCTCTCTCTCTCTCTCTCTGCCTCTTTCTGTTGCTCTCAAATAAATAAATGAATAAATAAATACCGGAGGTCTTTGAACCTTCTCCCACAGGAAAACAGCGCACAGAGGGCAAGCAGTGTGAGGCTAGTGACTGAGAGAGACATGACACTTTCTACTCGCTGACCTCGTGCTCTGGGGTAGAGAGGAGAGTAGACTAAAGCAAGACCAGGACCAGGGGGTGGTAAAGAATTCAGGCCTGTTCATCCAGCTTTTCACCACCAGAGAAGCACTGGGCACAGCAAACAGTTCTGGAGCAGACCTGGCTTTGCAGAATGCTGCCTTACAGCCTTCCCAGCAGGCTTCACTACTGCCTTCCAGCAGCATCTAGGCCGGCTATGAAGACTCACCACCATCTTGTCCTCTTGACACGGCACCACACCCTCCCCCACCTCATCCACCTGCCCTAGGTCGTCTCCGGGCCGTGGCAGGGTACGTGAGAGAGTTACATCCTAACTGAACCCAGCAGATCTAAAACTAAAGCCAAACACTTTCAGCCCTCCTTCCAGATCTTGCCATGGGTATGGTCTGACCTGAGGCTCAAGGGAAACCCACACATTATCAAATCCAACCGCTGCTATAATTCCAGGGTAGAGTAACTGTATCTGGATGTGGCTTGCCCTGTCTCCTGCCCGCCACCCGCTGCTCTGTGAGGAGAGTGGCCAGTATTCTCG
Organism: Dipus sagitta; assembly: GCA_036346955.1. Lineage (NCBI taxonomy): Eukaryota > Metazoa > Chordata > Mammalia > Rodentia > Dipodidae > Dipus > Dipus sagitta. The sequence continues at coordinate 29,738,242 of CM070779.1, forward strand.
CTTGCCCCTGTCATCCCCACTCCTATCAGGACCAAAGACTGTAAGGAAAAGATACAAAGGTGAGGGCTGTGGAGGGAACGTGGCCCAAAGAATGTCATCCCAGCAAGACAGGGCGTTTCTCCATCTGTGTGATGACGGCACCGCCCCCTCTCAGAGCAGTGAAGCTGGTCAAAGGGGGTGACACATTTGGTGCGCTAAGCCCAGACAGCGTGGTGAGGCGACGTTTAAAAATGCTTGCCATACAAGCCTGAGGGCCTGAGCTCATCTCCCCAGCACCCACGTAAAAGCCAGGTGCGGTGATGCATATAATCTTCGTGCTGGGGAGGTGGGGACAGGAGGAGGCCTGAGACTCGCTTGCTGGCTAGTCTAACCACATAGGTGAGTCTTGGATGCCATGACAGACCATGTCTCAATAGAATAAAGTGGCTGGGTGTGGTGGTACGTGCCTTTAACCCCAGCACTCGGGAGGCAGAGGTAGGAGTTCAAGTTCGAGGCCACCCTGAGACTACATAGTGAATTCCAGGTCAGACTGCACTAGAGTGAGACTCTACCTCAAAAATAAATAAATAACTAGAAATAAAAAAGCAGCCGGGCATGGTGGCACACGCCTTTAATCCCAGCACTTGGGAGGCAGAGGTAGGAGGATCGCTGTGAGTTCAAGGCCACCCTGAGACTACAGAGTGAATTCCAAGTCAGCCTGGCCTAGAACGAGACCCTACCTCAAAATATACAAAATATATACAAAATATACAAAAAAAAATACAACAACAAAAAGAAATTGAGAAAGACATCCAGTGTTGACCTCTGGCCTACACACACACACACACACACACACACACACACTCATACACATAATGAACACACATGGGTACATGTATACACATCAAACATACATGCAAAACTTTATCCTATTGTGAAATTAACTGAATGTTGCTTGGCTATGTTTTCCATTCTGTTGGAAGTACACTCTTGGTTTGCAAGTTGTACAAATAAATAGAACACAAAGACAATGCTTCATGACATTTTTGTCCCAGAATTTTGAAAACTCTTGAGATCTAAATGTCTCGAAGAAGCAGAAAGAGGGCTGGAGAGATGGCTTAGCAGTTAAGGCGTTTGCCTACAAAGCCAAAGGATCCCAGTTCGATTCCCCAGGACCCACATAAGCCAGTTGCACAAGGTGGTGCATGCGTCTGGAGTTCTTTTGCAGTGGCTGGAGGCCCTGGCATACCCATTCTCTCTCTCTCTCTCTCTCTCTCTCCCTCATTCTCTCTCACTCTCTCATATAAATAAATAATTTTTTTAAAAAAGAAGAAGAAGAAGAAAGACCAACGAAGGTAGAATTACATCGAGCAAAGTGCTCATGTCAAAATTACAGTTATAAAATGTTTTATTATTTATAGTTATTGGCTACTCCTCAATTAACTCCCAGCCAATTTTTTTTTTTATAGGCTGCCCTTTCATGATTTTCATTAAACTACTTTCTCTCCACTAAAACTCCAGGCTGCCTGAGGCAGAGCCGACTTCTAGATCTTGCTCTTATATGATTTGTGCTGGGTGTGGTTCTCTGAGGACGAACTCTGCTCACAGCCCCTCTGCCCAGGCCACACATGTGGGTCCTCACACCAGGCGCCACAGCAGCAGGGACCCTGGCCCTAGACGCTTGCCCAAAGCCCATTAGTGCTCCAACCCAAGATGGGCTCCATAAAGGGAACAAGGGGCCCACAGGCAGCCTGCCTTAGGCTGGCAAAACAGAGCCATCAGACAGTTTCCTGTTCTTAGGGAGTTGGAAGGACGAACAGACCAGTGAGCCAGGCTACTCCAAAATCTGGCACCTTGATATAGTGAATATTTTAAGCCGAAGGCATTTGAGGAACAGTATGTCCTGGTGTGCCCATTCTCTCTCTCCCCTATCCCACTCTCTCCTTACAAATAAATAAGTAAAAATATTTTTTAAGGGCTGGAGAGATGGCTTAGCAGTTAAGGCACTTGCCTGAAAAGCCTAATGACCCAGGTTGGATTCTCCAGGCCCCGTGTAAACCAGATGCACATAGTGGCGCATGCATCTGGAGTCTGTTTGCAGTGGCTAGAGGCCCTGGCATGCCCATTCTCTCTCTCTCCCTCCCTCTGTCTCTAATAACTTTTTTTTTTGTTATGTTTTGTTTTTGGTTTTTCGATGTAGGGTCTCACTCCACCTCAGGCTGACCTGGAATTCACTCTGTATTCCCAGGGTGGCCTCGAACTCACAACGATCCTCCTACCTCTGCCTGGGATTAAAGTGCTGGGATTAAAGGCGTATGCCACCACGCCCGACTGATACTTTTTAAGAGAGAGGGAGTATGTTCAAGAGGGGATTTTGACATTCCCCGGAATCAGGTCATAAGATCCCAGGTGGGAGGTACCCTCTGCCTACTGGGAAGGAACACCCTAACGGACTTCTGAGGCAGAGAACAACGGTAACAGACAGACTGCCTCGGCTTCTCTCCTTTATTACAACCGGATCCTGCTCTCTTTGGCCTAATTTCCCTAGGGCTCTCTGCTCTTCACAAACCTAGCAAGCAAACACCCTAGGTTAGCTGCTTCCTGGGGTCTTCATGTCTTTGGGAAGAAATCCATTGGATGTAAAACTTAGGTTAAATACACCTGCGTCTTCTAATCTTGTGGGTCTGTCTTCAGTTACAGGAGCCCCAGCCAAGAAACCTGAGGCAGGAAGAAAGAAAAGGCTACCTTTCCCTGTTCTGGGGCCACAGGAGGAGTGACAGCAGGTCACCCAGAGTCAAGACTGAGCCACAGGGCTGGAGAGATGGCTTAGCAGTTAAGGTGCTTGCCTGCAAAGCCAAAGGATCCAAGTTCGATTTACCCAGGACCCACATAAGCCAGATACACAAAGTGGCACATATGTCTGGAGTTTGTTTGCAGTGGTTGGAGGCCCTGGTGCACCCATTCTCTCTCTCTCTCTCTCTCTCTCTCGCTCTATCTCTATCTGCCTTTCTTGGAGCCCTCAAATAAATTAAATAATATTTTTTAAAAAACTGAGCCGCAGAGCTCCAGAGGCCCAGTCCTGAGGGTCAGCAATACAGAGGCCTCCACAGCTCAGCCGGGGCTCCAGAAGCAGCTTCCCCCCTGCCCGTCACCTCACAAGAAAGTCCTGTCTGCACACGTGTGAGCTGTCTGTGCTTCTGGGGATGAAACTGCTAGGCCCACACAGCACTGGCTATGAGGAAAAGGCAGATAAACAACACAGTATATGGGGGAGACAGGGACGGCCAGACAGAGCAACCCAGTCGCTTTCTGTATATTGGCATGGGCAAATCATCTGGCCTGCCTCTCTGAGACTATAGAAAGGGGACAAGCCACCTACCTGCGTGTTCATGTATCCCTATAGACTGAGAAGAAGAAAGACCTAGAAGATATGCAGCATCAGGCCTGGAGCCAGGCCCCTGGCTGGGTCAGCCCAACGGCTTTGTGGACTACCTCAGCAGGGGCCTCCCTCCAGGGCTGGTGCAATCACTTGTCCGTCACACCCCCACATCCAGGGAAGAGGCTCTTACAGGGGGATGATCACCATGGGGAGGTGGAAGCGCAGGCGGTACTGGCTCTTCCTCATCTCCTCCTTCCCCCGGAACTCACGCAACATGTAATCCACATACTTTGGCTACCTCAGAAAGACAAGGCAAGGGAGAGAGTGGGTTAGAGGCAATCGCAGTGTCTGTTCTTAGGAACCCAGGCCTGGTTTCCAGTGTCCTCCTCCCTCCCCATCTCTCCACAGCCCCCCCTCCAAACTGCTTTGGGGCCATCCCCTGGACACTTAGGGCCAGGGCCAGGGACTTGGCCAAGCAACAGGCTTATGCTTGAATCTCAAATATGGGAAGAGCCTGTCACTAAGTACTGTGAGCAGCACCTCCATTCTGAACTCCATCCCTCATGCTATGCACACCCAGCTCCTATCCACACTTGGCATGTTGAGGGGGTTTAAATGCAAAATGTTCCCCATAGCCTCGGGTGTCTGTGATGAAACCTTATACTTAATCCCTAGCTGGTGGAGCCTCTGGGAAGTGAGCCTTGATGGAGGAAGTATGTCACCAGGGGAAGGCTTTGGGGCATTATAGTCCGGTCCTGCTTACTTCACTCATCTAGGGAACTGTCTGCTTCCTCCTTGCTGATGTGGAGATGTGACACCTACCTGGCTGTCTGCTCCTGCCATCCTGCCACGCTTTCTCCACCATGATGAAACCCCTCCTCAAAAGTGTAAGCTGGAAGCCAGGCATGATGGCGCACGCCTTTAATCCCAGCACTCGGGAGGCAGAGGTAGGAGGATCATTGTGAGTTCAAGGCCACCCTGAGACTACATAGTGAATTCCAGGTCAGCCTGGGCTAGAGCAAGACCCTACCTTAAAAAACCAAAATAAAAGTAAATAAATAAATTTTTAAGATAAAAAATGGGATGCAGGCATAGTGGCACACCCAGCTACTCAGGAAGCTGAGCCCAAGCGTCTGAGATTAACTTGGGCAGCAAAGCAAGATTCCATCTCAAGAAGGAAGCAAGACTCCATCAGGAAGGAAGGAGAAAAGGAAGAGAGCAATGAGAGGAAGGAAGATGGAGGGAGGGAGAGAAGGAGAAGGCGAAGAGATGCAGCTCAGTGGTACAGTGCTTGCCTAACATGCACAATGCTGAGCTGAGTCCAATCTCCATCACCACAAAGAAAAAAAAGAAGGAAATAAAAAGAAGGTTCTGGGCTGGACAAATTGCTCAGTGGTTAAAGGCACTTGCTTGCAAAGCCTAATGGCTCAGGTTCAATTCCCCAGTACCCACATAATGCCAAATGCACAAAGTGGCGCATGTGTCTGGAGTTCATTTGCAGTGGCTGGAGGCCCTGGTGCACCCATACTTATTCTCTCTGTGTGTCTCTTTTTCTCTCTCTCAAAAAATAAAAATATAAGCCAGGCGATGGTAGCGCATGCCTTTAATCACAGCACTCATGAGGCAGAGGTAGGAGGATCGCCGTGAGTTCGAGGCCACCCTGAGATTACATAGTAAATTCCAGGTCAGCCTGAGCTAGAGTGAAACCCTACCTCGAAAAAGCCAAAAACAAATAAATAAGTAAAAATAAAAAAATATGTATAAAGAGGAGGATCATTGTCTGGATGCGTAGAGAATTTGGAAACATGTTTATTATAGAATGTTAAGAGAAATAAATGCATGCTCCACCTTGTGCGCACAGCTTTACGCGGATACTGAGAAATCCAACCTGGGTCCTTTGGCTTTGCAGGCAAGTGCCTTAACTGCTAAGCCATCTCTCCTACAAGAGAAATAAACGTAAAACAACAAAACCTAGAATGTATACCCAAAGCACAAAGAGGTCTGCAATGGCAGTTAACCCACAGACTTCTGAGACAAACTCCCTGAGTTTGAACACTGGCTCAAATGGCCACCAGCTCCACAACCCGGAGCAAGGTTTCTAATAGCTCTATGCCTCAGTTTCCCAACTCTTACTCCATCAAGTTCCTGTACGTTTAAGTAGAAGAACATGTAAAGCGTGGGGCACAGTGCCTCATTATCATCTTTAATAGAATCAGCACGCCAGACTAGGCTGTGCTTTGCTTTTTTTCTTTTTTTCCTTCTTTTTTTTTTTTTTCGAGGTACGGTTTCACTCTAGCTCAGGCTGACCTGGAATTCACAATGTGGTCTCAGGGTGTCCTCGAACTTGTGGTGATTCTCGTACCTCTGCCTCCTGAATGCTGGGATTAAAGGCGTGCGCCACCACGCCTAACCTGTTGTTGTCTTTTTGTTTGTTGTTTTTTTTGTTTGTGTTTGTGTGTTTTTTTGAGATAGGGTCTCACTCTAGCCCAGGCTGACCAGGAATTCACTATGTAGTCTCAGGGTAGCCTCAAACTCACAGCAATCCTCCTTCCTCTGCCTCCCAAGTGCTGGGTTAAAGGCGTGCACCACCACGTCCTGCTTCGGCTGTGCTTTTCTAGAGGCTTAAATGCCATGTGTACTCACTACAGAACATTTAGAATTTTAAAAAGAATCAGCATTATTACTATGCTATGAAATCCTGATGGTACTGGATTTGACAGACGTGGTTCCTGAGTGAGATGATTGACATGATATGATTGTGGTACTGGTGTAAATTCCCTAAGCTAATGGGACCTGGAGCACAAGAGAGCTGCGAGGCAATGGGGGATGTCCCATGAGAAGGTCCCATGTGGGACCACTGACACCTGTCATACCCTCTGCTAGCCCGAGGAGGGAAACAAGCTACAACGAACACAGCTCACAGAAGTCTCAGGGAGAAGTCTCAGATACACTGAGCGCCCGTCCACCTCTCAAGTGCTCTAGTGGGTGCCAGAGTCCATGATGGCTTCCTGACATCATGGGTGCCTCCCTGTCTTCAAGCCTCTGCTTGTTCCGTGATAGGTCAAGGCTGGACCCTGCAGCCTCCTCCAGCTTCCCAAGGCAACAGGCCATCCTCCTTACCCAGGTGACAAAGCCATGGCAATCCGAGTCCACCTTCAAGAACAGCATGTCCAGCATCTCGTCTGACACGTTGTTGAGCAACTTCCGGATGGTCCTGCAGAAAGTTTCCTTGTTCATGGCTTCAACGAGAGAAGACACCATTCACTCAGTCACACGTCACTTGGTCCTCCCTAGGCCATGTTCCATGGGCATCTGGCTGCTGAGGGTCACAGCGGGGAGGACCACGTTTACTGGGGACCTTCAGTTCAAGAATCCTCTCTGGGGCTAGAGAGATGGCTTAGGGGTTTGGTGCTTGCCTGAAAAGCCTAAGGACCCATGTTCTACTCTCCAGATCCCATGTAAGCCAGACGCACAAAGGTGAGACAAGCGCAAGGTGGCACGTGCCCACTAGGTGGCACAAGCATCTAGAGTTTGATTGCAGTGGCTGAGGCCCTGGCATGCCAATTCTCTCTCTCTCTCTCTCTCTCTCTCTGTCTCTCACTCTCTCCAAAAAATAAAAATAAATAAAAATAAAAAGAATCCTCTCTGCTACCTCCCTTGAATGTCAGCTGGGCCTCTGTGAAGGAGACAGGAGGGAGAACTCCAGGCCACAGGAGTGGTGACCTTAGCAGGCTGCCTCTTCACAGCCCCTGACGTTCGTCATGACCTTGACCCTGTCCACCCTTCCTTCCTGTTTCCACCCTAGAATGCACGCTAGAAGAGGTTCACTGACCCCTGAAGCTTCCACCATCACTTGGTCATCCTGCTTCTATTTTTGTTTTTGCTTTGCATGTGTGTGCTGTGTGTACATGAGTGTACACATGTGAGCACACGTGTGTGGGGGGCTACGTGTGTGTGCACATGTCACCCTCCACTTTACCAAGGCAGAGTGTCTCACTTGAGCCCAGAGCTCGCTGATTCAGCTGGTCTTGTTCTGGCGACCCGCCTGCCTCCATCTCCCACTCGCTGGGTTACGGGGGACCACGACGCCCATCTGGCATTTACGTGGGTGACGAAGATCCAAACTCCAGTCCTCACTCTTGAACGGCAAGTGCTTGAGCAGCTAGTCGCCAGCCCCCAGTAGCTTAGCTTTAATGTGTGTGTGTGTGTGTGTGTGTGTGTGTGTAAGTGTGCAAATAGGCCAGAGAACAACCTAAGGCAGTGTCCCTCAGGAATGCCATTCATCATTTTTTAATATTTATTTATTTATTTTGGTTTATCCAGGTAGGGTACCACTCTAGCCCAGACTGGCCTGAAATTCTCTATGTAGTCTCAGGGTGGCCACGAACTGATGACGATCTGCCTACCTCTGCCTTCCAAGTGGTGGGATTAATGACATGTGCCACCACACCCGGCTCCATTCACCTTTTTTTAAAAAATATTATTTCTGAGACAGAAAGAGAACGGGCAATCCAGGACCTTTCAGCCACTGTGAGCAAACTCCAGATGTGTGCTACGTCTTGTGCTTATAGACGACATTGCGCGCTTGCACCGCTGTGCGTCTGGCTATGTGGGACCTGGAGATGTGAACGTGCCTTCTTAGGTTTCACAGGCAAGCAACTTAACCGCTAAGCCATCTCTCCAGCCCCATTTATCTTTTCTAAAACAGGGTCTTTCCTTGGCCTGGAGCTCACCAATTAGGCTAGACTGGCGGGACAGTGAACCCCAGGGGTCTGCCTCTCTCTCCACCTCCCTAGGACTGACATTCCAAGTGCACGCCACCACACCTAGCATTTTCACATGGGTTCTAGGGATCAAATGAAGCTCCTCATGGTTGTGAGGGCAGATTTGACTGAGCACCTCCCTAGCTCCCCAGTTATCCTTTGCATCTTGTCCATATTAGTCACCCCACAAGCCCTCATGGACACCTGCCAGTGCGTTGGTACGACAGGAGGAACAGAACTTCTCAAAAGACTAGCTCCCCTTCTGAACAAGTAAACTAAACAACACACTGCAGTAACAGCAACTCCTAAAAGAACAAAAGAAACAGCAAAACAAATGGACTGAATAACAACTAAGAAGTCCAATCATGCAGAGAAAGGGGAAATGCTTTTGTTCTCCTCCTACTCCTAATGATTGAAACCAGGACATCCAATATGCTGGCAGACCCTCTACCTCTGAGCTATACTTTAATCTGCAAAGTTCATCTTTTTGTTGTTAAAAGAAAAAAAGTTCATCTTGGAGGGGAAAGAATTACCATGATTTATTGTGTATAATTATGGAAGTCATCAATTAAAAAAAAAAAACACAAGTTTATCTAGGGCTGAAGAGATGTCTTAGGAGCTAAGGTGCTTGCTTGCAAAATCTAAGGACCCAGGTTCAGTCCCCCAGTACCCACATAAGTCATATGCACAAGGTAACACATACATCTGTAGTTCCTTTGCAGTGGCTAGAGACCCTGGTGCATCTATTCTCTATCTGTCTCTCTCTCTCTCTCTCTCTCTCTCTCTCTCTCTCAAATAAATAATTTAAAAAAATAGAAATGTCTAGAGTGTTTACCTTTTTAAAAAAAAATGAAAAGCGGGCTAGAGGGATGACTTAGTGGTTGAGGCATTTGCCTGCAAAGCCAAAGGACCCAGGTTCAATTCCTCAGGACCCACATTTGCCAGATGCATAAGAGGGCACATGTGTCTGGAGTTCGTTTGCAGTGGCTAGAGGCCCTAGCGTGCCCATTCTCTCTCTCTCTCTCCCTCTCTTTCTCTGTCAACTAAATAAATAAATAAACATAATTTTTTTTTTAAATGAAAAGCAAGTTCACCTAGGAGCAGTGGGATGGGGGGAGAGTTCATTTTTTAAAAGTTAAAAACATGCCGAGTGTGGTGGCACATGCCTTTAATTCTAGCACTTGTGAGGCAGAGGTATAGGAGGATTGCTGTGAGTTCAAGGCCACCCTGAGACTACATAGTGAATTCCAGGTCAGCCTGGACTAGAGCCAGACCCTACCTTGAAAAAACAAAACAACAACAACAAAAACCCTTTGGCTAGAAAGAAAGATGGTGAAGAAAAAAGAAAAGATAAAGTATACTTTCTCCCTGAGCTTGGCTTTATGGCCATAAGGGACTCCATTTGCAAAAAGGTGTTAATAGCTCCTGCCTAATTTTTTCATAACTATAGTTTTTAAAAAGTACCTCCAGTGGGGGTGGTGGCGCACGCCTTTCATCCCAGCACTCGGGAAGCAGAGGTAGGAGGATCGCTGTGAGTTCAAGGCCACCCTGAGACTACATAGTGAATTCCAGGCCAGCCTGGGCTAGAGTGAAACCCTACCTCGAAAAACCAAAAAAAAAAAAAAAAAAAAAAAAAAAGTACCTCTAAGGACTATAGAGATGACTCAGTTGTTAAGGTGCTTGCCTGCAAAAACCTAACAACCCAGGTACAATTCCTCAGTACCCACGAAAGTAGAGCATGTATCTGGAGTTCCTTTAGAGTGGTAGAAGACCCTAGTTCACCTATTCTCTCTCTCTCCCTCTCTCTCTCTCTCTCTCTCTCTCTCTCTCTCTCCTTGAGTATAAATAATAAATAATGTTTTAATTAAATATATGCCAGGTATGGTGGCACATGCCTTTAATCCCAGCACTTGGGAGGCAAAGGTAGGAGGATCACTGTGAGTTTGAGGTCACCTGAGACTACATAGTGAATTCCAGGTCGTCCTGGGCTAGAGCAAGATCCTAACTAGAAAGAAAGAAAGAAAGAAAGAAAGAAAGAAAGAAAGAAAGAAAGAAAGAAAGAAAGAAAGAAAGAAGAAAGAAGGGGTTCGGGCAGAAGTACTCTGTGGGGGTGGACCATACTGTGCCCCGTACATTGTTACAAGAAAACTTCAGTGCCAGGGTGGGATACCTTCCAGGGCGTTGTTGGTCAGGAGGGCTTCCAATGTCCCCAAAACATTACATGCTATTGCCAAGGCTCTTGGATGCCCACCAGAACTAAATGGCAAGACACTAATGCTAAAGACACTACACGGCATGCTTGGGCTGCACATCACTGGTAATCAAGCTGGAGCTGAGTTAGAAGCCTTCTCCCAGTTGACTAGCTCAGGGTGTTGCAAAGAGCCATGCAGCCCGCTGGGGGAGAAGAGTCATCAATGCTCTTAGCCAGCAGTGAACTCCGTAAGCTTCACGGCTGTCCAGCCATGCCAAATTTGCCAACTGGTGCAATATAATAAAAATGGTCTGTAATAGGGGAAACCAAGGGAATTCTTGCCTGGTACCAAAAACCTAGTCAAAAGCTTATAGCTGAGGAGGTCATAATCCCTATTGGGGAAACGACTACTGTTGTCTGGTTAAATGGATATATGATGGCCACCAAACTGCCGTCTAAATACTTATGTGTATGCCCATATGTTAATGCTATTCTTACTATTGGTTAGAAAAGCTCCTCTTTGTAGATAGTGGTGGCCACTGGGGACTCAAAACTAATCAAGGTGCTAAGAAGAAGTGACAGTTCAGCACAGAGTGAGACCTCTCTATCACACCTTCCAAGACTTGAGGGCCCATGTGGAAGAGGCTGGCAAAAAGGATGTAAGGGCCAAAGGAAGGGGGGGAGTGCTTTGCAAAACTGGCTTCCAGACACAAAGTGGCCTTGACCTCACAGTGGCTGACATGACTTACACAGACTTGCATCATAGGACAGGGACAAAAAAAGTGATGACATCAAAATAGAAACTACTGGGGCTGGAGAGGTGGCTTAGTGGTTAAGGAGCTTGCCTGTGAAGCCTAAGGACCCAGGCTCAATTCCCCAGTACCCACAGGTAAGCCAGATGCACAAGGGGTCACATGCGTCTGGAGTTTGCAGTGGCTAGAGGCCCTGGCGCGCCCATTCTCTCTCTCTCTCTCTCTCTCTCTCTCTCTCTCTCTCTCTCTCTCTCTCTGTTATCTCTCTCTGCTTGCAAATAAATGAGTAAAAATATTTTTTAAAAAACGTCTTCTGGGCTGGAGAGATGGCTTAGTGGTTAAGTGCTTGCTTATGAAGCCTAAGGACCCCGGTTTGAGGCTCGATTCCCCAGGACCCACGTTAGCCAGATGCACAAGGGGGCGCAAGCGTCTGGAGTTCATTTGCAGTGGCTGGAGGCCCTGGCGTGCCGCTCTGCCTCTTTCTCTCTCTGCTGTCTCTCTCAAATAAATAAATAAAAATAACAACAAAAAAAATTTTTTTTAAAAAGTCTTCTGAGCCGGGCATGGTGGCACACGCCTTTAATCCCAGCACTAGGGAGGCAGAGGTAGGAAGATCACCGTGAGTTTGAGGCCACCCTGAGACTACATAGTGAATTCCACGTCAGCCTGAGCTAGAGTGAGACCCTGCCTCAAAAAAACAAAAAAAAAAAAAGTCTTAAACATATTAAAGTTAGGGAGGCTATGCTGCAATGTTTAATAGTTTAGGTGTAGCAAATTCTTTTCTTGCCTTATGATATTTTTCTCCCTAAATAGGATTGTGAGGGCACACCCCATCATGAGTGAAAATGCTTCCCTACAGGATGCTTATGGACACAGGAAAGCATGCACCATTATCTGTGCTGAGACCCTTAAGGAGGCCCCCAGTATATTCAATCCCTCCTGCAGTCCCCTCCCGAGTGTGGTGGGACCTGCGACTCGTTTTCATCCTCCAGAGCAGGCACAGGTGACAGGAAGCACGCAACCTTGTGCGCGTGGAGGCACGACTGTGTTGCAGGAGACTGTAATATCCATCCTGCGAGAGCTGCTCTCTCTTGGTTTGAGCCTGGTGAGCAGTCGTGTGGGTGAGTCCCACGTGGCCAGGAACCATGGCTTCTGGGAGCTGAGGACAGCCTCCCACCACCAGCCAGAAAGAAATGGACGGTGGTCTCCATAGTACAGCTGCAGGGAATTGAACTCTGGAACAACTCAAGTGAGTTTGGAAGTGAGTCCTGCCCTGGTCGAATGCAGAGCCAGTTGACGAGGAAACTGCAGCTCCGTGAGGCCCTGAGCAGAGGGGCCCTCATCCGTGTCTGGACCCACGGAAACTCGAAAAGCGTGAATGTGTGTACCACTAACCGTGGGGCTGCTGTTACATAGCAATGAACAAGCCACACAACTGAAAATGTTTAGAGGGAGGCATACCAAAATGCTGGGGGATATACTTGAGTGATCACACTAGCAGGATTTAAACTTTTTTTTCCTGGGGGCTGGAGAGATGGCTTAGCGGTTAAGGCCCATGCCTGTGACGCCTAAGGACCCCGGTTTGATTCCCCAGGTCCCACGTTAGCCAGATGCACAAGGGGGTGCATGCGTCTGGCGTTCGTTTGCAGTGGCTAGAGGTCCTGGAGCGCCCATTCTCTCACTCTCTCTCTCTCTCTCTCTCCCCCCTCTCTCTGTCTCTAATTAATAAATAAATAAAAGCTAAAAAAAAAATTCCTGGATCTTGGTGGGGGTGCAGCTCAGTTGTTAGAGTGCTTGCCTAGAGTACATGAAGGCCTAGATTTAATCCCCAGCACCATGTAAACCAGGCATAATGACTCCTGCAGGCTGTAAAAACACTGGGGAGGTGGATGCAGTACAAATAGAAGTTCAAGGTCATCCCCAGCTGCAGAGTAAGTTCAAGGTCAGCAGGGGCTACATGAGACCCTATTTACTTATTTATTTATTTATTGGGAGAGAGAGAGGGAGAGACAGAGACTGGGCATGACAGGGCCTCTAGCCACTGCAAATGAACTCCAGATGCATGCGCCCCCTTGTGCATCTGGCTTACATGGGTCCTGGAGAATCGAACATGGAGCCTTTGGCTTTGCAGGCCTTAACCACTAAGCCATCCCTCCAGCCCAGAGACCCTATTTAAAAAAAAAAAAAAAAAGTCCTAGATCCCAAATAGTCTTCAATGCTCACACTTCTATACTGACGCTACTTCTTACCCAAGGATTAAAATTTAAATGAAACACTGGATGCAAAACTGCTGCTCAGGTCGGAGCCCTCCACAACCCCCCAGATCCTGTGTGAAAATCACAGAGAGCAGCTTCCAGAATGGCTGTACCTCCGTTGGCGTCGCTCTCCTTCTCAAATGCTTTCTGTACGTCAGCCAGGTGGAGCTCGGCAAACTGCACGATCTTTGTGTGGAGGTCAGCGGTCTGGCTGAGGCTGACGGATGGCGCCATGGAGTTAGGAGTCTCCTTGTCCTGGAATCCACCTGGGGTGGGCGGCTGAGACAAATATGACCGCAAGGACCAGAAACTGAGAGGGTTAATTCCCTGAAGCCAAACATCTCCCTACATATCTTGCTTGAAAAGAGAATCTTTTTTTTTTTTTTTGCTTTTCTAGGTAGGGTTTCACTCTAGCTCAGGCTGACCTGGAATTCGGTGGCCTCGAACTCATGGTGATCCTCCTACCTCTGCCTCCCGAGTGCTGGGATTAAAGGCGTGCGCCACCACGCCCAGCGACCCTGCTGTTTTACAGATGCGAGGACCCAAGTTCAGGATCAGCAAGGTCAGAGGTCATAGGACTCTTTCTTTAGCTTTTTGTTGTTGTTTGTTGTTTTTGAGACAGGGTCTCACTATGTAGCCCAAGGTACTTCAGATCCTCCTGCCTCAGCCTCCCAAGGGCTAGGATTACAGGCATGTGCCACCATGCCCAGTTTAGGACTCTGTAAGAAGTCTCAGCCCCACCAAAAGAACAGCATGTGAAAAATGTCAAGAAAAAAAGAAAAAAAAGGAGCTGGGGAGATGGCTTAGTGGTTAAGCACTTGCCTGTGAAGCCTAAGGACCCCTGTTCAAGGCTCAATTCCCCAGTACCCATGTAAGCCAGATGCACAAGGGGGCACATGCATCTGGAGTTCATTTGCAGTGGCTGGAAGCCCTGGTGTGCCCATTCTCTCTCTCTCTCTCTCTCTCTCTCTCTCTCTCTCTCTCTCTCAACTAAATAAAATAATTTAAAGAAAGAAAGAAAGGAAGAAAGAAAGAAAGAAAGAAAGAAAGAAAGAAAGGAAGAAAGAAAGAAAGAAAAAACCCAGGGCTGGAGAGATGACTTGGTGGTTAAAGCACTTGTCTGCAAAGCCTAACGTGTGGAGTTCAATTCCCCAGTATCCACACAGAGCCACATGCAGAAAGAGGCACATGCATTTACAGTTCTTTTGCAGCAGCTGAGGGTCCTACCGCATCTATTCTCTCTGCCTGTCTCTCTTCTTGGTATCTCTCTCTACTTGCAAATAAATAAATAAAAATATTTTTTAAAAAATATAAAGAAAGCCAGGCATGGTGGCACACGCCTTTAATCCCAGCACTTGGAAGGCAGAGGTAGGAGGATCACTGTGAATTCCAGGTCAGTGTGGGCTAGAGTGAGACCCTACCTCAAAAAAAAAAAAAAAAAAAAAAAAAAAAAGATAAAGAGGGCTGGAGAGATGGCCTAATAGCTAAGGTGCTTGCCTGCAAAGCCAAAAGACCCAGGTTTGATTGCCCAGTACCCACGTAAGCAAGATGCACAAGGTAGTGCACGTGTCTGGAGTTCATTTGCAGAGGCTGGAAGCCCTGGTGTGCCCATTCTCTTCCTCCCTGTCTCTCTTTCTCTCTCCCTCTCCCTCTTTTTCTGTCTCTCTCACTCAACTTAATAAAAAAAATTAAAAATATTTTAAAAGAAAAAGGAAAAAGAACAAGTGTGCTCATCCTCCTCGGAATGATCACGTGCTCACCCCTTCACTCGTAGTCTACCCGCACTGACTGAGGGCCAGGCTCTGCGGACACAGCAGTGAACAAACTGGAGAGTCCTGTGCCTCTCAGAACCAGACTGAGTGAAAGCTCTCACCATCCCCCCGGGCCCCATCCTTCTTCCTATGCATTCTTACTGCCGCTCTTGTTGATTTGTACTGGGATTCGTCTCCTACATATATACCCACGCTCCTAACCCCTGGACCACCCCCAAAACTTTGGTCTTGGGTAGGGACAAGGACAAGCCCAGGGTCTTTCAATTCACATACCAACACCAATACCTCCTTGGTCAGTGAGGAGGCAAATTTGGCCATGAATTTGCCTGGCTCAGACACTCCCCATGGCTTCTCCCTCTCCAGCTCCTGAGCATGACATTCAAAGCCCTTGGGCCACTTCCCAGGCATATCAACCGCTCTCCAGCAAGTGTTTCAGTTCTACTCACACTGCACCCTATGCATGCACAGCCCAGCTGCCCCAGAGGTAAACTCCCACCCATTCTTCAGTCAGGCTCTCACAGCACCTCCTTCAAGGAGCCACCACTGCCGCCCCTCCCTCCCCCCAGGCTCGGTTCATTTCTACCACCCATGGCACGTCTCTATGCATACACATAGAAAGCAGGCATGAGGGGAAGC
The DNA here is from genome assembly GCA_036346955.1 of Dipus sagitta. Classification (NCBI taxonomy): domain Eukaryota; kingdom Metazoa; phylum Chordata; class Mammalia; order Rodentia; family Dipodidae; genus Dipus; species Dipus sagitta. The sequence continues at coordinate 29,753,969 of CM070779.1, forward strand.
GCATGGCTGCAGAGCCCCAGGCCCTGAGTTAGAATTCTACTTGGCTCGACCACTTACAAGCTATTATTTCTTCGGCATATCATAGCACTTCTCTGAGCCGCAGATGCCCCCACCACCACCACACACACACACACACACACACACACACACACACACACACACACACGCTGCAAAATAGATCCAAAATAGACCCACGTAAGCCAGACTCACAAGGTGACGCATGCATCTGGAGTTCATTTGCAATGGCTAGAGGGCCTGGAGCACCCATTCTCTATCTGCCTCTTTCTCTCCCTCTCTCTTTCTGAAATAAATAAATAAAATATCTTTAAAAAAAAAAAAGAAAGAAAGAAAGAAAGAAGAAGAAATAAAACTGGGCATGATGGCATGTGCCTGTAATCCCAACAGTTAGGAAGCCAGGCGTGGTGACACATGCCTTTAATCTGGGCTAGAGCAAGACCCTACCTTGAAAAATAACAAAAAATGGGGGGGATGGGAATATAGTTCAAATGGTAGAGCACTTGCCTTGCACACTTAAGCCCCTAAGTTCAATCTCTACCACCACCAAAAAATAAAAATAAAAAGAAGGGGCTAGAGAGAGGGATCAGCAGATAATAGTGCTTGCCACAAAAATGAGGGACTGGGACACCTTGAGAACACACATGGCCACATATTGATAACTCCAGTCCTGTGGGGAGCAGAGACCAGAGAATCACTGAGGCTCACAAAAAAAAAAAAAAAAAAAAACAGCCTTCAGGTTCAAAGGGAGATTCTGTCTCAAGGAAATATACAAAGGATCAATAGAGGAAGGACACCCCACATTCTCATCTGGCCTCCACACACACATACACATGCATACACTATACATACATACCACCACCACCCATACTACACATGCAAAAAGAAAAAAAAAGACTGGAGAGATGGCTTAGCAGTTAAGGCGCTTGCCTGAAAAGCCTAAGGACCCATGTTCAATCTCTCTCCAGATCCCACGTAAGCCAGATGCACAGAGGTGAGGCAAACGCAAGGTCGCACATGCCCACTAGGTGGCGCAAGCGTCTGAGGTTCCATTTCAGTGGCTGAGGCCCTGGCACACCAATTCTGTCTCTCTGTCTCCCTCTGTCTCTTTGTCTCTCTCACTCAAAAAAAGAAGAGGAAGAGGAGGAGGAGCAGGAGGAGGAGGAGAAGCAGCAGCCAGCCAGCTTGTAGGCACACCTAAGTTACCCACCTGGCCCTGTAAAAATCTGTTTGTATCCCCTGGTGCAGAAGACAATGGACTTCTGCCAATGAGTGATTGATGTTTTGGTGGCTCTCAAATACCCTCTTCCTTTGTTCACTCTGAAGCTTTGCTTACCTTTTGAGGCTCAGAGCTCTCTTCTAACTTCTCAGGTTGTGATATTGACCTAAAATGAGGAATTGCAGTTGCTTTAACTCCAGTCTTGACCCGGCCAAGCCACAGGAAGGCAGAAGAGGTCTAGCGAGATAGTGGCTGCCCCTTGTCCACGGACACTCCCAGCAAGCATTTGACAAACACCTTCCTGCTCCCAATGGAACGGAGTTGACCAGCTGAAGTCATGGGGCCTCTCAAGTTACTTTACTCCTGACTTAAGGCCAGGGGCTCCCTAATTTGAATCTACAGAATTTGAAGGGGCTTGGGAAGCCATGTGGTAACCCAGGAAAAATTCATTGCCGAGGAAAATGAGGTCCGGAAGCAGAGATGTAGCTAAAGGCCAAAGAGCAGACGTTAAGCAGGACAGCCCCTTCCAATGCACCCTCCAGTGCCCCGGAGACAGAATGCTGTTCATAGGACCACACCTTGGGAGAAAGCTTGTAGAAAGGTCTCTTCCATGGAGGACAGCAAGGGCAGGTTTCTGAAAGGCCCATGCTGTTAGGATATTGGGGTACCAGACAATCTCATTATCTGGGCGTGGTAATGCATACCTTCAATCCCAGCACTTGGAAGGCAGAGATAGGAGAATCACTGTGAGTTGGAGGCCAGCCTGAGACTACAGAATGAGTTCCAGGTCAGCCTGGTCTAGAGTGAGACCCTGCCTCACAAACAAAAACAAATGAGAAGCCAGGCGTGGTGGCGCACGCCTTTAATCCCAGCACTCGGGAGACAGAGGTATGAGGATCGCTGTGAGTTCAAGGCCACCCTGGGACTACGTAGTGAATTCCAGCTCAGCCTGGGCTAGAATGAAACCCTACCTAAAAAAAAAAAAAAAAAAAAAAAAAAAATGAGAGAGAGAGAGAGAGAGAGAAAGCCAGGCGTGGTGGCGCATGTCTTTAATCCCAGCACTTGGTAGGCAGAAGTAGGAGGATCACCAAGAGTTTGAGGCCACCCTGAGACTACATAGTGAATCTCAGGTAAGCCTGGGCTAGAGTGAGACCTTACCTCAAAAAAAAAAAATTAAAAGTTATTAAAAAAAGAAAGGGGGGCTGGAGTTATGATTTAGTGGTTAAGGCACTTGCCTACAAAGCCTAAGGACCTAGATTAGATTCCCCAGGACCCACATAAACCAGATGCACAAGGGGGCACATGCATCTGCAATGCCTTCTCAGTGGTTAGAGGCTCTGGTGCCCCCATTCTCTCTCTCTCTCTTTCTCTCTCCCATCCCCCCCCCCCCCGCCGCCTTTCTCATACATAAATAAATAAGGGGGCTGGTTGTGCTGGCAAGCACCTTTAATCCCAGCACTCAGGAGACAGAGATAGGAGGATCGCCGTGAGTTTGAGGTCAGCCTAAGGCTTCATAGTGAATTCCAGGTCAGCCTGGGCTAGAGCAAGACCCTACCTCAAAAAGCCAAAAATTAAATAAAAAGAGTTAGGAGGAACTTTCAGATGTCAGAATAACCAGGAAAGAGATGAGATTGACATGCCCAGGGGATTGCCTAGATGACCTGCCTGGCTGGACCCAAAGAAGGGGTCCTGGGAGGCAGCAGGGAACGGAACAGAAGGAGGGAAAAAAAAAAAATTGAAAAGAGAAAGAAGAAGGGAGCAAGCTCTTGAGAGCCTGACCAGAGAGACTGGACAGGACGAAGGGCCGCTGGGAAGGTTCTCAGTACGAGATGGAGGGTGAGGGGGGGAGAAGGAAGGTGGAAGAGTGGCCGGGGATATCCTGCCTGGGGGCTGGTGACAGCTCAGAGGTAAGAACCTAGGGGCAGAGTCAAAGGAAAGGCGGAGGGCTGAGAGCCCAGAACCAGGATAACTGCGGGAAATAACAGAACCATTTCCAGAAAAAGGAGCAGGAAGGGAAAGGCCGTGATGCACGTGACGCTAAACTGTTCCATTAGGAACAGAACACCCTGACGCTTAAGGAGGGGGTCCACTCGGGACCCAGAGAGGGGAAACGCAGAGGACACCTAGGATGGGCTGTTTCTGTGAGTCAAAAGGATGAAGGAAAAAAAAGTGCCTCTGAAATGGCAACGTAGGCTTTACCGAAGGAAAACAAGGCTGCGGAAGTGCGTTTATAAATACATTCCTGCTGAGTGTACACATGTGCATGTTGGCACACGCATTCAGAAAAAAAGCCTGCTGGAAAAACAGTCTCTAAACTTTATGGCAGTTAACTTCTGACAGATGAAATTATGGGAGATTTTTATCGTGTAAATCGTGCAGTCCCTAATTTTTTTTTTTTAAAACAGTCTCACATGTAACCCAGGCTCAAAGTCACTTTGTGGCCAAGGATAACCTTGAATGCCTAATTCTCCTGCCTCTAACTTCCCAAGTATTGGGATTACATGCATGTACCACCACGCCCAAATTATTTATTTATTTTGGTTTTTCAAGGTAGGGTCTCAAACTCACAGCAATCCTCCTACCTCTGCCTCCCAAGTGCTGGGATTAAAGGCATGCACCACCACACCCCTCCTGTCGACCCCCCCCCCACTCTCACTCTCACTCTCTCTCATTAAAAAAAAAAAAAAAAAGGCCAGGCATGGTGGCGCACACCTTTAATCCCAGCACTTGGGAGGCAGAGGTAGGTGGATTGCCATGAGTTCGAGGCCATCCTGAGACTACATAGTGAGTTCCAGGTCAGCCTGGACTAGAGTGAGACCCTACCTCGAAAACACAAAAACAAAAACAAAAACAAAAAAAAAGGAGGAGGAGGAAGAGAAGAAGAAGAATCCAATGAGGGACTGGAGAGATGGCTTAGAGGTTAAGGCGCTTGTCTGCAAAGCTTAAGAACCCATGTTCAACTCTCCAGGTCCCACATAAGCCAGATGCACAAGGTCGCACATGCACACAAGGTGGCAAATGCATCTAGAGTTCGATTGCAATGACTGGAGGCCCTGGCACGCCAATTCTCTCTTTCACGCACATAAAAAAATTACCAAAGGGTGCCGGGCATGGTGGCGCACGCCTTTAATCCCAGCACATGGGAGGCAGAGGTAGGAGGATTGCTGTGAGTTCGAGGCCATCCTGAGACTACATAGTGAATTCCAGGTTAGCCTCAGCTAGAGTGAGACCCTACCTTGAAAAACCAAAAACAAACAAACAAAAAATTACCAAAGAGGGCTGGAGAAATGGCTTAGCAGTTAAGGCACTTGCCTGCGAAGCCTAAGGACCCAGGTTTCATTCTTCAGGTCCCACGTAAGCCATATGCACAAGGTGGCACATGTGTTGGGAGTTCATTTGCAGTGGCTGGAGGCCCTGGAGTGCCCGTTCTCTCTCTTTCTCTTTCTCTCTCTCTCCCTTTATCCCCTCTCTCTGTCTCTAATAAATAAATAAATAAATAATCTTTTTAAAAAATTACCAAAGGGCTGGAGAGATGGCTTAGCAGTTAAGGCGCTTGCCTGGGAAGCCTAAGGACCCAGGCTGGATTCCCCAGTACCCACATAAGCCAGATGCACAAGGTGACACATGCGTCTGAAGTTCATTTGCAGCGACTGGTAGCCCTGGCCCACCCATTCTCTCTCTCAAATAAGTAAATAAATAAAATGTTTTTTAAATGCAAAATAAGGGCTGGAGATATGGCCCAGTGGTTAAGGCATTTGCCGGCAAAACCTAACAACCTGGATTTGATTCTCCAGTACCCATGTAAAGCCAGATACACAAAGTGGAGCATGCGTCTGGAGTTTGTTTGCAGTGGCAGGACCTGGTATACCATTCTCCCTCTCTCTCTCTCGTTCTGTCTCTCTCTGCTGCTCTCAAGTAAATAAATAAATATTTTGGAAAAGCAAAAACCAAAGGCTGGGCATGGTGGCGCATGCCTTTAATCCCAGCACTCAGGAGGCAGAGGTAGGAGGATTGCTGTGAGTTCGAGGCCAGCCTGAGACTCCATAGTGAATTCCAGGTCAGCCTGGGCTAGAGTGAGACCCTACCTCAAAAAACATAAAATAAAATAAAATAAAATAAAGCAATGAGGCTGAGACAAAAGGTAGCTCAAGGGAACCAACCACTAGGGGCAATGTGTGATTTTGAGTTGGATCCCACACTGGAAAAGCAACAATGACACAGGGCCCATTCTTTGGTGAAATTCCAATGTGGACCCCACATGATCACACACTGTAATTTTTTTTCTTTAATTTGAGAGTGACAGACACAGAGAGAAAGAGGCAAAGAGAGAGAAAGAGAGAGAGAGAATGGGTGCGCCAGAGCCTCCAGCCACTGCAAACAAACTCCAGACGCATGCGCCCCCTTGTGCATCTGGCTGATGTGGGTCCTGGGGAATCGAGCCTCGAATAGGAGTCCTTAGGCTTAATAGGCGAGCACTTAACGGCTAAGCCATCTCTCCAGCCCCACACACTGTAATTTTGCTTTTGATAATCATATTATGGATTTTATTTTGTGTGTGTGTGTGTGTGTGGTTTCTCCAAGGTAGGGTCTCACTCTAGATCAGGCTGACCTGGAATTCACTATGTTGTCTCAGAGCGGCCTCGAACTCTCGGCGATCCTCCTACCTCTGCCTCCCGAGTGCTGGGATTAAAGGCGTGTGCCACCACGCCTGGCTATATTATGGATTTTGAAATATCCTTTTTTGCTGGTGTAGTGGCACATGCCTTTAATCCCAGCACTTGGGAGACAGAAGTATGAGGATCACTGTGAGTTCGAGGCCACTCTGAGACTACATAATAAATTCCAGATCAACCTGGGTTAGAGAGCAAGACCCTACCTCAAAAAAAAAGACATATATATATATGTATGTGTGTGTGTGTATATATATATATATATATATATATATATATATATATATATATATATGTATGTGTGTATATATATATATATATATATATATATATATATATATATATATATCCTTTTTCTTAGCTGGGTGTGGTGGCTCACACCTAGAACTCCAGCACTCAAGAGGCTGAAGGATTTCCAAGAGTCTGTCAAAGTCAACCTCAGCTGGAGTGAGAGCCTGTCTCAAAAACAAAACCCAAGGATTTTTTTTTTTTTTAAGAAATACACACATTTTAAGTACTGATAGGTAAAGTGGCATGAGGTCTGTAATTTTTTAAATGGCTCAAGAGCACAAAACAAATCATCAAAAGTGGTCAGTGTGTGTGTGAGTTTCAATTTTTATTTGTTTTTGAGACAGGGTCTCAGGTATCCCAGACTGGCCTCCAAATCCCTACATAGCTGAGGGCAACCTTAAATTTCTTTATTTTTTTATTAATTTTTTGAGGCAAGACCAACAGACTGGCCTTTCTTTTTATGGAGGGAGCGAGAGAGAGAGAGAGAGAGAGAGAGGAGGGATGGAGGGAGGGAATTGGCACACCAAGGGCCTCCAGCCACTGTATTCCAACTCCAGATGCGTGTGCCACCTAGTGTGCATGTGTAACCTTGCGCACTTGTGTCATCTGGCATCATCTGGTTTACATGGGACTGGGAGAGTCAAACATGGGTCCTTAAACTATGCAGGTAAGCACCTTAACTGCTAAGCCATCTCTCCAGCCAGTAACCTTAAATTTCTGATCTTCTAGCCTTCACTCCCTGAGTGCTTGCTATTAATAGGTGTGTTTCACCATGTCTATTTTTTTATTAAAATATTTTGTTTATTTGTGAGAAAGAAAGAAGCAGATAGAGAGAATGGACACACCAGGGCCTCTAGTCACTACAAACGAACTCCAGACACATGCACTATTTGGTGCATCTGGCTTTATGTGGGTAGGGGGTATTGAACTTGGGTCCTTTGGCTTTGCAGGCAGACGCCTTAACTGCTGAACCATCTCTCCAGCCCTTTTTATTTGTTTGTTTTGTTTTGATTTTTGAGACATGGTCTCACTCTAGCTCAGGCTGACCTGAAATTCACTATGTAGTCTCAGGGTGGCCTCGAGCTCACAGTGATCCTCCTACCTCTGCCTCACGAATGCTGGGATTAAAGGCATGCGCCACCACACCCAGCTCTTTTTTTTTTTTTTTTTCTTTTAAACAGGGTCTATCCCTGCCTAGAACTTGTGTGGCAACCTTCTTGCCTCAGCCTCCCAAGTGCTGGGATTACAGGGATGAGTCACCACACCTGGTTGTGTATATATTTTAATCATTTCAAAACTAAATATTGTGTAAGAGAAGTATGTCTTTAATGGAGAGAGAGAGCAACTCTGTTCGTGGGCGAAGGCAAAGCACCAAATGGGGAGAAAAATTGGTCAATGGCAGCAGAGAGACCACGCAAAAGAAATGGACAGGGGCTGGGGGTGTAGTTCAATGGAAGACCATTTGCCTAGACTACCTGAGGACCTACATTCATTCCAACCCCACCACTACTCACCCCCCAGAAAAAAAGAAAGAAAGAAGGGGGAGTCGAGGGTATTTCCAATCCTGGAGGGAAGGAGAAAACTAAGACACAGAATGCAGTTTACATTTAGAGTACAGGTACGGTCAGAAGTCATACCCAGTGGTCTACACATACTCCCTAGAGCTGTCCTATCCAGAAGAAACAAGAGTAGTATAGAGGAGAAGAAGGGAGGGGAGAGGAGAGGAGAGGAGAGGAGAGGAGAGGAGAGGAGAGGAGAGGAGAGGAGAGGAGAGGAGAGGAGAGGAGAGGAGAGGAGAGGGAGAAGAGGCTAGATTTGGAAACAGGACGGGTTTACAATGACCACTAGAAGAGCTTGCTGGGGACAGGAGGGGAGTAACTGGTAAGCGGTATCATCGGTTGGTGGACAGGTGACTGAATGCTAAGGGCACTGGCAGCTGTCCCAGAAATGAGGGGAGATGTTTCTCCTGGTTCCCACACGGCCTTTGAGGTCAGGCAAATGACTCTAAAGGCCAAAGTGTCCAATTTTCGGAGGGCAACTTTAACCAGAATGTTCACTCACCCTAACTCAATTTGATCTTGCCAGTTGAACACACTGTTCGGCGGCGTGTTATCCAATGTCAAGTGCGACATCTTGGCAGATGTCCCCAAGTCCAAGGCAGTTCCTCTGTTAGGTCACTATGGAACTCTGGGGGCTTCTACTTGACCACAGAGCTGACTGGTCATATATAGAACCAGGGATATGAGGGAATTCCAAATGAAGAACATGACAGAGCATCAGAGTCTATCCCACAAGCCATCACCACATGGCCATTTTTTTGTCCAATAGGAGGCCTTTTTATTAATGAAATTACACTCACAGAAGACATCGACAAAAGGCAGCACAGATAGCCAGGACAAAGATGAATATAAAACAAACCACGGGACAGGGACAGGCACAGCATCTATGCCTCAGTGGTAACCATGGAAAATGCCAGGAAGCCCTACAATAAAGCAGGTTCACCAAGAGCTCTACTGGCTCCCATAGTTCAGACAACAAAAGGCACAATGGCCCTCTAACCCTTCTCTGCCTGAGCCCCCAAATATCTGAGAAGGTAACAGGGGCACACTGTATGAGGCTGGGACAGCCTGGCTCACAGCCACTGCATAGCCTTCATGTATGGCACAGAATGGCAGGGCCAGCTGGTTCTTGAGAGGGATTTCAGCCAGGGAATAGATTCTAGATTTGTTTGTTTGTTTGCTTTTTAGGAGAGAGAGGGAGAGAATGAGCGTGCCAGGGCCTTCCAGCTGCTGCAAACTCCAGACACCTGCGCCCCCTTGTGGCACGTGTGCTACACTGTGCACTTGCGTCACTGTGCATCTGGCTATGTGGGACCTGGAGATTCAAACATGAGTTCTTAGGCTTCACAGGCAAGCCTAAAGACCCAGATTCAATTCTCCAGGTCCCATGTAAGCCAGATGCACATGGTGGCACATGCATCTGGAGTTTGTTAGCAGTGGCTAGAGGCCCTGGCATGCCCATTCTCATTCTCTATCTCTCTCTCTTCCTGTCTCTAATAAATAAATAAAAATAAATCTTTTTTTAAAAAAAAGAGTAAAGGGCTGGAGAGATTGCTCAGTGCTTAAGGCACTTAACTGCACAGTCTAATGACCAGTTTGATTCCCCAGTGCCCATGTAAAGCTCTTCCTCTGTAGCTATCAAATGAATAAATAAAAATAAAAAATTTTAAGCGGGGCGTGGTAGTGCATGCCTTTAATCCCAGCACTTGGGAGGCAGAGGTAGGAGGATCGCCACCCTGAGACTACATAGCGAATTCCAGGTCAGCCTGGACCAGAATGAGACCCTACCTCCAAAAAAAAAAAATTGTTTTTAAATATGGTAAGTTTTTAAATATTTTATTTACTTATTGAAGAGAGGCAGATAGAGAATGGTCATGCCAGGGCTCCAGCCACTGTGAAGGAACTCCAGACACATGCACCACCTTGTGCATCTGGCTTACATGGGCCCTAGGGGATTGAACCTGGGTCCTTAGCTTCGCAGGCAAGCACCTTAGCCACTAAGCTATCTCTCTAGCCCATTTTTTTTTTTAAGTGAGCATTCAAAAGGAAAGTCTAGATAAACCTCAGCACAAAAATGATTCTAAAGCTGGGAGGATGCCTCAGCAGTTAAGGGTGCTTATTTGCAATTCCTGCCAGCTCAGGTTTGACTGCCCAGTACCCACACAAAGCCAGATGTCTCTCTCTAATAAATAAAAATATATTGTTTAAAATTTTTAAATGATTCCAAGCCCAACATGGTTGCATACACCTTTCATCCCAGCACTCAGGAAGCAGAGGTAGGAGGATCGCTGTGAGTTTGAGGCCAGCCTGGAGTCACATAGTGAATTCCAGGTCAGTCTGGGCTAAAGTTAGCCCCTACCTCAAGGAAAAAAAAAAAAGATTCCAAGCCAGGAATGGCAGCATACACTTTTAATTCCAGTACTTAGGAGGCTGAGGCAAGAGTATCACTGTGAGTTCAAGGACAGTGTGTCTAGAGTTCGTTTGCAGTGGCTGGAGGCCCTGGCATGCCCATTCTATCTTTCTCTCTGCCGCTTCCTCGCTCTCTCTCTCCTTAATAAATATATATATATTTTTTTAATTATTGGGAGGCATACAGGAGTGTCTACAGCCGCCTGTAAAAGAAACACACAGCTATTTCATTCTCCCAAGACAGCCATTTTCCCCAAACAATAATGAAATCTTAAAAATGTATTCTGATGACCAAAGAGGGGACTTTCTTCTTCTGAATGAGAATCAACAAGAATCCAATCACTGACTGCTACCCCCAGACAACAGCCGGAAGATGAGTAGTAATATCACACTGGCAGTAAGGGTGAGGTCCAGTTTAAAGCAAGGCCCTTCCTACCCCAGCACACTGCCAGGAGCTCTCAGCCAGGTACCATGGTGCACATGCAATGCCAGCTACTCAAGTCTGCAGCAGGAAGCCTGGGAACCATGGCAAGATCCTCTCTCAAACATAACATCAAACATCAAAGGACTTCTTTTTTAAAAAATATTTTTACTTATTTATTTATTTATTTCACAGAGAAAGAGGGAGGGAGAGAGAGACAGGGCACGCCAGGGCCTCCAGCCACTGCAGACAAACTCTAGACACATGCGCCTTGTGTAGCTGGCTAACGTGGGTCCTTTGGCTCTCCAGGCAAAACGCCTTAACCGCTAAGCCATCCCTCCTGCCCCCAAAGGACTTCTTAAAGCTTGAGGGAATATGAAATCAGAGTTTAAAGTTCTCAGAAAATTTGTTTAATAATATTTATTTTATTCTACTTCTTCTCAGGCTTTAAAATGATTGGGAGGGCTGGAGAGATGGCTCAACAGTTAAGCCTCTTGCTTGCAAAACTTGATTCCCCAGTACCCACACAGAGCCAGATACAAAAGTAGCACATGCATCCGGAGTTTGTTTGCAGTGGCAAGAGGCCCTGGCATGTCCATTCTTCTCTCTCCTTGCAGATTAATTTTAAGAAATAATAAAATTATTGGGAGTGAGGCTGGGGGAATGGCTTAGTGGTTAAGGCATTTGCGAAGCCTAAGGTCTCCAGTTCAATTCCCCAGAACCCACATAAGCCAGATGCACAAGGGGGCACATGTGTCTAGAGTTTGTTTGCAGTGGTTGGAGGCCCTGGCGTGCCCATTCTGTCTTTCTCTCTGCCGCTTCCTCTCTCTCTCCTTAATATATATATATATATATATATATATATATATATATTATATATATATATATATATATATATTATTGGGAGACATACAGGGGTGTCTACAGCTGCCTGTAAAAGAAACACACAGCTATTCCATTCTTCCAAGGATTTAAAATTTCAAAGTAAAGATTATCATTCATGGGGCTGAGATGTAGCTGTTGGTAGAGTGCATGCATGAAGCCCTAGGTTTGCTCCCAGCACAGCATAAACAGGTGTAGTGGCACACATCTGCAATCTCAGCATTCAGGAGGTGGAGGCAGAACTAGATGTTCAATTATCTTCAAGTTCAAGGCCAGGCTAGACTCACACACTTCATCTAAGATAAACCAAGTGAATGAAGCTGACTACATCCTCAACAGAAAATCTCTTTGCTGAAGAACTCAACAGTACTTTCTAATTCAGATGAAGTCAAGGAGAAAACAGACAGACTTTCAAAAGTTATAGCTACATAACAACCTGGCTAAAGTCATCTAGTTTCATGGTTCTAAATAGAGTCAAGTTCAGTATAAAAATACAGAATATCTCCTTGAGCTTTGATGAGAATTCTGTACACTTAGTTATGCCCTGACTCTTGAATACTGTTAAGAAAAAGTAATAATGTCATGAAGATCCAGAGATATCACTTCATCCATTCTGAAATTTTATAAACTGAATGTGAAAATTCAAAAGTTGACCTATCACTGATGTCAACAGTGCCAGGCCAGAAAAGTAACCAGTGGTTCACAGGCATTGATCACAGGCTAAGGTCTCGTTTGGTTCAAAGCAATTCCTTCCAGGATGGAGGGATGGCTTAGCAGGCAAGGCACTTGCCTTCAAAGTAAAAAGGACCCAGGTTTGATTCCCCAGGACCCACGTAAGCCAGATGCACAAAGTGGCACATGCATCTGGAGTTGGTTTGCAGCTGCTAGAGGCCCTAACACACCCATTCCCATTCTATCCCTCTCTTGTCTCTGTCAAATAAATTTAAAAGAAAAAAAAATTTTTTAAAGCAATTCCCTGGGCCAGGTGTGGTGGTGCACACCTTTAATCCTAGCACTCGGGAGGCAGAGGTAGGAGGATTGCCGTGAGTTCAAGACCACCCTGAGACTACATAGTGAATTCCAGGTCAGCCTGAGCTAGAGTGAAACCCTACCTCAAAAAACCAAAAATAAATAAAAACAATTAAAAAAAAAAAAAGCAATTCCTTCCATTTTGCCTGCTGACAATGGCCAGATTTGGGTTACTTACAAGCTAGCAAGCTCACCTGGCCAAGCTAGTCAGGCTCAAAGCCTACAGTCTCATTTGTGGACTAAACAAACCATGAACTACTGTAAACATCACCCAATGAGTTCCTCATACTGGATCTCACAGAGCCATCCTTAAAGACAAACTTCACAGAAGTCCCTCTGGCTGTAGCAAAAGCAAGCCTCTGATCCTAGCCAGCACTTGAGAGGCAGCGGTAGGAGGATTGTCATGAGTTCAAGGCCACCCTGAGGCTACATAGTGAATTCCAGATCAGCCTGGGCTACAGTGAAACCCTACCTTGGGCGGGGGGGGGGGAATTGTATGTCCCTCAGCCTACAGACCCAAGTCAATGGACTTAGGTCACAGGTAAACAGCATCAGCTTAACTTCTTACCAAGTAATCTCCCAGCTGACAGGTGTCTTCCCAAATGGCCTACACTCCTGGAGGTATCTTCTGACAGATGGAATGCAGTGTGTCATTCTTTCAAGAACAGTATTGTGGTGGTTTGACTCAGGTGTCCCCCATAAACTTAGGTGTTCTGGATGCTAGGTTCCAAGCTGATGGAGATTTGGGAATTAACACTTCCTGGAGGCAGTGTGTTGTTGGGGGTGGGCTTATTGGTGTTAGAACCAGTGTCCCCATGCCAGTGTTTGGCACACTCTCCTGTTCCTGTTGTCCACCTGATGTGGCCAGGAGGTGATGTCCAACCTCTGCTCAAGCCATCGTGAAGCTTCCCCTCAAGTCTGTAAGCCAAAATAAACCCTTTTCTCCCACAAGCTGCTCCTGTCAGGTGATTTCTGCCAGCAACGCGAACCTGACTGCAGCAAGTATCATGCAAACTTCCAGAGAAAGCACCGTGTGGAACCTTGGTCAAAACCACTGCTGGGTTTCCAGGGCATCCACAATTATGGTGGGTTCTCTAAAGCACATGTAGGAACTACTTTCCATGTTTCTTTTTTCACACTCAGAGACAGGTAACCCTTTAAACCAATTCTGAAAGGCACAAGACTTTTATAAAATAGGAAAGGTGAGACTATACTGATTGCCTCTGAAACATATTTTAGGGAAACAAGACAATTAGCTCCACCAAGCAATGTTCAATTGTATTTCTGAAGAGAAAATGGTTTTAAAAGGCTTCACAACAGCTGGGTCAAGCCTCTGGCTTCTCTGGGGGTCAGAGATAGGAGGATCAATGAGTTCCAGGTCAGCCTGGGCTAGAATGAGACCCTGCCTCAAAAAAAAAAAAAAAAAAAAAGTATCAAGTACCTTATTATTAAAACCTAACCTTAAATCCATGGCAAGACAAATTTCAGAAGACATCACACTCTTGAAATACAGAATTTTATTTAGAAACTGTTTAAAGTAGAAAAAAACCCTGTCAAGAAAGACCAGGTGGAAAATGGATTCCCAATAAAATGGAATTTAGGGGCAACAAAAGTCTAAAAGGCCACAAAGGAGAAATAGCACCACTGTCATTTGAACAATGGCTAGTGACTTGCATTATTTTTTTGGCATTGTTAATCACTGAATCTGGGTTTTCCTCTGAAATCCACACAGAGCATGCACTACACAATCCTGTCATAAAATACCTGTTTCCTACACACATTTTAGGACAAGCTACCACCAGAAACCAATCAATACAAACACATCAGGGGCTGAACAATGTCAGTAGTGGGTAACGTACATTTTGCAGAATTCTGCCAACAAAGGAACTGAACAGGCTGTGGGCAAAGCAATTGAAGGAGAGTTAAGGAATGAGATATTTTAAATATTAATACTTAATTCAGACATGGTACTGTTATTTTCTGCAAAAAAAAAAAAATTAACATTTAGTAACAAACTAGTGAATTTTATCTCCAAAGAGATTAGTGCACTGGCAAAGTGTTCGGGTGACAATGGAGAGCTGTGAACAGCAGATAAGGAAGACACCCCAGCCTTGTAGGTCCCAAGGTAGTGGTGGCCTTCACTGGTCACTCCCTTTGCCAGAAGTCCAGCAAGAACTTGCAGCATGATCACCTGCCTGCTGTACTTTCAATGCTCAGCAGCAAACTGAAGGAGCCAGAGAGGAGTCCCCAGAGGTCAAGGGGAGCAGAGAAGAGAAGTATGTTAAATGTAAACTCAAAAGACAGTAAAATGGGACACCGCCCATTCAAATCCCAGAGATGTGGGCAAGTCCTCTAACTTACTAGGTTAAAAAAAATGAACATTCCTCAATTTCCAAAAAACATATAATTTTGGGTATAGTTGGAAAAATCATCAGATGAATGCTCAATGAGAATTGAGCTTTTCATCTCCAACATCTCAGGGCTGAAACACACCTCTATTCACCAGGCAATCCTGCCACCTGCTTTTAGCAGGGATGCGACTGGTCAGTGACACCCAATGGTTTTACAGAGCGACTTTTTCAACTTTCCTTTTGGGCCAAAGACAAAGCCTATGAGGAGCAAGCAGCTCTGTAAGGCCCGTGGCAGCAGGTTCCAAATGTTCCAAAGTCTGGCCCTTCCTCCCCAGACACATGTCAGACACATAAAATCTCCTGTCATGTTACACTTTATATTTTGAAATATGGAAGCATATTTTAAATACTCTTAAGGCATTTATTTATTAAAATGTTCTCTGCCAAGATTTCACATTAGCTTAAAATTCAATTCAGTCTTTACATACACCTCAGTGTATTACATAAAAGCACCTTCTCCAGCAATCAGTGACCAGCGTCCACACGGTGAGCCCCACGGTCAGCCTCTTTGTTCCCCCGGTGAACCAACTAGATGTTAATACTGCTCTGCTACAAGGTCACAGCTCCTAACTCAAACTCATTGGAAAAGGAGTGAAACTTCTGCAAAGTGCACTTTGAAGAAGAGGTACTTTTTGCTCATGAAAAGAAACCAGTGAATCCTCTAATAATAAAAGGGAGATTTAACAGTTAAGCACATGATTTGGAGTGAAGAATCCGGATGTTGCTCTGCTGGTCCAGGCTGTTTAATACTCTTCTTGTTCCTCCTGCGGGACCCCTTCATCAGGTATCACAAAGCCTTCCTAAAACAGGAAAAGCAGAGAGGAAAGCTATTACTCAGCACTGAATGAACAGCTTCTGGTGTGGGTCACTGTCAGCCTCTCAGGGATGGCAGTTCTTCCTGCCTCCACTCACACTTGGCACTAACCACACAGACCAGGTGCCACTATGTTATCTTTTGGACAACAACATTTCACACGTAAGCTCAAACTAAGCACAATCAAATTCACCCCAAATTAAACTTTGGAGAAAAGGGCTAGGGATATGGCTCAGTGTTTAAAGGCATTTGCTTGCAAAATGGCTTGTGTTTGACTCCCTAGTACCCATATAAAGTCAGATGCACAAAGTGGGGCACGCATCTGGAGTTTGTTTCCAGCAGTAGGAGGCCCTGATGCAACCAGTCATTCCCTTCCTTTCCCCGCCCCCCCTCTCTCTCTAATGAATAAATAAAAATATTTTTGTGGGCTAGAGAGATAATTTATTGGTAAAGGCACTTGCCTGCAAAGCCAAAGGACCCAGGTTCGACTCCCAGGACCCACGTAAGCCAGATACACAAGGGGGCGCACACATCTGGAGTTCGTTTGCAGTGGTTGGAGGCCCATTCTCTCTCTACCTGTTTCTGTATCTCTCTCTCTCTCTCTCTCTCTCTCCCTCTCTCTCAGATATATATATATATCTGCTTTGTTTTTTGAGGTAGAGTCTCACTCTAGCCCAGGTTGACCTGGAATTCACTATGTAGCTTCAGGGCGGCCTCGAACTGATGGCAATCCTACTACCTCTGCCTCCCAAGTGCTGGGATCAAAGGCATATGCACCACCATGCCCGGCTAAATAAAAATATTTTTTAAAAAAGCCTTGGGGAAACTGGGGAAGATATCTGAACAGTTAAAAGACACTTGCTTGCAAAGCCTACTGGCCAAGGTTCAGTTCCCCAGTTCTCATGTAAATCCAGATGCAAAAAGTGGCACAAGTGTATGGAATTCATTTGCATGGCAAGAGACATGGCACACCCATACACACAAGCAGTAAGTAAATAAAAATAATTACAATTATCCATACATGGTGGCATATTCTTTTAATCCCAGCACTCGGGAGGCAGAGGTAAGAGGATTGCTGTGATTTCAAGGCCAGCCTGAGACTACATAGTGAATCCAGGTCAACCTGGAATAGTGATCCTACTTCAAATCCTTCCCACAAAAAATGTTTAATCTGGGCATGGTGGTGCACATCTTTAATCCCAGCACTCAGGAGGCAGAGGCAGAAGTATCACTGTGAGTTTGAGGACAACCTGGGACTACAGAGTGAGTTCCAAGTCACCAAGTCAGCCTGGGCTAAAGTGAGACCTTACCTAAAAAAAAATAATTTTTTTTTGGAAGTAAGGAATATGTATATTGCCTGACTTCACATATTATCAAATGTTTGTTTAGGGCTGGAGAGATGGCTTAGCATTTAAAGTGCTTGCCTACAAAGCCAAAGGACCCAGGTTCGGTTCCCCAGTACCCACATAAAGCCAGACGCACAAGGTGGCGCATGCATCTAGAGTTCGCTGCAGTGGCTGGAGGCCCTGGCATGCCCATTCTCCATCTGCTTCTTTCTCTCTCTCAAATAACTAAATAAACAAACAAATATGCAGGTATGTTTAAAATGGACAGTATGTCAAATCTGAATAAAGTTGTCCAAAAGGGTCGGGAGGAATCACCCTCACAAAGTCCCTTAAGTAATATGGAGAGATAGCTCAGTGGTAAAGTACTTGTCTAGTATGCACAAGGCCTTGGTTCAATTACCAGTACTACAACACAGGGTTAGGTCATCCTTGGCCACAAAGAAAATTCAGGGCCCGCCTGGTCTATGTAAGATATTATCTCAAAAAGAAAAAAAAAAAAGCCTGAAGTCTAGCAGGTTCGGTATTTTAAGCTGGACATAGTAGCTCACACCTGTAATCTCAGCATTTGTGAAGCTAAAGGAGGAAGTGTGTCCCAAACTCAAGATTCGGCATTCTATTGCTTAATCTCAGACTTGCCATTTGCTTGGCCTCTGCATGCCTTTGCTGTAGTTATGAATAATGTTTAAGAAAAATCCCTGTGACAGCAAGACTGACCAAACAAAGCACAACACGTCATGCTCACTCCAGGACAGGTACAGCACAGAATGGCCACAGTACCACACAAATGAGCCTTTTCCCTTCATAAACATCTTATTTAACTAAATTTTGATAGTTAATT